>OZ020272.1:22392432-22430173 GCA_963971205.1 Aethes cnicana | reverse complement strand
GGGCGCGGCTTGCACTTGCCGCAGCAGCAGTTGCAGCAGCAGCACAGGCAGCAACAGAAGTAGCAGCCCGTCAAGATGCCGCACACGATGAAGAGCGCCTTGCACCAAGTACTTGTTACCACGAAATACGCGTTCACATTTTCTTCGCCGAATTGCTCTGCGATGTACAGCCCCAGAGACCCGTAGTTGTCGTAGATGTTCCTCTTCGTGGCGTCGCTCAGTATCGTGTGTGCACGGTTGACTTCTTTAAATTTCTCCGATGCATCAGGATTGTTAGGATTCTTGTCCGGATGATACTTTAACGCCAATTTTCGATAACTTTTCTTGACATCGTCCGCTGTTGCAGTTTTAGGTACTTCAAGTATTTGGTAGAGACTGTCTCCGGCTGTTGATAGCTTCCTTTTATCCATTGCCACAGTAAAATGGTGATACTTTACACAAGATAAATGTATACTGTTACCTAACGTAATGTAAAATCTATAGGGATTAGACTTTCTACAACAGTTTATCAAGTAGGTAGGTAATGAAAATTAGCCCCAACCCAATAATCTCACTTTTCTTGTAATACAGATTATACCCAACAGATTATAACTATATACCACACTACTGAACTAAAGAGACCATCCACAGACAGCTGCAAAAATTTACGGAGATGCCTCAGTTGCATCATAATATGTTAACGTGCGTTAAATTTAAAGGTTCTCTCACATTGAGTGAGTGAGCCAACGCCGGCGAACAAAGGCCAATACGAATGTGTGAGGATATATATTTGTTCCTTTTTTTCTTCCATTTATCTCATAGGGGAAAGGCAATAAGGGCATATTTGTCTGTGTTGGGCCATCATCGGGCATGTTCGTGCGCATGAATCGGTGTCTGTATTCGGTATTTATATGGAGAAAATGACGTTTTTGTATGGAATACCAGCTGGTGCCATATTTAACGGACGTTAACTTACTTAATGCAACCCTGGCTTTAACGACTGCGCCCACGGGAAACTTTCGTCGCCGGCGACAGTTTCGTATCTCGGTTAAGTCCAAGGAGATGTATGGAGATGCGTCCACGGGTAACTTTTGTCACGCGTGACTTTTTCCTCAGTTCGCTTTGGAGACGTAACTTTTGAGGTGACAGAAACTTATTTATCACGGCGACAAAAGTCACCTCTTAGAGAGTGCGCCCACGGGTGACATTTTGGGCATCTTTTTAAATAGTGAACGATAACCACCTGCGAGATTAACATCTTTGAGCTCAATTTTTAGGGTTCCGTAACCAAAGGCTAAAATGGAACACTAGTATGCACAGCTGTCCGTCCGTCTGTCTGTCCATCTGTTACCAGGCTGTATCTCATGAATCGGTTTTTTGCTTTGAAATTATTCACACTACTCGCTCCACATGTATATACTAACTCCATGGTAACCACTGAAAAAAATTGTCTATGGCATATGGAAGTATACTGTACCTATTTCTTTGCCGTTTTCATTTTCATTCGCTTCTATTCCGTTTTCGTTCATCTGACTTCCGGAATCTGTCACATTTCAATTCAATGTATGTTCATGTATGTTGTGTTGTGATGTGATTGATTATGGTTATAATATAATCTGAAAATATAATATTAATGTAATCACGAAAGTTTATTTGTAAGAATATCAGTGTAGCAAAGGAATGTATTAATATTGAGCGCTAATATGCAGGTCGTAGCGTTGAAGATGCGTGGTCTGTTTAAAATTTATCAGAATGCTCTTATTCAGAGACCCTATTTGATGCAAGCAATTCAAAGCGGAGCTTTGATGGGCACCGGTGACCTGATAGCCCAAACACTGATAGAGAAAAATACCTTCAAAACAATAGATTACAAGCGAACACTTCAGTTTTCGTCAATAGGTCTTTTTGTCGGCGTAAGTATTTATGTTCTTACGTAGTTTGCTTTTATAATTTTGTTCTCGTTTAAATATGACCAATACTCATGAAATGGAATCATTAAAATCACTGACATGTGTACTTTACTATTTTTTATATTTAGCCATATGGACTTATCAATAGTGTGATGTCATCAATTCAATACATCCAAAGTGCCGAATTTAGTGAGTCGAGTGATTTTTCTCTTGATTCAAATGTTATTCCTATCATTAAAAAAGTGAACCACTTTGGCAGTTTTCATCCATACCCAATTAAGAAATCAGGAATGGAATAATTATTCAGTACAGAAAAAATTCATCTCAGCAAATGATAATGATGTGTTATCAACATGTATTAATGTTTCTTTCTTTTATTTTATTATAATTATCACATTTTCAGGGTCCAGCTTTACGGGTATGGTATGGACTACTCCAACAGTACATAGGAACAAAAGGCAAAACTGTTGCTATCAAAAAAGTAATAATTGATCAAGTTATATTTGCACCTTCATTTCTTATTATGGTCCTTGCAGCTGTGGGCACTATGCAAGGAAAGAGTTGGAACAGTGTGCAAGATGACATTAAGGCTAATTATTTAGATGTTTTAAAAACAAATTATTTCATTTGGCCATGGGTCCAGCTTGTAAATTTTTATTATATTCCACTTCAGTATCAAGTTCTGGTTGTCCAGTCAGTTGCCTTATTTTGGAATACATATTTGTCCTGGAAAACTAACAGGAAGAGATTACTAGATTAAGTTTTGCTAAGGACTCACTTTCATACAGAAATTACAATATACAAACAATTCAGTAGATAAAATAAAGCTAAGTACATTATCTTCTGGCATTGTTCAGAAGAGCCTGGCAGCAGTTACTCTCTGTATCGTACAGCCACATCATATACTGGATGGATTAAAACCATTTGATGTTTTTTGTGGTCAAGATGCGTGCACTTTTCCTGAATCCGATGGTGTAATTCTTTTTTTGATCACGCAGCAAATTACGCACTGGTAAAGAAAAAAATACTATGACGGTGTATCGTCAACATATTAATCCAATATTTTATTGCATTTTTTTTACCAGGTCGAAAAAATTAAAATGCTTAGAATCGATAGCCAATACTGTGGGTTACTAGTTAATTATCGTCAAATAGGTTTGATGAATTTGTTTATTTGAGATCTTACTGTAGAGACATTAGAGTACATGTTCACATATTTATGATCCGCCACAATATACATATGTGTCTCATGGTAACTGTCACATACTTATTCATTGAGATGTTTGATGTATTAAATATTTATGAGAGACAAATGTGAAAATAGGTATCAAAGTATATGTTGCTAAGCTTCTCGGCTCAATTTTTGAAATTACCATCTTCCTGAAGTGTTTTCTTATTCATCAACAAAACCAATTGTATGGTTGTCTGTGGTCCAAAATATGTTTTTAATTTTTGCGGAAGATGTAATTTGATTTTAGCAGTTTTAATCATCAAACTTTACGTATATATAATAATCATTTGCTTTATAAGTTGCAAAGTAATTCATAATTGTAATTGCAACCAGGTATTTTTTTATATGTATAAACTTGTTTATATTCTATTAGTGTTATGATACAAGGAAGAAATTAAATTACACTGAAGTTGATTGAAAATAATCCAAGTACTGTTACATATTGTTGTTGTGTGACTACCAAACATAGGTACATAACATCAAGGTTATAATAACTAAGCACTTTCATATTTTAAATTCGTCCATTATCATTGTGATTGAAATCACTTAATAGATCTTTTCAACAACTTGTTAGAAATCTGTCTCTGTGACCTTTTATAGTCGAACACGAAAAAATGTCTAGACTTTTGAATCTTGTATCAAAATAATAAGCTTAAAAACTGTACATCTTTTTTTTAATGTATACTTTCAAACAAAATTGACCCCAAATGGTTTTTATAATAACTAAGCACTTTCATATTTAACATTCGTCCATTATCATTGTGATTCAAATCACTTAATAGATCTTTTCAACAACTTGTTAGAAAGCTGTCTGTCTGACCTTTTATAGGCAAACGCGAAAAATATGTCTACTACTTTTGAATCTTGTATCAAAATAATAAGCTTAAAAATTGTACATCTTTTTTTAATGTATATCCTATGAAACAAAATTGACCCCAAATGATTTTTGAAGAACAGTACTTTGATGTAAGAAATAAGTATAAGCTGTGGTATAACATTATTTTCTTGTGTATCAGTGCTTCCATCTTCATCATCACTATATATCATAAAACAAAGTCCCCCGCCGCGTCTGTCTGTCTGTCTGATCGCTATAAACTCAAAAACCACTGGACAGATTTTGATGAAGTTTTCAATAATAGAATAGATAGAGTGGTTCCTGAGGAACGGGTCACTACGCCCATCGGACACCGAAATCTTATTAACTTATACCACAGCTTTATACTTTAAACACGCTAAACTTGTGTTATTGAAAAACCGTTAAAAACCGTGGTGGCGTAGTGGTTCGACCTACCGCCTCTCAACAGAGGGTCGGGGGTTCGGTTCCGGCTCGCACCTCGGGCCGGTTCCTATATCCACGAAACGCCTCGTTTTGCCTACGGACGGTTAAAATTTGACAGATTATCTATGGAACAAATGTCAAAAATCAACCGTCCGTAGGCAAAACGAGGCGTTTCGTGGATATAGGAACCGGGCCTAAGTTTACTTACGTGCGAAATTCAATTTCAATTTGCATTTACCATTGAGGTTTTCGGTGAAGGTAAACATCGTGTGGAAACCTGCACGCATCTGCGAAGTAATTCAAAGATGTGTGTGAAGTCCCCAATCCGCACTGGGCCCGCGTGGGGACTATAGCCCAAACCCTCTCATTGTGAGGGGAGGCCGGTGCCCAGCAGTGGGACGCAAATACGCTGTAGTAACACTTGTGTATTTATTATACAAGCAATCTCAGAAACAGCTCTAACGAATTGGACGAAATTTGGAATAATAGGGGTTTACGGGGGCGATAAATCGATCTAGGTTTCATACCTGAAAAAAATCGGTTTTAGCTATTTTCAGCCGAGCAAAGCTCTGTCACCCAGGTACTTTCTTAGTACTAAGAAACCTTTAGATCTCGAATGCGTTGCCTACCCTGAAGCCTAATTTCAACGGCCTATTATTATTCTATATAAATTAATGGCTTCTGTCTTAGACACTTCGCCAATATCAAAGTTAGGGCCACAGGCCTGCAAGTTGTTCGGTAATAATGATAAATCAAGTAAAAATGGGGAAGCTCAACAAACGACAACCATCTTGGACGACGGCCATTGAGCAACCCCGGCCTATTATTAATTTATACTCGTATCAGGGGCCTTACCCGAGGGAAATGGGAATTACCTATGGAGGGTTGAAGTAAGGAGCGCAATCTTTATAGTTACAAACGCGAACACCAAATCGGGTATGTTGGGGGCGCTGCAGTAGCGCGTTCAGATGGCGCTGCTGAGGCGAAATCGCAGCGAAAACGGTTGTGAGGAGAGTGTGTTTTGTTTTGTTGCTTATCAAATCCGCTAGACACGTTTTCAACTGTTTCGCCATATAAGATTGCACTCCTTACCAAGTCACATTCCACACTCCATAGGATTTACCTACAATGGAAGCCTACCATATATCGCCAAATAATGTGTTATCATAATGGTACGTTCACATGCTAGGCGGTCAAAGGGACAATCACGAGCACGAGCGTTTGAACCCACCAGTGTGTACGAACATATTCACGAGCGCGATCAAAAACAGCCTATGACACGCTCGTGCTCGTAAAATGTTTTCGGACTTTTTCCGTACGCAAAACATAACAATACATTTTGTTTGAGAACCACCGCACATGAATGGAAATTTTCAGAATTCCTAATCTGGAAACCGCATTCGGAAATCTCATGTTTGAAAAAAACCAAAAGGAGAAGGTTCTCAACCTCAAGCAAGACAAATTTTATGCCCCAACCACACTCTCCACGAGGCTACACGAGGGAACGCGAGTACGAGAGTGAGTGTGCGCTCAGTGTCCCCTAGTCTCGCTCGCCTCGCCTCGCTGTCGCTTCGCTTTGAGTCGGTTTTTCGGACACGAGTCAAAGGACGCGAGGGGGTGAGGCAAGGCAACCACCACACTCTCCCGCTCGCTCACTTTACTACTACAGCCTATTTGCGTCCCACCGCTAGGTACCGGCCTCCTCTCGTCACGAGAGGGTTGGGCTCTTGGGTTGAGTCCCCACGCGGGCCCAGTGCGGATTGGGGACTTCACACACTTCTTTGAATTACTTTGCAGATGCGTGCAGGTTTCCTCACGATGTTTTCCTTCACCGAATAGCTCAGTGGTGAATTCAAAATTGAAATTCGCTCACTTTAACTTCTTTATTTTGGTGATATAGCAGCAAGACATTATTATTTTTTTATCAAGAAATATTTATAGAGGTTTAAGTACACTTAAGTAACTATGCCAGCCTCATTTTCCTCGTCCTCCACACAAGAAAACGAAAAAAAAAGGTTTATGGAGAATTCCCGCTAGAGGGAGATTCTCGGATAAGGAAGGCATGCTTAACAAATCTATAAATTTGCAAGGCATCATTAGACATAGGATTTACAAGTAAAAAATTCAAACCACCATTATATAGGTTCAGATGACCCAGAAACTTATCCCTTATAGAGCGGTACAAGACACATTCCACCAAAAAATGCATTAAGTCCTCTGTTTTATTGCAAGTCTCGCACAAGGGAGATGGCGATATTCTCATAATTTAGCAAGTCATTATAATATTGGTAGGCACATAAAGTAGCTGACGCCTTCACTTCAATCACGTCCATCTTGTAGTGCCTAGTCGTAGCCTTTGAGTATATAGGTCGTAGCAGGCAACTGAAGAAATACTCGCCGAGACTCGTAGAGAGTGTGGATGATGCACAACGTTTGCGCTCGCTCAGTCCCATTGTATGTGTATATACGATCGGTTGATTCAAGCACAGTTGACAGACTCCTGGCCGTTAAATATGGCCGCCGAGCTGTCATTCCATACAGAAACGTCATTTTGGCCCATAGTAAAACATTTAACGTTACCGTTAACTTTAACGGAAAGTTTGAATCAACCGGTCCTTAAAAGCGTTGAGTGAGGTCATAAAAACTTATCAAATGGTGGGTTATCTTATCTTCTTTCTTTTATAAATTTCAAATTGACAGAATTGACAGGTATTGTTGGCTTGATCGTCTTGCAGTTAATTTATCCCTTTCTCGCGTTGAAGACTGATCTAATTGGTAAGTAGCGTGATTCTATCGATAACTTCTTAGGTTATTTGCAAATAATAGTGAAGTTGATATAAGTTACACACAAAACAATATGGTTTTACTTTACCATTTCACTCATAACACTTAGTGTTTTATCAGACACTAAAGTTGGTGTACACCGTATTAAAAATGCGATGAAACAGTAGTAATCTTCTCCTATCTGAACTATCTCCCCATGCCAATTAAGTTATCAGTTTGGAGCACCATTATCGCGCTAAAGTTTCGAGTATCCCATAACTTATAAGCATGGTCAACCATTGGATAAGTTTCATCGTATTCTGTGCTGCCGGTATCGAACCAGTTTAAAATCACGATCCTGCGCTATTTCATATCTCGCGTGCGCTATCAAATTTAAAATGCAGGATATTAATCAGGAATTAAACCATGTGAGTTACTTAACTTTCCTAAAAGAAAGAGTTTGACATAAGTAATTTGATATTCAAGGTCACTGATATTTGTGGTTAGGACCAGACCAAAGTAACTTATGACGGCCATGCCATGACTTGCCATTTATTTATATGACGATTGGGCTGAATGGTCGTCATCGAAGATGGATGTTGATGTTTGAGGTTCCCCATTTGCTAGATGAAGTTTGCTTGGATAAAAAGTAGCCTGTCCTTTCCTGGGACTCCAACTATCTCCAAACCAAGTTTCGTTTCGAACACGGTAGCCATTGTTTAAGGCGCTGACAAGACCTAAATTGGCTTTCCTTAAACAGTAAGTACATTTTTAAAGGAAAACTATTTTATTTTCTTAGGCGAGTAAAATATATTGTTAAATTCATTATATACTAAAAATACGAATATCTTTGCATTGAAAATAATGGTTCGCATTTTGAAAATTTGATGTTATAATAAAATCGTGTAGTAATATGTTTTTTTTTTGCTTCGTACTCAGGTACACCCATGGTACTTACTAAAATGTCATATTACAAGATCGTGATACGTTTTGAAATTGTCAGAAATTACTAATCCAACCATTAGGTACCTATCAAAATGAAGTATTAAGTTTTCTTTTTCAATCCTTAGACTAAGGATTCGTTCTTGGGTACTTTCTTGTGAATGAATTTCGTTCACAAGAAAGTACCCAAGAAGTACCATAGTTAATTGATTTCTTTGTTCCAGAAATTAATTAAGTTAATATGGCAGTATTGGAGTTGGATCCATGTGATATAACATTATTTACTCGTAATATCATCAGAATTCAGTGGTTAAAATTTGTCGGGTTACTCTTTCCCACCGTGTATACAAATAATAAGATAATCATATAAATCATGTTGCAACACTTTAACTTTTTTAATTTCAGAAATTGAAAATGGATAACCTAGAGCAAGTATCATGCAACAAAATATTTGGGGGTTATCAAAAAGTATTCTCTCATGAATCTTCAGAGCTAAAATGTAAAATGAACTTTTCCATCTACCTGCCACCCCAGGCCGACGGTGGGGATGTGAAGCTCCCAGTTCTCTTCTATCTTTCAGGACTCACTTGCAATGAACAAAATTTTATAACCAAATCTGGTTTTCAAAGGTAATTACCATTTAAGTACATCATAACATTAAGTTTGAGTTTATCATGTAATGTGAAGAAGAACTTGAATCAATTACTACAACAGCCTATTTACGGCCCACTGCTGGGCACAGGCCTCCTCTCATCTCATCACATCAGTATCGTTATATAGTCCCCTCGCGATGATATGTAGTTTCTAAATTTCAAATTTCAGACGCGACTTCTTCAGCAGACTTATTATTAGTTACTTTAGATGGTTTTGAGTCTAAAGAAATAATAGTTCTGGCGTGCCCCAAGCGTCTATTCTGGGTCCTTTCGTGCACATTATTTATTAATGACGTACTTAATATATAGTATAACATTAGTTGTAAATTGTTTAGAAATACACTGCGTTCGGCTCGCCATCTAGCTTCAAGTAGCGGTAGCAACTGCTAAGCGGTCGGGTAATCGGGGTTCAGCCACTGGACGCTAGATGTCGATCTAGTGTTAACCCGGGTTTCAGAGCATGTACTACAGTATAGACTCTGCCATTCTTCTTGTATAATTTCTTAGTGCTTGAAGCAATGGTTTTTTCACAGACTCTTGTACTGTTCCAATTTGTAACAAAAGAAATTGGTCACTATTCTCTCTACTATTGGGATTAAATTCAAATTTACTGTTTTTAGTAGGCCAGGACTTACGAGGTTAAGCCAGTACTTAGTTGAAATTTATGGCAGATAGTTTAAAAGGCTGACTGATGTTGATGTAGTATGCCTATTTAATTGAAACTGTAGCACTTATATATACATAGATTCTTTATTTTTGCGGACATACCTTGATTTTTATAATACATCTACTTACAGATATGCTGCTGAACATGGCATTATTGTGGTTGGGCCTGACACATCCCCTCGTGGGGTAAAGATAGAGGGTGATGATGAGTCCTGGGATTTTGGGGTTAGTGCTGGTTTCTATGTGGATGCTACTAATGAGAAATGGGCGAAAAACTACAGAATGGCCAGCTACGTTAACAAGGAGTTGAATGAATTAGTAAAACAAGCCTTTAGCAATGTAGTTGATCCCAATAGATTTGGTATAATGGGACACAGGTATGTCTCTTAACCGTTTGTATGCCGTGTCCTGGATTCGTCCCAAATTTCTTACATGATTTTTGTGTCGTTTTTTTCACGATTTTCTATCAAATAGCGAGTAAGCTCAGTCTCACCTTATTGTTGTGCTTTGCATACAAAAGACTAAATAAAATTTAATTCACTCAGTGACGTCATAATTATACGCACAACATTTTCAGCATGGGAGGACATGGAGCTTTAATTTCTACCTTAAGGAACCCAGGGCTGTATAAGTCCGTAAGCGCATTTGCTCCAATCTGCAACCCCTCTGTAAGCCCCTGGGGAATTAAGGCTTTAACTGGGTATTTGGGTGAAGACAGAAGCAAATGGGTTGAATGGGATGCTACTGAACTTGTGAAAAAGTATGACGGACCCCCACTGACGCTCTTCATTGACCAGGTAGCACTTTAGTAAATCTGTTGGAAATTTTAGCTTTAATAACAAAATCCTGGATATGTCTGACATAACTAATAACCCCTTTCTCAATGCATTTTATCTCAGTTACTATTCTAGGCACATGATAATAATTTAATATCCTTTGTTTACAATGACGATTTCAATTTAATTCATAACAGATTTATATTATATGCAATAGGAATTTCAGAGTTGATGGTTGGAGGTATGTGATCCTAAAATTTACTTTCAGGGTACTGATGACAAATTTTACCTAGAGAAACAACTTCTTCCTGAAAACTTAGTGGAAGCGTGCCGTTCTGTTGGAGTGCCAGTGATTCTTAACCTCAGGGAGGGTTATGATCATTCATATTACCATATTGCGTCGTACATCAAGGAGCATTTCGATTTCCACGCTAAAATACTCAAGGCCTAACCTCTACTCAGAAATCAATTGTACCTACAGTTTACTTTCTACTGAGTTTATAATTTAATGAAGGGATAAATGAAAGCAAATGGCATTAAGGTGCTTGACTTTCTGTGTCAACAGACCTAATGGCAATGTAATAAATGTATGTAGGTACAGCGGTGATAAAATGTCTTTGTGGAAAAGAAGTTACAGCACAAATTTCTACATTGCTGACACATTAGGGAGTTTTGTTTGCATGGAAATTGTACAATAAAACCCATATCAATAGTACAAACACATATGATGTTTTCCTGTTTGTTTAAATAGAGATGTTTATTATTTAATATATTGGTAAATGGAAAGGTACTTTGTTAAAATAACACTCTGAATACATGATTTTTTCAAATAACTACGTTTTGTTTACCCACAAGTCAACTCAAACAAATACATAATAAATAACAACATTTTTGTCTTGCTACCTGCCGGTGTCATTCTTGCGCAGAACATGGTAATACTGTAGGAATTTGTCTCTGTTTCCCCAGATTTGACTGTGTCCCCAGTGGCACCAGAACCTGTTCAGAATATATACCATTTATCATTTAACAAGAAAAGTTCATATCTTAACCATCACAATAAAGGAATGAAACTCACATTCCAAACAAAGCTCCGCCAAGATGAGCTGCATGGTCGAAGAATTTCCAGCCGAAAACTACTCCAGCCAGATCTACACTCATTATTACTTTTATAGCCTGAAAAGGAAATACACTATTAAAGCGACGTATTTCCAGTTGTTTGCACCCTCTGATACTCTGTATTGCGGATTACTGTAAAATTAAGCCCGCGGTAAGAGGTGCGGAGTAATGGGTAGACTTCCCATTTTTTCGCACTGGGATGGGCCACTAAAGCATCATTATAATCTATATAATAAAAAACGGCCAAGTGCGTGTTGGTCCACGCGCAATGTACAGGGTTCCGAAGTTGACGATGCCCACAGTACCTTTCTAAGACTAATTTAGCATCTTAGATAGGCTCCGGTATGACGTGCCCGCCCGACGCCCCTGCCGCTCGAGTAAAATCCTTGATAATCATTATTTAGAAATGATATTAAAATTACTTATATATGGCTCATAATTTAACATTTAGAACCTGTTTTATACAGCTAAGAACGTTATATTAGTAATTTTCATTAGTATGTTATGGATGATGATGGCCGATGGGGCCGGCAAGTTCTCGAGTGGCGTCGAACCGGGAGATGGTTTGACGCCGAAGACAAGATTTTCATTTTATTTATTTAATCATAAATTTATTTCTTATTACTTTACTTATTAATTTAATTCCACGCAAAAGATGGAGTGACGACCTCGCGAAGGTCGCAGGAAATCGGTGGAAGCGAGTAGCACAGGACCGGTCTGAGTGGCGAGCCTTGGGGGAGGCCTATGACCAGCAGTGGACGTCTTTCAGCTGAAATGATGATGACTTATTGAATGTTTACTCTTTCTTGCGCATTTTATAAGTTGGTTGACTATGATCCGGAAACGTGTCCAGCCTACTTAGCTGTGATAGTTCTCCTTTCAACTAAGTTATATATGCCACTACCTTGAATTCTTTAAGATCGCCTACAGACAATCGCCCTCTGAGTGTGTGTGATGGTTTTTTATCATACATGGTGATAAAAAGGTTCAAAGAGCTATCAGCATACGATTATTTATTATGCAGACGACCTCAGAAACGGCTCTAACGAATGGGGGCTATCGCGTGTGAATTTGCCACTAGAGGCGCTAGTGTCGCGTGAGGTCCAATAACATTCAGTTTTCACTGGTTTTGGCGGGCTTCGTGATATAAATCGTAATTTCTTTAATTTACCTGTTGAAAAGTGATCTCCGTCGTGAAATTATCGCAAATATGGATTATTTGGCTATGAACGTAAACGCTTTGAAAAAAAAAATCTTTTTTCCAAACAAAACGGAACTGCACAACATTGCGGCATAGCTACTCGATATGATGATAGTTATTTATGATTAATTAACTTAATGAGATTCAAGATTGAAGACTTTGTTTCGGCGCCGATCTTATAAAGTCCCCTTTGACAGCTATACCTCTGGACCTTAGTCAACAGTGGCGCCAACTGGTGAGCAAAGAAACGATAGTCCCCATTGGGCGAAATTTGGAATACAGTTAGGATTTTACGGGAACGACAAATCGATCTAGCTAGGTGTCATTTGTGGAAAAACGCATTTTTAGCTATTTTCACTTAACTTTGTTATACTTTTAATACATACCGGTATAATCTATCTGTAAGTAATGCAAACACGCCTAGCATTCAAGTTCAAGCTAGAGATAATCTACGATAGGAAGTCCCGCTCCTCCACAACTCAAAACGCTTCAAAGTATTTAAAAAGCACAACCAACACTCAACACATGTGTGCGTGCTGAGACAGCCGTCAAACATGCGTTGTGTGTATTGGTGGTGCTTTTTAAATACTTTCAACATAAATTGAAGCGTTCTACTAAAATTTTGAAATATCAATTATTGTTTAGTGGTCACAAAAATGAACACGAGATGTCTCTCTTTCTTAGCACAACACAAGCTAGAAGGCGCGCTGATTAAGCAATAATCGACTTTATCAACGACTTACGTTAAGCGGTTCGTGGCGCGCCTTCCAAGTTGTGTTGCTAAACTTTACTCACGGTGCCAGCAGCAAATGTGTACATAGGCAAAAAGATGATGCTCAGCCTGGTGTCAGGATACTGAAGACAGACATATGACAGCACTGACATGATTGCTCCCGACTGAAACAATCAATATAATGTCTTGACGTATTAAATTTATTTAAAATATTACATGCCTTCACTTGGTAGAACATAAGCACAATCTGTAAAATATATGTAACAACTTCTGTCATTGTTCTTGCAATAAATAACTTTGACTTTGACTATTACCATAAACGTGTACCTCTACCTAGTTACCTAAGCTTAGAATTTAAATTTGTACGGGCGACGTCAAAGAGATGTTTACACTTTTTCACCATATTCCGTTGTATTAAGATCCAAAAGTGTAAACTGTACTAAAGTTGCTAAACGTAATGATAAAAAAAAATATTGAGATATACGAGGGCTGTTTGATAAGCAACCGTTTTTTTAAAGATGACAGGTTTTTTTTGTATACACGCACTTATTTTTTGTACATAGTCTCCTTTTAACTCTATACATTTGTTTCAACGATATATTCAAGCTTTAATAATAATAAGTCATGGGACGTGGCGGCTCGCCTCGCCCGGACTTGCGCCACCCGAGCCGAGCCGAGCGCGACGGTCAAAAGCGCCTCGATCCGTTTGCCGCACTCAAGACGGTTTTTGGTGTGCCTCGCTTGTTCGTTGTCAGCGTTATGGAGAACTAACAGTTTTAAATTTATTAAATAATTGTCATCCGTTTTAATATAACTTTTTAAAAAGAAAACGTATTTTCCTTTTTAAACGTATTTCGCTCGTTCGTTGACAGTTTTGTATTCTCGGCGGCAAATGCCTGAGGGTGCTCGCTCTGTCTGAACCCACCACAACCACAAATATTGAAATAAAGAGTATTATCTCACCGCTCCGAGACTAAGGCCAGGCTGGTTCACCACAACTTTGTACAAGAAGCTGGCAAAACTGCTGATTACACCAGCACTGAGGTACATTGCGACAAACTGCTCCTTGCCTAATGATGATATAGCAGCTGAAAATAAAGTTTCCAGTGCTAAATTGTGCAGCTCGGAAAAAAATGCTCTTTACTTATAATAATAATATGTACCTAGCCTATATCACTCTGGAATAATGTAGCTTTCAACTGGTGAATTTTTTAAATTGAATCCATTACAAATAAATAATCAAATCTTTCGTCTTAATAATATTATGATGATAATGTTGCATTTAATTAAACCCTAACTGGGTAGTATGTAAAAATAAATGCACTAGCCGCAAAAAAAGGAAAAATGAGTTATACCTGGCATGAAACTGTAGAGGACATACATATTTGCAGCCAAATGTAATGTTGAGTAATGGCTGAATGTAGATAGTACCATAGGTAAACATGCTACACCTGTAAGAAACATAATAGATATTGGAATTGACCTATAATAACACATCGACAAACAGTGCCTAACAGAATATGTCAAAATATTAGGTCCTTACATATGAAATTGGCGTTTGGCGAACTGGCAACTTTGATTCAAAATATGTGGCGTTCGGCTAGGAATTCCAAATTCAAATTTATTTCAAATTTAAGACCATGTATTTCTGTGTTCGAATTACGAAATTTATTTGTTATCGCGTCATTTGTTTTTCTTTCACATCGTTCTGTTCACAATATGGAGAACTTAAAATATCGCTATATTTACGAATATGAGTTTCACCTCGGCACTAGTGCTGCAGAAACGGCTCGTAGGATTAACAATGCGTATGGGGAAGCTACTGCAAAAGAAAATACGGTACGTTATTGGTTCCAACGTTTCCGTTCTGGAAATTTTGACCTACAGAACAAGCCTCGTGGACGGCCGGAGACACAAGTTGATAACGAAGAATTAAAAGCAATTGTGGAAGCAGATCCATTGCAAACCACGTCAGAGTTAGCGGCAGGCTTCGGTGTGAGTGATAAAACCATTTTGATTCACTTGAAACAAATTGGAAAAGTGAAAAAACTTGAAAAATGGGTACCGCATGAATTGAGCGACGCAAACAAAGAAACACGCGTCGAGTGTTGCGTTTCACTTCTCAACCGGCACAATAATGAAGGCATTTTGAATCGTATCGTTACTTGTGATGAAAAATGGATCTTGTACGACAACCGGAAACGTTCTTCACAATGGTTGAACCCAGGTGAACCAGCCAAATTCTGCCCGAAACGAAAGTTGACTCAGAAAAAGGTACTGGTAAGTGTCTGGTGGACTAGTGCCGGTGTCATCCATTACAGTTTCTTAAGATCTGGGCAAACAATCACGGCTGATGTGTATTGTCAACAATTGCAAACGATGATGGAAAAGCTAGCCATTAAACAACCCAGACTGGTCAATCGATCTAGCCCACTGCTGCTTCAGGACAACGCTCGACCACATACGGCACGTTTGACGGCCGCAAAACTACGGGAGCTGCGACTGGAATGTCTTCGACACCCACCATACTCCCCGGACCTTGCTCCAACTGATTACCATTTTTTTCGGAATTTGGACAACTTCATGCAAGGAAAAAAATTCAATTCTCACGAGGCTGTCCAAACGGCCTTCAAAGATTTTATTGATTCTCGCTCACACACTTTTTTTAGTAAAGGAATCAATGAACTACCTTCGAGATGGCAAAAGTGCATAGATAGCCATGGTACATACTTTGACTAAATAAAAAAATAGTTTCATAAAAAAAAATCGTTTTCATTTCTGCCATATGAAACGCCAATTTCATATGTAAGGACCTAATATATGGAGCAAACTGACATTAGAAAATACGTTCCAATATGCTAATAACGCCTCTTTATAATATGTGTCAAGATAAATGTTTTATACAAAAGTAAACCTAACGCTATAAGACTAAAGTGTGCAATTCACTGAGCGCCAATCGGGTGCCCAAGTTGTTTGGGCACCCGTTTAGATGGGTCATTTTCTCCGGATGATTGTGAATCCTTACTTATAATAAATCAATGGATATTGTTATGTTTTCTAGAATTAGCTGATCTTAAATTTCTATGCATAATACAATACTCACTACTGGCAGGATTAGAGCAGAAGTATTTAACCATTATTGGCTGGAGGGACCGCACGCGCCAAGCAGCAAACACTAAAATGTTGGCCGCAAGAATAGGGTAAAACACCTTTTCAGTATCTTTCAATGAATTCCACCACTTCTGTATGGAACCCGTCTCAGATTTCTGCAATTGTTAATTAATCATGATTAAGTAACTAACTGATTAAGTATGCCACATACTGTACAAAATTGTAGTAATATAATACTAAAAAAAAAAACTGTAAAATGATGGCCTGTGTGCTTGTTTGCTTACCAAAAAAGTAAAATACAGCAACCAATTTTTACAATGAAGTGACATATACAACAAGATTCAACACTGGCTTGGCATTCAGTGTTAACATTTCGAAATTGAACTATAATAATACCAAATAATATAACTTCGTACACCATGAGCCAGAATTCTTCTCTGTTGAGCACCAAGCCAAGCACCAGGCCTGCGCAGTAGGTTGCTAGCATGCCTCCGTAGGCTCTCATACTCCCAAATCACACAGCCTGCCAAACTGACAGTAGATACCTAAAATAATTATTTATGATTATCTCATTATAAAACAGATTGATAAACATTTCACTAAATACACATTGAATAAACTTGATTACTGTGAATAGAACTAAAACAATGTATGCTTTTTAAACCAATCAAAATAATGGTTAAAAGTTCAAATTAGATGTCTAAGATCCATCAAACCAGGGACTGGACTTACTGCCTAGAGTGTTATCAGTTTTACTTACCCCTATGGTAAAGACAAAGGGCTTTATGAGATTTCTGGCGTAAAGAGGACCAGATTCTATCTGTAGGTTAGCCAAGGGGTCAGACTCGAATAAAGGCTTTCGTCCATCCCGTCCCGCATTTTTGTAGGAATTGCGGAACCCAGTACGTCCATAGGTGTATACATGAGTGGGCCGAAGCAGTCTTGTTTTACTAGAACAACAGAATAACTGTAAGGAAACCGTCTCAAAACAAGATTAGAAGGAACATAGTAACTTACCAAATATTCGTCAACTCTGCTGCAAAACGGACATTTCTAGAAAACATTATAATTTGCCTTTGTTGAATGAGAAATGGTGTTACATTATTTTATAAGATGTTAGAAAATAAATTTCTATGCATGGGGGACTATAGACACTGAATTTGTCAGAAAAAAAGTGACGTTGACGTTTCATTATTTCGTTGATTTGACAATTTCTAGGTTTTCTCAATGGCCGTCACCCAAGATGGACGTTGACGTTTGTTGAGTTTCTCCAATTTTATTTTATTAATAATTTACACCGTACATTTACCTTTATTACCGAACAACTTGCAGGCCTGTGGCCCTTACTTTGATATTGGCGAAGTGTCCAAGACAGAAGCCATTAATTTATATAGAATAGACAATTTCTAGCGCTGCGGCGGCAATTTAGGCTGGGCACAAACGTTAGGTTTCCGAATGCGGTTTTCAGATTCGGAATTCCGGTCTGGAATTCCAAACACCTAGCGCAGTCATTAGGTTTCTTTCCCGCCAGTAGTGTAGTAAAAACACGTCATGGATGACGACATGTTGACGACGAGTTGACGACGACGGAACAGAAATGAAAAATTCCATTCGTGTCCGGTGGTTCAAACAAAATGTAGGGAGCGCGGCATTCGGGTGCCGTCATTCAGGATTCCGAATTTGAAAACCGTATTCGGAAACCTAACGTTTGCGCCCAGCCTAAACTACACCAATAGTGCGCACGCGCCCGCGCTCGTAAACGTGCCCGTTGAACGTCGTTTTGAACGCCGTGCATGTAAACATACAATGATCTTTGCCGAACAACCGATAGGAAACCGACAGCCGACCGATCGACGGCGTTCACATTCACGTTCATGAGCTCGTTCAAAATCAACCTATTTACAGGCCCGTGAATGTCTTGTGTTTTGAACGCCGTTCATGTAAACGCACCAAAAGCAGAGTGTTTACACGATCGCGGGCATGCTAGTCAGTGCAAGCATAGCAGACGACGAGAACGTTAATCTCGTGGGGGCTAACTGCTTTGGGTTTACTTTTATAGGAAAAAGAAACAAAATGATGATAATGTTGTTTTTTTAGGTTGCGTCTAAATCCACCCGTACTTCCGCATTCTGTCTGTCTGTTACCTCTTCACGTTTAAACCTCTGGACCGATTTCAATGAAATTTGATATGGAAATAGTTGGATAGGCTTCTTTTTATTTCGGAATGATTCCACGGAAAAGAGATAACCGAATTCCACGCGGGTGAAATCACGGGCAGGAGGTAAGTAGTGTGCCCGTAAGTACTTCTTTTCTCCGTTTGAACTCCTTCATGAGTTTGTCAACCTCTCTTATGCATCTGCAACATTTTGCAGAAAGGTGCATGCGATACTAACGCGACCGCGCGCGTGTAAACAGTTACCCGAGCACGATCAAATTCACCTTTGATCTTTGCCGAAAAACCGACAGCCGACGCATCGACGGCGTTCACGTTCACGTTCACGAGCGCGTTCAAAATCAGCCTGTTTACACGCCTGTGCCTGGGAACGCGCCCGTGAATGTCGTTTTCGGCAAAGATCGGATAAGAAAGTTTCGGTTTCCAATGTCAGTGAGTGAATGAATGATTGAGGAGTGATTCCCATTCCCTCTTGCCGTGCTGTCACTGTCAAGTCCATGGCAAGTACTTGCTTTCCTCTATGGAGTGTGGAATGTGTCTTGGTAAGGAGCGCAATCTTATACGGCGAAACATTTGAAAACGTGTCCAGCGGATTTGCTTGATAAGCAACAAAACAAAACACACTCTCCTCACAACCGTTTTCGGTACGTTTTCGCCTCAGCAGCGCCATCTGAAGGCGCTATTACAGACTATCCGCCTAGATGGCTTGACTGGAGTGGCGACTGCAGCGCCCCCAATATACCGGATTTGGTGTCCAGTTTTGGGACTATAAAGATTGCGCTCCTTTACTTCAACCCTCCATACTTGCCTCGCTCGCTTAGGCCCAACTCGATACGTCAAATGTCATTATATTTAGCCCATCTTATACCTATTGATATTATTGATAATAATAAAGTTGAGAGAAAGGAGAGATGATTGTAATTAATTACAATAAGTAATATTCAAGCCTACAATGATATCTATTTAAACATACAGTAGTTACAAGTTAACCTTGGAATTGTAAATATTTACAATAAATTAATCTTTTCAAGCGATCCTTTCGGCGCCAGAATTTTATCCTTATGTTATAAAAACATTTTGTTGATTTCAGATTCACAATTGATTTACAATAAAGGTATCTGAAAATAATCGATAGTCGGGGTGCGTTACTTACCTTATCTCGTCGTAAATAAATCAATTTTAATAAAAACAATGCCCGTAAGTACATTTTAACTAATCATAGGTAATAACTAATTCAGTATTAAAATGACGTTTAATCATGCAACCAAATAATTAAGTGACCTGGATGCTTTTCCTGTTGTCTCTTTTTTTGATATAGTGCTCATATAATTTTGATGTCTACACCAAAGGAGATCAAATTATTTTACATCTTTAACTATGTATATATAGTTGAGAACAATTTTTAATTGTTACAAACAGTGACTGGAATTTTTGTAGTATTTTTGAACTGTAAAAATATGTATAATGATACGATAAAGCACAGAAAACTCCAAAGAAAATAAATGAAGGTAAAATATATACAAGCTCATTCATTCTCATTTTAAAGTTCCTACAGAATACATTTCACATTAAAATCAGTTCCAATACATTGATTTTCAATTTCTTGCTCAAAGTTAATTTTAGTACTGACGAAATATTCACAAGTTTCATTTAAAAAAAGTTAGGTAATTTGTTTTAGTTTGTACACTATTATCCTGTCTTAAATTAGAACATAAATTATTACCATGATTTAAATAAACATAAATATATAAATGTATGTAAAAAAGTCTCTTATTGAAATTCATTTATTATATTGATATCACCAGTGAATTTTTTTTGTTACTAATGAGCTTGTGTTTGACCCTGATCTCACAAGATGTTGATAAACAAGAAGTCCCTATGATAGTTAAAAAATGCCACAGAAATCCCGGGTACCTGATACAATATGCAGAGAAGAGAGAACTGGGAAACAATGTTGCCAGTTACAAATATGTTTTTTTGATACACTTTATTTGCTGACTTAACTTAAGCTCATTTAATTAAGTACTGAGAATTGGCTCATTAATAGATTGCTATGCGAAATATTTTATGTGTGTCATGTTTACATACTCATATAAATAATAAAGATGCAAAGCTTTAAAAGTATGCACTAATTCATGCGAAAGTAATGTGTAACTGTTGTACTTATGTTCCTGCTCTGCTAAACTGATTTTGCTGAAATTTTGTATGAACTCCATACTATGTAGGTGTTACCTATTTAGCCTCTTTCTCTTGTATTAGCATCAGTGCTGGATTAAAACTAAGCAATCCACGCCTGAGTGCCCACCCAATCTCCCAAGTGGGCAAAGTAAATTTTTTTGGTGCTATTTTTGCCGTTTTTGGTGGCCCCGAAGACCTGATGTCCTAAGCAATTGCTTAATTTGCTTATGGGCTAATCCGGCACTGTTAAGCATGTGTGTGAACTTGCAAGTAGCAATCAGGCTTATTTGTATAGTTTTAAATAGTGACGAAATGACAAATTTGCAATATTTCAGTTAAGTAATACAAAAAGAATACATATATATATGTCAATTTCACTTTCATATATCACCTAACATTTAAAATATTGCATTTTTTTAAATTATACTTTTAGGACTTCAATGCAGTTAAAGCCCAATTCTCGAAGACATGGCTAACTACTCTTTTGAGTATGGTGCTGTTTGCTGGAGTAACATATTTTCTGCTATGGACTGAGGTAAATTGGGTTCTGGCCTACCTTTTAAAACTGGCGTCTATAATGTATCAGAGCCAAAGAGTCTATTTGCAGACTTTTTTCCTTATCCAGGTTGATTTACTGACATTTAAACTGCTATCATTACAATTTCACTTCTGCATTTTTGTCCAGATAAATGTAGGCAGACTTTCTTTTTAGGGTTCCGAAGTCCACAAGGAACCCTTATAGTTTCGCCATGTCCGTCCGTCTGTCCGCACTATTGCTCGGAGATGCTTAGGTCTAGAGAGCTGTAATTTGGCATGAATATGCATATTAGTTACGCTGACAAAGTGGTACAATAAAATTTTGAAATATATTTTTTTATAGGGTACCTCCCCTACTCGTAAAGTGGGGATGTAATTTTTTTTTCTTGCGTACCCCATGTTGCGGCATATCGTTGAATAGGTCTTAAAAAAATATTGTGGGTTTGTTAAAACCATTTTTTGATTAAGTGATGCGTTTGTGAAATATTAAGCTTTAAAGTGATATTTTTTGTTAGAGTCACGTGTCCCCCCCCCCTGCCAGCTAAATGGTGGTATTTGGATGGCTGAAAAAAATCACGGTTGTGGCATATATAACGTAGTTGAAAGAAAAACTATCAGAGCTAAGTAGGCTGTACAAACTTACGAGTAATAGTCGACCAACTTATAATGATGATTTTTCTCGAGCGGCAGGGGCGTCGGGCGGGCACGTCATACCACAGGCTAGCTAGATGCTAATAAGTCTTAGAAAGGTACTGTGGGCATCCTCAACTTCGGAACCCTATAATTTGCGCGTGGCCCGACACGCACTTGGCCGGTTTTTTTTAATTGCGTCTGAAATGAGAGTGCAACTGACTTCGCACATAATCCAACGTTTCTTCTATAGTTAATATATTATCTGTCTAGTGATAAGAAACGAGAAGACATCACCATTTATTCCAAGAAGTTTGTTAAGTAACTTGCAAGTGTAACCACGTCGTTTTAGAGAAGGGATTGTTAGAAAAGTCTTTCAAATGATTCTCACATTATAATTTATTAATACCTAATTATTCAACGCAAAACTGGGCAAACGAGATGGCGATGAGATGAGAGTGGGGCAATTTTGAGTAGGGCGCAGGAATCGCCGGGGCCACCTACTGGCCGGTTTTATGGAGAAGGAGGGACTGAGTCCCTGGGACTCTGTATGATAAACCCATTGTTCAAGAATCGTGAGCACAGGAAGTGGACCTGGATGAGCCCTGATGGTGTAACGTAACGAGTAATAAGATAGCCTTTATCATGTCAACAAAGAAGTAGATGTTTAATGATGTCTCAGTGATCAATGCGGTTAAGTCCGGGAGCGATCACCGTATGGTACGAGGCACATTGAATATCCAGGTTAAGCTTGAGAGATCTCTAAGCCTCTGAAGCGCGATGTAACGCCGATTCAATACTAATAGAATTGAAGAGGCTATTGAGCGTAACTTGAGTAACAGAGGCTCCAAGGTCAAGGCCAAAGTCAGTTGACAAAGCTGAAGACCTACGACGGCAGGACCAGGATCGTTTCATTTCATCCAAACCCGAGCTGTTGGGAGAAGTCGAGAGGTTCTATGGACAGGTATACACAACAACCCGAACACTCGTCGCGGTTCTAGAAAGATCCTAGAGCTAGACTAACCCGGCACTATACCGAAGATATCCTGGACGTCAGCCTGTACGAGATTAGTATGGCTCTCAAGCAGCTTAAAAATGGCAAAGCCCCCGGTGACGACGGAATTACAGCCGAACTCCTGAAGGCGGTGGTAAACCAATCCTTAAGGCCCTTCAGACGCTGTTTAATTCCGTCATTGACGAAGGGAGAACGCTGCAAGCATGTAACAGAAGTGTGGCGGTGCTCTTCTTCAAAAAAGGTGATAATACCTTGCTGAAGAATTATATATCCATCTCACTTCTGTCTGATCATCTTCTGAGCCATGTTTACAAGCTGTTTTCGAAATATGCTAGTGGTAGGGCCTGGTGCTAGGTTCGTCCGGGGTGGTACCACCGCCTTTCCCCGCTAACCTGCCGCCAAATAGCAGTGCTCGCACTGTTGTGTTCCGGTAGGGGATTAAGGCAGCCGGTGAAATTTCTTGCACAGAGGCATTCCATCTTAGGCCTCAGGGTAAGGGTAGGCAACGCATTCGAGCTCTTATGGTTTCTTAATGGGGGTTCATAGGATTTTGGTGTCCATGGGCTGCAGTGACCACTTACCATCAGGTGGCTGTGCGCTCGTTTGCCTAACCATTGGTATCAAAAAAATATTAAAAAAGTCATTCATTGCGAACCGTCTCGCACGCAGGTTTGACAACTTCCAGCCTCCCTCCGTCTTGGGGATGAAATGATGAATTATTTATCTTACCAAATGTAATCCATAAATAAATATGCATATGGAGTTGTATGAAACATGCAATCTTAGCACTACCCTACAGCCTACTTGCGTCCCACTGCTGGGCACGGCCTCCTCTCAATCTTAGCACTGAACATTTGTAAAGACCGGTCTGAGTGGCGAGCCTTGGGGGAGGCTTATGTCCAGCAGTGGACGTCTTTCGGCTGAAATGATGATGAGCATTTGTAAATATGATAATGGTGTGCTTTACTGTAAGGGTGCTGATTAGCGAGGTTATAGTGATTATTTTTCTCATTAACTGAAGTTTATGGCGATCAATTTGACTTACCTTCAGATTCTGGCATGAATTGTTTCAGAGTAACACAATACAAAGCAACCTGATACTAGAGGATTTGATCACGGCTGCTCATGCCATAGACGTCCACAATGGGGACGAGTCGGTTCGGTACGAGGGCCGAGTGGTGCACGTGGTGGGCCCGCTTCGAATCCTCGAGCCCATAACAGAGCCGGATTATAACATACAAGTGCAAGCTGTCAAGTTGAGGCGGAGAGTCCAGATGTACCAATGGATTGAGGAGGAGACGTAAGAAATCACCGTTTTCTGTTTCTATAGGTGTGGTGTAGACCCGCAATGTATCAAGCATGCTACTAACTACCTCATTGTGCCAATCACCAGTCACCCTACAGTGTAAATTGTGAACACATAATATTAGTAAAACTAAATAATGTATATTGCAGAGAACAGGAAACCTTTCTAAGTGAACCAGCAGAAGAGACGCACAAGACATACTGGTACCACAAGGATTGGAGGGACTTTGTGATTGACTCAAATTTGTTCTACATTAGGCCAGGACACCAAAACCCCACGTCAATGCCGATCTTCAGTGAAACACACATTGCTGATAACGTCAAAATTGGATGGTTACTTCTAGGTAATTGTACCTTATATTTTGTACCATTACAGTTCATTACTACATGTTTTTGTATCAGGTAGCGCGCGTTTTAAGCAATAGAAGACCCATTATCAACTACCTACGTAAGTGCTACTTCGCGCGCCATGTTAATTTGGTCGAGCCTTGCAGAAAGCCTTAAATGAGGGTCACTGCGAATGCATTCGTCGTTAGTCGCTTGAGGTGCAGTGTTGCCAATTTTGTACTTCATGTGCCATATTGTACGCTAAGTTGGCAACACTTATAGCTTTAGGTCGCCGAAACGTTACAATGACATTGGCACTATTGTATGTAATGACAGTCTTTGATATTGACAGCCGACACCTCACACGACAGTGGCGCTAACTGGTGAGCAGGAATGCGGTGGCGCTCATGGCTACAGCGAAATTTACAGTTCCGGTTCCTTTATCCAAACAACGCCTTGTTTTGCCTACGGGCGGTTGATTTTTGACGTTTGTTCCATAGAGAATCTGTCAAATTTGAACCGTCCGTAGGCAAAACTATGGAGTGTGGAATGTGTCTTGGTAAGGAGTGCAATCTTATATGGCGAAACAGTTGAAAACGTGTCCAGCGGATTTGCTTGATAAGCAACAAAACAAAACACACTTTCCTCACAACCGTCTTCGCTGCGTTTTCGCCTCAGCAGCGCTATCTATCCGCTATACTGCAGACTGCTATCCGCCTAGGTGGCTTGACACTTGTAGCGACCGCAGCGCCCCCAACCTACCAGATTTGGTGTCCACTTTTGGAACTATAAAGATTGGCGTTGTTTGGACATAGGAACCAGGCGTTAGACGAGTATGGGATGCTACTGTTGTGATTGAATATTCATCTAGCATTTGAAATCTGGCAGGTATGGACGTGAAGCGTAAAGTGAGCGACTTCTACGAGATCTGGTCGGATTCGCGACCAGATCGGTCGGACATCAAGCTTCACTCCGGTTTCTACTACCACGCGGAGAGCGCGCTGCACCACGAGGTGGGGGATCTGCGAGTACGCTTCTCCTACGCCGGCCGGGAGGACGACATTGTGAGTTGGCACTATCTAGGCTGGATTGATTCAAGCCATAGAGAAATGATACAAGAAGAGTGGCAGAGTCTATACTGTACTGCGTGCTCCGAAACCCGGGTTAACACTAGATCGACATCTAGCGTCCAGTGGCTGAACCCCGATTACCCAACCGTTTAGCAGTTGCTCTTCTACTTGAAGCTAGATGGCGAGCCGATTATAGACTCTGCCACTCTTCTTGTATCATTTCTCTATGATTCAAGCACAGTTCATGGACTAGCCTAGTGGTTTAACCTACCGCCTCTCGTGCAGAGGGTCGAGGGTTCAAATCCGGCTCGCACCTCTGAAATTATTTATGTGCGAAACTCAATTAGAATTTACCACTGAGCTTTTTGGTGAAGGAAAACGTCGTGAGGAAACCTGCACGCATCTGCGAAGTTCCCAATCCGCAATGGGTCCTCGTGGAGACTACATCCCAAACCCTCTCGTAATGAGATAAGGCCAGTGCCCAGCAGTGGGCCGTAAATAGGCTGTCGTGGTGGTGGTGGTGACGGACTCCCCTGGTCATTAAATACGGGCGCCGAGTCGTCATTCTATACAGAAACGTCATTTTATCCCATAATAAATATTTAACGAGCGCTGCTTAGTTAACAGACGGTTTGAACTCACCCTGAGTTCAGTATCGCGGGATCTGCAGACTCATTGTGAAAGCCACTTGATTTGCGAAGACACCCGGTACTATTTCTCTACGAAAATGTGTGCCATACATGCGCAGTGGCGCAAAAGGTAAAACCTCTGTCTAGCCGTTCCTGTGGGAATTGCGGGATATCCTCTCTTATAGCTGCTCCCCACAATCCCCGGGGAACCTGAATGCCAAAAAAGAACTGGTCCTCACTGGCCTGAGATAAATATTTTAAAACTTAAATTTGGTTGAGCGATACATCTTTTTATTTCATGTTTGTCTTACGACGGCTGTACAAAGGCTGGGAAATATTAAGGATTTTATAAATAAATAAAAAAAGCCAGTGCATCTAAATTAATTTTCTGTTGGTTATAAGGTGCTTACCTACCCCATCCTGATGCACATGGCCCGACTGAGCTGAACTAGGATCGTATTGCAGTAGTTGAGTAAGTGTATTGTCCTCAGTACACATGCGTGGGGGTGGTGGAGTCGGGCGTGTTGCAGCCGTACGCTAGCCCGCGGTTCCCGGGCGCGGACCCGGTGGCGCTGCTGCGCAAGGGCTCGTACGCGCCGGGCCCGCTGCAGCAGATCGAGGCCCGCGCCGCCAACGTCAACACCTGGCGCTACCGCGCGCTGAGCCTCGTGCAGGTGTTCGCCGCCGCCATGACGCTGCACCCCGACTGGGTCTCTCTACGTGAGTACGGGCCAGACCAAGTGACGGACTTATGAAAATGAAAATATTTATTCAGCAAATATGCCACATCTGGGCACTTTTACACATCGCTTTTAAATGAATTTACCAGCGCTTAAGAGGGTCTATCCCGAAAGTTGGCAACGTCGCATGTAGCTGTCATGTGTTTCGCTGTTTTTATGAATGTCTCAATATTACCGAGTTAAAAAAGAAATTATCATTCTATGGTTGAATGACGCGTCTCGTTTTATATTTGTTGGTTAGGCATTCAAATGATAAGATTACATTAAAATGCGTTGAAAATGTGATGGAAAGTTTTCAAAAGATATTATTTCCATAATACTAAGAATTTCGTGTTCCTATGATAGTTGTTGCAATCCATACTTTATGTTGGATGCGAGTGGCACAAGACCGGTCTGAGTGGCGCGCCTTGGGGGAGGCCTATGTCCAGCAGTGGACGTCTATTGGCTGAAATGATGATGATGATGATACTTAATGTTTTATTCAACCTAAGAGCGATAATTCATGTTTTCATTCAGTAATATTTAGTAATTAATGAATACAGCGAAATATTTGACAGCTATTTGCGACGTTGCCAACTTCCGAAGTAAACCCTCTTAAGAACTACCCGACGGATATGCACAGAATTTGGTGTAGGTACGCGAACGAATGACATTGTTGAGGTTGTAGTTGAGATATATGATACTATCAACTGACGCTACCAGCGGCAGCGACTCCAGTTTTTCTAATGCATTGCGTGTGATGTGATATAAACGCTGTGCGACAGTCGTTTCAACCCCTTATTGTGATGGGTAAACGCTTGCCAATGGTCGTGCGAAGTATAGCCGAGCCCTAATTAAAAAAATAGGTAGAAAGTCGGCGTCATTCGTTCGAAAATTGAAAGTGAAAATTATGAACAGCAATGCAAAGTTTTCAATAAGTACATACTGTATAGTGGTATAGCTAATTTTACGGTATAGGTAAATTGAAAGATGTGTGTGAAGTCCCCAATCCGCACTGGGCCCGCGTGGGGACTATAGCCCAAACCCTCTCGTGATGAGAGGAGGCCTGTGCCCAGCAGTGGGACGCAAATAGGCTGTAGTAGTAGTAGTAGTAGTAGTAGATTTAGGTAGTACAATCGACATGTCGATATTTCGATATTTTTAATTCAACTCAAAATCTCACAAGAAAATAAGAGTCCAAGTAATTTGCTTCCCATGGTAATATCATTTTTGTATCGTTTCACAGTTCTACAATGCCAGTGGGTGTCCAGCCGTCTACGACGCTGCAGTAGAATTTGGATCAACTTCGTGCTGGCATTTTCATACACGCTGTTGGTCGCATCGATTCCCTGGTAACTACTTAACACTTCTGGCCGATGAGCTAGTTTTTAGGGTTCCGAACCTCAAAAGGAAAACACGGGAGGAATCCTTATACAATCACTTGTGTGTCCGTCCTTCCGTCTGTCACAACCAATATGCTACAAAATTACTTTGACCGATTGTGTTAAAATTAATACAGTACAGACAATTAAAAATATATATATATTGAACGGAAACCTCTGCAGGCGAGTTTAATTCTTGCTCGGTTTTTTTATACTAGTTTTCCTTCATATCACCCGTAGCCAATTCCCAAACTACACAAATGATTTTTCTTTTTTGTAGCTGTTCCTTAAGATCTTCCCAGAACTTTTTTCTTTGTAAACCTCCAGGGAATAAAAAAAAAAACCCAGGCTCGAGCCCTAGCCAGACTAACGCACTATTTTTTCATGTATATCCATACTAATATTATAAATGCGGTAAATGTGGTCTGAGTGGCGTGCCTATGTCCAACAGTGGACGAACAGAATTCCACGCGGGCGAAGTCGCGGGCAGAAGCTAGTATACATATAATTCATTATGAATTTTTCAGGCTGGTCCACAAACCTTCCTTCGGAGCCATCTTACTGGGCGCCGCTTTGTTGCCGCTACTTCATTACTCCAATCTGCTGTCGCGGCGGGCCTGAATCGACGGGAAGAACATTGTTGGTAACTTCCATGGTCTAACAAAACAAGGTCTGCCGATCCGGGTGACGTGTCACCCTTACGTCAAAGTCGAGTTGCCACTTTTTTGCAATAAAACAAAAATGAAGGAAATATTTGCTGCCGTTACAATGCAAAATAAATTATTCGCGCACTACAATTGTCATTTACTTGTTTAAGCACACTAAATGGGACAAGTTAAAAACAAATTAACGTAATAATTTAATGAAACACACAGGATACATGGGCGGCGATTATTTTTATGACCACTTGCAACAAACAGCAGTGCGAATGACGTAAGGGTGACACCCACACTACTACAGAATACCGGAGTGGCATACCTGGCGAAGTATATTATTGTATCATGTCAACCTCGGCAGAGTCTAAGCTGTGAACTGGTAGGTAAGAAAAATACTGATAGGTATGCTATTCACAATGTGACTTGAAAAGGTCGAAGGGTTAAGAGTTGGGAAGTACGTTATTCAATTTTAAGTATTTTCGTATTAATGATGACAATGTATATTATTCAACGCAAAGGGATTGTTTGTCTATTCTATAATAATAATTGGCTAAAATATATGTTTACTACTGCAGCCAATTTGCGTCCCATTGCTGGGCACAGGCCTCCTCTCATCACGAAAGGGTTTGGGCTATAGTCCCCACGCGGGCCCAGTGCGTATTGGGGACTTCGCACACATCTTTGAATTACTTCGCAGGCAGCAGCAGGTTGCCTCACGATGTTTTCCTTCACAGAAAAGTACAGTGGTTAATTCAAATTGAATTTACCATATGAATAATTTTAGAGGTGCGTGCCGGATTCGAACCCCAGACCCTCTGCATGAGAGGCTCTAAGTCAAACCACTAGGCTAATAAATGTTTACCTACTAACAATTCGCTCAGCCAATTGAAAGTTGTGCCAAGTTAACTTAGTAGGTTATCATATCAGTGTGTAGTTCATAAGCAATCATTTAATCTTATGCTGTAAATGAGCTGTGTGCTTATGGGTAAAGAAACAAAAGGTATCATTAACAAATTGATAGGCCCGGTTCCTATATCCACGAAACGCCTCGTTTTGCCTACGGACGGTTGATTTTTGACATTTGTTCCATAGAGAATCTGTCAAATTTTAACCGTCCGTAGGCAAAACGAGGCGTTGTTTGGATATAGGAACCGGGCGATAGTTTCATACGCTAACTCTCGGCGTAGCTTCATTGTAATTTTCGTTATACCTGTCTTTGTATTTTATTTTAAGAAACGAGTCTAATGAAATGATGCATAAAATCGCCTAAATGTGAACACAATACTTGTTTAGTAATATATAAATGTAACAGTTATAGAAAGGGGTCTGTAATCTAGTCAATAGAATAGCAAAATGATAAATGAATTCATCATAATTCATCATTCACCAATCATTTGAATGCTCTCAAAAGTACAAGAATATTTAAAGAATTAAGAAGAATAATTAAAAGTAGTACTTTATGTAACTATACATACTCAATTAATTTATATACAAATTACATACCGTGGGTTCGAGTAACTCGAAAAATTTTAATGAATCTGGTGCCTGTTTGGGCAAAATCAAAATGGGTGGGGCTGGGTCGGTGCACACGGCCATTGATTTTAACGTGAAACTTCATTTATCCGTGACCCCCGTCCGCCCGTATACCAACTTAACCCTTGGGACGCCTAGTGCCGTACCCGCATCAGCCCTGTCAGACGCCGGAGCACCTTCTGTATTCATACCCGTCGGGTGCCTAGTCCCGTATACGTACAAACAGCCTCAAATGCCTTGTGCCGTATCAGTCACCAAATTTATAATAACATATTTTTGAAATTTTGTGACCTAATCAGTTACAAATACAGTTTTATATTACTTGCATTTAAATCTGAACGCATCTATCTACCATATACAACATTCACTTACATCAAAATTTAAATCGTTTGGTGTTTATTAGCATTCAAATTTTCTCGTTGCTCGGTGCATGCAAAGTAGTGTCGCTCCAGTGAAGTGTGAAAAACTTATACATAAAAATGAATTGCCGTGTGTTAGTCTGGCCAGTGCTCGAGAACCGGAATATCGGATATTAAAATCTAAAGGAATAGCTAAAAAATAAGAAATATAAATTCGGGTGATACGAAGTTCACCGGCCCAACTAGTAAGTAGTAAGTGATAAATACTGAGAAGTAAGTAAATATTGTTTTTAACTGTTATTTATTATATAATTGAATGGAAGGTTTATCGTCAACTAAACCATGTGAAAATTGTCTATTTATGAAATCCTGCTAACTAACTTTTACTCAACAAACAACTTTTCGCGATCGTAAATTGTATAATAATTCCTAATCGTCAGTGTAATATTTTCGATAAATAACTTATTCCATTTTGAAGCGAATTTTATTGAGATTATTACTAAATATAAGATTTTGTTATTATACATCCAGAGATTTTAGTAGAATTCAATATTTACGAATGGAGTTCATAACGCACGCACACAGATAAAGATCAATGGCTGCTGACCATTGTCTGAACACGACGTCCAATATGCGTTACAAACGGTGTTTCATGAGACCGTCGTAATAAGGTACCTTTTTCAAAATTTACAAGTATACTTCAAAACAGACGCACTTATCAACATTCTTGTTTATTGTTTGCTACCTCAGAACTCCGCCATTTTTATTTTACAAAATATATTAATTTTTGTTTGAAAAGATTACATTAAAATCTAATTCTGATAATGGAATCCATGAGGAATTACGGGAACTCCTCAAATTTGAAAGGCACATGCATGATCTGCACTAAAACATAAATAAAAAATTACATTCACTTGGGCTTGAAATCTTTTATGGGTCGTGTTTTTTTAGCATGTCGAGTGATAATTAGGTTAGTGTTTGGCAATTTGGGTCAGGTGTGGTGATTTATTATAGGAAGAAGATGTTGACGCTTAGCTCTCCGAAAGCCTCGCCGTGGACTCAGGCAGCGAGGCGAACTATGACGAGGAGCTTACAGAGGAACAACTACGTCAACTTCTTGAGGAAAACGATGACGACGACGATATCATCTTGAACCTCGACAGTACGGAAATGAGCGATATTTATTAGTGGACGGCCAATTACGCGACTTTTTCTGGCGTACCGAAAAATTTCGAAAGTCCATCGGGCTTGTTCACTCAATTGTGGGATCAAACATTAATGCAGTCCTTTGTTGTGGAAACCAACAGGTATGCTTGGACCCACATTGCGTTGACAAAAATGGACAAGGCATATCGAACAAATCCCGAGTACATGAATAGTTTGAAACATCGGCATCAGAAGAGTACCGTTTAATTGCGGTGATAATTCTGATGGCGATGTGTGTGCGTGGAATATTGAAGAATATTAGAGCAAGGGGATTATGGGAATGACTGCATTTCGGGCTCTCATATCGAAGAATATTATTTATATATTGTGGAATAATTCCTGCACTGCACCATTCTTGCCTACGGACCCGACAGAAAACTCGCGAAGGTGAGAGCTTTATTAGATTATCTCAACCAAAAATTTCAATCCGCTTACTATATCCTCGCAGGGAACTCTCTTTAGACGAATCGCTGCTGCTTTGGAACAGACGAAAGTAGCAAGGTTCGTCATAAAGAGCTACCTATGAGCTTTGCGAGGGGATAAGTGGTTATGTTTTAAAGATCATTGTTTATACCGGTAAAGACACTTCCACGGGATCAGGTCCAGTTTTAGGTTTACGAACGTGACGTCAAAAATTATTCGGATACCTAAACAAAGTCTTTACCTTAGTCATGGATAACTTTTACAACTCGGTGCGGTTGAGCCGTTTTCTAAATAGTAGAGTAACTTAATAATTGATAAAACCTCGGAACCCGGTTCCAGTGAACCGATTTTCGTATTTTTTAACATTGGAAATGACTTTTCGATCATTCCAGTAGGGCCCTTTGACACACCAGCAGACTTACGCAATTTGAACGAGAAAAGAATGCCACGCTGTACGGTGCTAAGTCGACACTGTGGTGACATTTCTGTCACTGCTTGGAAATATGTGAAACTAGTCACTACAGTGTCAACGCCGATGTTGAGGAGGGTAGACGGGCCGGAGAAAGTGTAATAAACCTATAGTAGTGAAGGACTACAACGCGTTTATATGGGTGGGGTCGACCTTAAAGACCAAAAGCTGTCCTCGTACCTTCTCGAAAGGAAGCGTGCCGTCAAGTGGTATATGAAAGTATTTAGGCGCCTCCTCAACATAACAATTTTAAACCAACATTGGCCAACAGACACAAATTACCCCCCGACAGTTTAGGTACCAGTTGGCACAAGAACTGACACAACAATTTGGTACAGACGTTCCTGTAAGAGCAAACAATATGGCTAACCCCAACGCCCGGTTAAATAAAGCCTATAGATCATTTTCCCGAGCACATTGTGGTTACCAGAGAACGAACTGTAAAACAGGAAAGTTATAAGAGGATGCACTTTATCAGATGCGCTTTAAAAAGGCAGACCAAAACCAATTTAATGTGCAGTGGATGCAGTGTTTTTCTCTGCATTGACCAATGTTGGAAAGACTACCTATCCGTGGAAAATATGTAAGTATATTTGCAGAGTCACCTCTCTAAGATAAACTTGAGATAAACAACTCTCTCTTGCCTCCTCGTATAATACATCCTGTCTCATGCCTCCCTCTCCATCCGCCTCCTCAGATCGTCCGAAATGAATGAACTTATTCCTCGACAAGCTGGCTCCTCCATATGTCCCCTCTCTTTCAGAAATTCCCTCTCCCCTATCATGTTACCCTCACTCCTCTGATTTTCTATCTTCCCCTTTTCAACTATCCGAACTCCGCTCTGTTCTAGAATCCCTCGTGGATTCCTCCCCATGGTATTCCCTATTCGTTCCTGATTAAGACCAACTCAAGCTCGGTTTCTTATTTCCTGGACTTGGTTAATTGTATGTTCGAGTTTGGAAACGTCCTGGAGATCTGTAGGACCCAGTTTGTCATCCCCATACTCAAACCTGGCAGGGACCCGCATTCTGCCTCGTCTTATCGCCCAATTGCCCTCAGCTCGACCCTGTGTAATATCACTGAACACCTTTTAAAAAACCAATTAGACTGGTTCTTTGAAAAAAAAAACAATATCCTCTCCCGTTTCCAGTTCGGCTTTCGAAAAGGCAAAACCGTTTCCGACAGTCACTGCTTACTTTCCACTGATATTAGACTCGCTTTCTCTAGAGAAGAAGCAGCAGCTTTCTTAGATGGATACATCTAAGAAAGCTGCTGCAGCCTACGACAATGTCCAACTTTCAGTGCTCAGAGACAAAATGTCTAAGCTGAGTATCTCTTCGAAGGTCGATAACTTTTTCGCTAATCTTTTGATGTCTCGAATGATTAAAGTTAGATGGCGCGGTATCCTTCAACCTGACAGGATGGTGTGGAAGGGCCTTCCTCAGGGATCGGTCCTCTCACCAATCCTTTACAATCTTTACACTTATGATCTTGATAAGTCGATACACATGCAGTGCCGTATGCTTCAGTATGCAGACGATGTAGTAATTTACTAATTTACTGTAATGATAAATCCCCTAGCTCTGCATGCGATAAACTGAACAACGACTTAGCCTGCCTGAAAAGCTGGCTACTGCTTCATGGCTTGTCCCTTTCTCCCTCTAAGAGTTCTGCTGTCATATTTTCCCGAAATAAATCCTCTCCACAATGCAACATAAATTATAATGGATCCCCTATACCAATCTCTGACTCAGTAAAATTCTTAGGAGTTATTTTTGTTAGGCGTTTACAAGGTTCACTTCATCTGGCATACATCTTCAAAAAATGCGAGAAAAACCTTAATATGTTAAGGGCCCTCTCTGGTATAAAATAGGGGGCTCACCCTTACTCGCAAAAGCTACTGTATAATGCTTTTGTTAGAAGCCACTTAGACTTTGGCACCTGTTTCCTTGAACTATGCAACAAACTGCTTTGAAAATTCTGGAATCAATTCAAGCAAAAGCCCTTCGTATTGTCTGTGGAGCTATGAAATCCTCTCCGACTAGAGCTCTGCAGGTAGAATGTTTGGATTCCTCCTCTCGATATCAGAAGGCAATACTCATCTAACCGTTTCCTCTTTCAAGCTTTCTCTCTTTCCTCCCATTCCCTTATCCCCAAATTACTCCATTCTTACTGTACATCAAAACCTTACTGGCGCAATAAATCTGTCCCTAATCTTATTCTAAGCCTCCGAAAGCTTTCATCCTTAAGAGCCCCTGTAGAGAAAAACTCTCCCCTCCCTTTCTATTCTCTTCCCTTTGAGGCATTCATACACTTTCCCAATGTACACTTCAACACTGGTATCGATAAAAAATCTCCCCATGGCAACACCCATTTCAATCACTATGTCAACTCATTTTTCCCTTACTACAAAGTCTTCTTCACTGATGCTTCAAATCAAAACTCTCGCTATCCGGCTGTGTTGGCTTTGCATTCGTTTGCCCTAACGACAATTTTTCTGCTAAATTTAAGATCCCTCCTGAATCTTCTGTATTCTCTGGCGAAATTTTGGCCATCTTAAAAGCAGTAGAATACATTTCCTTCACCAAATCCCAAAATCTGTAATCTCTTCCGACAGTCTCAGCGCTCTCCAAGCCATCTTTATTCATCCCTTCCGTAACTGTGCTCGTAACTCCGTTATTTCCAATTTGAAGAAAACCATCTATTCCTGCCATGTTAGTAATCTGGAAGTCTCGTTTGTATCGATCCCCAGCCACTGCGGTATTACCGGTAACGAATAGTGACCTGAAAGCTAAAGAAGCGGTGATCCATGTTGACGACTCTCTTCAAAATTTATCCCCAGGACCTCCTGAATGTTCCGTCATCCTCTCTGGTCCGTAAGTGGGCGGCTCGATGGGCCTCCTCCAAGAATTGCTATTACTCCTCAATTCAAACTGAAATGCCGGCCCGTCCATGGTTTAAAAAAATCAAAGATCCCCTTACGTTCTAATATGTCTCTGTTATGCATGTCTGACAATAGAAAAATATTATCTGCTATTGGTAGATTTGTTGACAGAAATAACATTTCTCTCTAACTTCTTAACACAGCCGTCTCGTTCGCATCCTAACCCTAATAACCCTTAGTTAATTTGTGGTTTTTGTATTAGTGTGATTTTTGGTTAACCGCGTTAACCGTTTTTTGATTTCATAAAACCAGAGTCTTTCCAGTAATATCAGTACGTGAAAAGCTCAACACTTGATACTGGCAGAATTATCCTGGAGGCTCAGTGACAGTAGCTAGACAGTAGACAAACCAAAGAGTCGAAGTCGAATTAATATGCCTTCCGGATAGGTAACGGCGTCAAAGGTTTGTAGCTAGGTTATGTTCGTAAGTCATCTTTACATATACGCCCGATGGGCTGCCTAGAAATAGGGACCCTTCGACCCAGTCACATTCCTAACTAAATTATGAAGGACTACGCTACTTGATAGTGTGACTTGCTTGAAACAACACAGGTTTATCAGAAACTATCCTCTAGTTCTAAAAAGTACAAAAAGTGTTATTATTTTGATAGATTTCGATTATACATAGACATGTACTCTACGAAACAAAGGAAAATACTGTTAGCTCAAAATCTTCTCATACTTAAGTGTTATTAAAAAATACATTAAGTAATAGCTGTAAAATATAGGACAACATAGGTACTTAATACGTGTACGTAGGGAAGTCGTACTTCCAAGTGCTCAATACAATAACTCTAACTGTTCGACTAGGTCTCACTGTTTCTCATTTTACTAATTGAATTGTAATAATAAGTATAGCCACTTTTTATTCTGATATTAATTTGGTAAAGAAATATAAATGCTTTTATTTTTGATCTTTTTTATATGACCCATATTACATATTGAAATAAAGTTTATTGATCCAAGAAATCTTGTTTTAACTCCACAAAGTTTCACGTTTATTTTACAGATATCACTTACTTGAGATAACCCAGTGTTAATCAACAATAAAATAATAAGTCTGTAGAAGAAGCCGTGTCTGAAACTTGAAATTTATAATAAACTATCAAGTCAAGGGGATTATATGTATAAACGATACTTAACACAAAATAACGATTTTTAGAAATTGTTCTGTATGTATGTATGTCCGGATTTAACTCGAAAACTACTGGTCGGATTGCAAAAAAAATTTAGTATGGGGGTAGTTTATAACACTGGTCAACATATAGGCTACTTTTTATCCCGTAAAAAAAAAGCATAATTCCCGCGGGAATGCTATTAACGAATTCCAAATAAAAATAAACCCTAGGTACTGCATACAAACATTACTTATAACTCCCACGATCAAGACGAATCTAACGACACACCTCAAAAGCTAAAATCCTTCAAGCCGTTTTGGGTACAGAACTGCAAGAGCAGCCTCGCTATGTTAAGTCTTAGAAAGGTACTGTGGGCATCGTCAACTTCGGAACCCTATACATTGCGCGTGGCCCGACACGCACTTGGCCGGTTTTTTATAGTCTATTTGCGCCAATATAAGTGGTAGAGGGAGGCGAGCATGGTTAATTTTGACCTATATTTCCGATAGGTTGATTTATTCAAGAAATGTTTATTCAGGACTCGTTTTGTAAACAATAAAAGAAAATAGCGTAATTGGGTTCTTGCTAAATATAAGTTTTGTATCTTTATTATTCTAGAATCGTAGATATAATTTCATCTTGCGATGTTCGATGTCTATAAATACTGCCCTAAGAGCCCATTGAATCGGGTTGAGGTATGTGTCTCCTC
>OZ020272.1:22334209-22392232 GCA_963971205.1 Aethes cnicana | reverse complement strand
ATAGCACGACACAACTTAGAAGGCGCGCGGTGAAGCGTTGACGCAGAGTCTATTATTGGTTAATCCACGCACCTTCTAAGTTGTGTAAACCTGTACTTACTCGTACTAACATTGTGACACCGACATCAGCCGCAGACCTGTTGCCGACTGTGATATGAATCGATAGCCGATACTATGGGTAAAATGTTTGCCATATTTTCTGACCCACCATGTATATATCAGTATATATATATATATATACTGGACTAAATAATATAATAATAATATAATATATAGGACTAAATGATAAAATAATGATTTTCAAAAATGAACTTCACGCTCGATTGATTCTCATCGTAATATCTTCTGTTTGTGAATTGCACGACGTGGAAATGGACATCGCGCCCACAATATTTCTTCATGCTTGGTTTCGCGCATCATGCAGCGATTTTGTCCCATCTTGGTTGCCATCTTTTTCTCTCGCTCCTCTTCTGTATTCTGAAACACATTGCGACTCCAACGAGGAATTTTAGTATGGATGAAAAGAATTTCGCACCTCCACCATGTGACAAGAAACTGGGGGATCGTCAGATGGTAGTGCGAGGTACTCCTTGAAGTTAAATAAATAAGAGGAAGTATAATTATCACTTTTATATTCGTTTTAAAATGGGGCCTATGTTTACATGTGCGCGCTGCTACAACGAGCTTCCGACTAATACTATACGTTCTAGAATCGCTTTCTTTTTTAATATTCAAATAATCAGTTATTCTAGAACGTTTACAAAACTATGCTCCTAACGAGTTAGTATAGCGAGGGCTATACCAACTCTACAGTACCTCGTAATAACTTAATCAGAAGTAAGTCTATTTTATTGAATATTACTTTGATATTGAACATCAATCGTTGAAAAGAAAAGTTGTTGTCTATAAAGTCGATTTACGGACGATAATTTTACGTGATAACCTCACGCTTAGGCCGATCGTTTGCACCGTAACGTTACTATTGCGTCATGTTTTTCGTGCGCGCAGCGGGCGTTCATCGATTTATAAGAGGTTATCAACATAAACCTTGTTTAAACGGCTCTAACAATTTAGACTAATTGCAATATAGGAGTTTACGCCGTTTACGTGTGTAAAAAACGGTCTAGCTAGGTCTCATATGTGGGAAACAAATTTTTAGCTTGTAGATATCACCCGAGCAAATCCCGGTCGACGGTACTGCTATTCAGTATGAGTAACACATATTAGGCACATGTAAGATGTATGCTGACTACCTACTACAGTTAACGACCTCGATGTATTTTCAGAAACAAAATGTGCTAGTAAGGTATATTTTTGACATGTCAAAAACCCACATTGAGCACGGACAGAGGCTCAATTAATTGGGGTATTAAGGAATAAATATATAGGGGCTTTTGACAAAAGCTTTTTTGAAATTGATACTATCATCTCGCATACATGAAAAATCCCATATACCATTTTTCAAAACCAAATAGACCGCCTGAATTCGGGCTAATACAGTTTTCCCGCTGGCAGTGAGGTGAAAAATTACGTGTTTCACTCACTCGGCAGCAAATATATCGATAGCGGCCATTAACTACCTTCCATCAAGTGGTCCGACTAAACAAATTCCTTAACTTTTCCCCTATGTGGGCAGAAATTATTAATTTAGTAATTTTAAATAGCGAATACCTAAAGGCTAAAGTTAGATATCATGTCGGTCGCGATCGATTACGAGGGATGGACCGTCACCTAGGTCCTTAAGGTGACGTGACCTTTCCACTCTTTTCGCAATCCTAGACGTTGCATACACAGTTTACAAATATTAGGGTTATATTTAATGTCTATCCAACATGATACCGCAATAAGTGACAGAAGTGACGGGTGACCGACCGCGTTGTTTGTGTGCTATCGGCGGATCTCTGCGCTTTGTAGGCGCATTGTCATGCGCCGTGGGTCGCCTTCGCCGAACGGCCAAAACGCAAATTACTCGAATTATTATTGATCATGGGACTTCACTGACTGATTACTCAGACCATGGATCGACCAACATTAGTATAAGATACATTATAAGAATTTACATATGTTATATTACACCATCCCCTACTGCCATCTGGGGCTATATTCGAAGTCTTAAATAGAGATCTCGCTGTTCCCTATAGGATCGCTCACGTGTCAAGTTGTACTTTAGATCTAGCTGCGTGACGCGTGAGCGATCCTATATGGAACAGGGATATTCCTATTTTAAGACTTCGAATATAGCCCCTGTGTATGTTTTCTGCCCCAAAAGTCAGACGCCTACAATATAGGAAGGAAAGATCATTTATATGATGAGACTATATCTACATATAATGTTCCCGTTCATAGTTTTGGGGATGACGTCCCGATTCATTGAATTAATAGTGAGAGAAATTTCCATCACGTTTTTGATCACGGGTTGTCTCGTAATGTGTGACATTAGTGCTTGCTTCTTTGCACACGGCGCGCGGTGTTGGTTTATTCATGCACGTTCTAACTAGGCTCTATCCGCTCTCAATGCGCGGCTCGATATGCTGATTGATATCGTAGTGGACAACACGAAACAAACACTAACGGAGTCACTGGTTGGAATGGAAACATGCGCGCCTTTTGCCCACACACACATGCTAGACACAGACGTGACCAGTTATAAAGAAACGATATGAAGATGAAACTATTTTATTTCAAGTAACCTTATCTATTTATTTAAAGTTTATTACACGTTATTATTAATTTTCAATTTCGATGCCCTGTCTTTTATTTATAGGTACTAAGTACTTAGGTATAACGTCTTCTTTTTCCAGAGTGTGTTTTAATAACCCTCATTCTGGCGCAGTCGGGTAAACAGACTTAACGTACATTATTATCTCATCGCATGATAGGTTTAGTTTTAGCGGAATATGATTCGCGTGCTCGTATTTAAAAATGCTTAGAGCTTCTGTTAGATTTATCCATTCTGTGTTGATATCGTACGCAGTATATTAACAACTGCCTGGCGCCGGCGCAGGCGCCTCCACTTCAGTAAAACCATCGCGTCTTCCATATAATAGGGAAACGATATTCACTTGATAACCGAGTATGTCAAGTTTTACATAAAAAATGCGCCCACGAAAGTTTTGCATACACTTCTTTTATAGCGCGCACGCACAGTAATAAAACTTTAGATCATACGATTTAAGTAACTAATTACAGAAAAAAAATGTTGTGTCGATGCAATGACGATGCATACCTACAAACTTACTATGTACTTATATGAATAAGTCAATGAAATACCTAGGCTATATTCACAATTTGTATGAGAACAAAGTTGCATCAGTCAAGGATACTTAAGAGGTAGAAATCTGTCAGGCCTGTATACTGTCCCCACTGCTTCTTAACATCTACTCAGAGTTAGTGATGGCCGAAGCCTTGGAGGGACTTGAGCTCGGAATAATAGTTAATGGAGAGATCATCAACAACTTGCGATACGCGGATGATACAGTACTTATTGCTTCCTCTGAGTATGACCTCCAAATGTTTGTCAACAGAGTCAAGCATTAGCAATTAATATTAAAAAGACCAAGCTGCTGGTTGTCTGGTTGTCTGTAGAAAACAAAAAAGAAGGCAAATATCTCGAGCGGGTTTGGCGGTACAAGAACCTTGGAGCTAGCATGGAAGTCCGACCAAGAAATTAGGACCCGAATAGAAATTGCCCGAGCATCTTTCAACAGCATGTGAAAGCTTTTGTGTTGCCGACAATTACCTGTGGCCTGTTGTCATGTGCGGATGCGAAGCTTGAAAGAAATATGACACTAAGAGGAGACTTCTGCCTTCCAGATGTTGTGTTACTGACGCATGCTTCGCATTATTTGGATGCAAAGGGTCGCAAACGAAATTGTGCTCCAGCGCGTCAACATGCTCCGGCTAATGTTGCAGACCATCAAAAAGCGAAAAATTGAGAGTACTTAGGTCGCGTGCTTAGGCACGAGAGGTACGCTTTATGACAAGTATTACAACTTATAATGATGGGCAAGATTGAAGGCAAAAGACGCGCTGGCCGCAGGAAGAAGTAGTGGCTACGAAACATTCGCGAGTGGACCGGGGTTCCATCCGTCGAGCAGCTGTTTCGTGTCGCGATGGATCGAGAGGCATACAAGAAGCTAGCGGCTAACCTTCAGGGCTAAAGAGGCACGCTAAGAGAGAGAGCGGCTATATTCAAGTTTCCCGACCCAAATTCGCTATAACCACAGTTACGAATTAGTACAATCTTTGCAGAGAATGCTGATACTGCCTACTATCTGTATAAAGCATGCCGATAGGCCAAAGGTAAAAGTTAAGATGATTCACTTAGCTAACAAAATAAACGGAGCGTCGTATTAGTCATACACCAACCGCAAGCCATGTCTTTGTCCTTTGAAAAAACATGCACGAACTGTTATAAGTTAAAGGGCACTGAGTGAGTACTACGTTCATTTCTTTTGTTAATGTTTTTGTCTAGAAATGGCATGGTAGGATTGGTTCGCTTCGTTATAAATTTGTATAAGATGAATTCTGACTTAAGTATTTTACTTACTCATTTTTCGTCCGTGTTTACGTACTTGCCTACTATCTACTTATCAACTGAATATCGTTGGGACGCAACGCAAGATGTCCCGTTAAAAATGCATCACTTGCATAACCTGCACTCACAGCATGCATTCTCCGATTCTAGATTTGATAATTTTCAGCAGTTTTTCAGTAACAAAGTACATAGGTGGTTTTTAAAGAAGTTTTTGCCTCTATTAACGTGAGTCGGGGTAAGTGCCCCCGTGTGGTGCCGGGTAAGAATTGCACCACCCCCTCTCTTCCCGTGGGTGTCGTAAGAGGCGACTAAGGGAAAAACCGGAGGATGGGCAGCAGCGTCCTCCGAGAACTACCTCCTTCATACTGCGGTCGCCAACCCGCCTGCCAAGCGTGGCGACTAAGGCAATCCCCCCCAAGGGATAAAACTGGAAGGATGAGGTCACAATCAAAACCCAGACCCCCAGTCCCCGGCGGCCCCGCTATTCCTGGCTCCGGTAGCGGCCATGGTAACGGCGGGGCAGGGGGTGCTACAGTTAATCCCCGGAAGAGACCCGGCTACCAAAACAAACGACCTTTGGCCCTGGGAACATACAACTGCCGTACGCTGCGGACTGACGAGAAGATACTGGAATTGATGAATTCCAGCCTCCCGAACAAGCCGGTTTCCGAAAAGGCTATAGTACCGTAGACCACATACATGCGTTGCGGCAGGTTATACAGAAGACCGAAGAGTATAACCTCCCCCTTTGCCTTGCATTTGTGGACTACGAGAAAGCCTTCGATTCGATCGAGACTTGGGCTGTGCTGCAGTCTCTCCAGAGGTGCCAAGTTGACTACCGGTACATCGAAGTGTTGAAGTGTTTGTATGAAAACGCTACCATGTCCGTCCGACTACAAGACCAGACCACTAAGCCTATTCCATTGCAGCGGGGAGTCAGACAAGGAGACGTGATTTCTCCGAAGCTATTCACCGCTGCATTGGAGGATGCTTTTAAGGTGCTGGACTGGAAAGGTCGAGGCATCAACGTTAATGGCGAGTACATCTCTCACCTTCGATTTGCTGACGATATTGTAGTCATGGCTGAGACCATGGAAGAACTCAGTAGTATGCTCGCTGACCTCAGCAGAGTTTCCGATCGAGTTGGTCTTAAAATGAACATGGACAAGACGAAAATTATGTCTAATGTCCATGTTGTGCCAACTCCCGTAATAATCGGAGGCTCTGCGCTCGAAGCTGTCGACCATTATGTATACCTGGGACAAACAGTCCAGTTAGGTAGGTCCAACTTCGAGAAAGAGGTCAATCGTCGAATCCGACTCGGTTGGGCAGCGTTCGGGAAGCTTCGCAGTGTCTTTTCGTCCAAATTACCGCAGTGTCTCAAGTCGAAAGTCTTCGACCAGTGTGTGTTGCCAGTGATGACTTATGGTTCCGAGACGTGGGCGCTCACGATGGGTCTCATAAGAAGGCTCAAAGTCACTCAGAGGGCAATGGAAAGGGCTATGCTCGGGGTTTCTCTGCGTGATAGAATCAGAAATGAGGATATCCGCAGCAGAACTGGGGTCACCGACATAGCCCGAAAAATTGCGAACCTTAAGTGGCAGTGGGCGGGGCACATTGCTCGCAGGACTGATGGCCGATGGGGCCGGAAAGTTCTTGAGTGGCGCCCGCGAACCGGGAGACGAGCTGTCGGTAGGCCTCCAACAAGATGGAGCGATGACCTCGTGAAGATCGCGGGAAACCGGTGGAAGCAAGTGGCACAGGACCGGTCGGAGTGGCGAGCCTTGGGGGAGGCCTATGTCCAGCAGTGGACGTCTTTCGGCTGAAATGATGGGGTAAGTGCGCCTATTCAGATGTTTCGACCCAATACCTTGTGAAGATGGGCTCTATTCGGTGTGCACCTATGCAGTGACTTTGCATTTTATTAGTTGAATTGATGTAAGATCCATTAGTATTTTAGTAGAGTATTATTTGTAGCTATCGATATATTCATGGTAGGTGGACTTACCTCACCCTGGTGCACTTGCCCCGACTGACCTCATTCATGTTATACTTTTATTTTTATTAATTCTTGTGCCGTAATGCATGACATTTATACATTTATCATTGCATTTCGTAATAATACATTGGCACACTTATGAAGCCCGGGGTGGCACAGCAAAAAGGAAACTATAAATGCAATAATTTTAAGTTTATTAATTTAAGTTCTATTTGGCATGTTCTTACCCAAATTATACTCACCTACTTAGACCTTATGAATATAAAAACAAAAAGATCACACAAAAATAAGAAAGACGAGTCACTTTGTGTGACGCACGCATCCAAATAACTCGATTCTATGTGAATTGGATGATACACACTTCATTCAATACTTTCATGAGTAGGTCAAATTATATTGAGGGCAACATCCATAATATGTATACCTTATTAATGTAATAACTAGCTTTTGCCCGCGACTTCACATGCGCATTAAACATTAACACGTAAAATCCCATTTTTTCCTCTTTCTCTTTGTGCTTCCCTGAGCTCCCCATGGAACCTTCAATGCCTTTCAACTTCAAACCACCAGTATTTTCGGCTGTACGTTGTTCGTCAATCAGTAACGGAAGAGTTTTAAATATATATTGATTGATGATTAACTAAATATCCGGCAGCAAAAAACTTATATACCTAAATGAATTGTGAGCAAACACTACCTTTTGAAAAATATGCAATGATAAGTTCGAGTTGCTAAATCGTTATAAGTTAGTAAGTATCATTGTTTAGCCGAGCCCGGAGTCATCAACCCTGTCCCGTGCATTATTCATATGAAGCGGTGGTCGCATTGTGCTCCACTGAGTTGTCCCGACTGCGCGTCGATTTACTGTGCGATAACATGCGAAATCGAATGCCACATAAGATATAAAAATAGATAGAATCACCAGTTCACCTGCGAATCCTGCGATATACTTAGGCAGGGATTAGAAGCGCTCTAGATTACCTACTTACCTATTACAAGAATTGCGAAACTTGGCAGTGGGCGGGACATAGAGAGACGAGCTGTTGTCGGTAGCTCGCACAAAATGGCGAGTGACTGACGACCTGGCGAAGATCGTGGGGATAAGTAGTAAGTAGTAGCAGCGTGATTAAAAGAAAAAAAAGGTGTTAATTATTTTTCCTGAAACGCAGATAGCGGAAGTGTAATGGATTTTTTCTACAACCGACCTGAGCAGTGATACACGAGGTGTAATGTTATGATAAGTACGCAATCGTGCCGCGGCCGCGCCGCTGTAAATTGCCGACGAACAATAGAACAAGTGAGGCTTCCACGCACCACATACATAATTGAACAGTTTTATTTACCATTAAATTGTACTGGATTGTCTCGGCATTTTCTTTGCTTTCGTGCGGCGAGCACGTGACGGCCCTTTCGATGAACTTGCAACTTGTTTACATTATAACAAATTCAGCATTAACTTGACTTGAGGTAGATACACAAAACCATGCTTTTCAATAAAAACCCTGTTTTAGTTTGGTTATCAGACATTTGTGAATGTTTATTATTTTCACTACATTGTGCTAAAGTTGCCATCAGATACATAATATTTGAGCAACCAAGGGTAATCATAAATATCTGAACACACACTATAACGTTTTGACAACAAGATCGTGTTCAGATATTTATGATCATCTTGTTTGCTACCAAATAGATATTGATTTTATCAGACGATGGCGATGGTATTTATTGATATAAATTGTGCTGAAGAGTTTGGAGTGTCTGGTATATCAGACGAGCTATGCAATTTTCTAAAATCGTGTCACTCCAACGTTCGATCAAGACTGTACGAGTAAAACAAAGTACCTAAACCGATGACTTGAGAATTATCCACGTCCCTCATCGTAAGAAAAACGAAATCTAGCGGAGTCAAGGTTCATGATCGACTTTAATTCTATAGTTTACAACTTAATAAAGGTCTGCTCTCTATTCTTGTTATGCAATGTCTTTAAAGGTAGTAGGGTGACTCAAATACCTATTTGGAATTGGATTGACCACAACAATAACGGTTTTCGATTGTCACGATATTCGTGATCGGAAATGGTGTTGTGGTCAACTGACTGTGATTCAATGAGCCTTTAATACCTATCCGGGGTAGGTCCCTCTAGACCTGCTAGGGAAAACCAAACTACGGGAAAACGATTGTTAACTCACATAACCTATCTATTGTTACCTATCTTTTAGCTTCCTGCACGATAAATATCTTAATGACGTGAGTTTCGACTCAAAAGAGTAAGATTTAATGTTATATGTTCCAGACTCGCATGAAGCAGTGGTGCGATTCAACAACGCGCCGATCATCGGCTATGAGGTTGACGTTGGGAACACGACCACATTCCGAATTCTCAACTCCCAGGTTAGTCATAGCAACATAGTTAATCCCTAGGTTACGTATTACAATGCCGAAGTTCATTACCTACCTACAACCATAGAAGAAGTAAGGAAAACTTAGAATGACAACCTTCAAACAAATCAGCGTGCGCCCGAAATAAGTGCTAAATGCGATAATGGATGTCGCTGCCTAGGTAGGCTGGATACAAATTTGAACTCCATGAGCTACATCTACATCTAGATGGCGCTATACAGGCTAAGTATGAAAATTTGAAGCTCCCTGACTTGACGATGTACAGCACGACACAACTTAGAAGGCGCGCGGTGAAGCACTTAAGCCGTTGATGCAGAGTCTATTTTTGCTTAATCCACGCGCCTTCTAAGTTGTGTAAATCTGTACGCTGTAATGTAAGGAGAATGACAGATTATATAATTAACACATCGAAAATCAAATGAATGAATGAATTATTTATTGCTAAAATATCACAGTAAAATACAGATAGTACATAATGTCCGTATATGTGTAAGCGTACGATATATTTACGAGTAATATGTTAACGTTACAGGTGGTCACCAAACCAGAGTACAACTTTTTAAATGATCCCTTATATGACAACACATCTATCATAATATGGGATCCCGCTAATTACACTTCGGATCTTCAGGATTGGTACAAACATCCGGATCACCCTCTGTTCGATGTATATAAAAGGTAGTTTCCTCATCTGTGACTAATCTACTTAAAATTCAGTTTCAGTGAATTCTCAAAAAAAAACTTGTTCCAGATTCCTTGAATCAAAACCTGACGCGGACGTCCATCTTTTGATGCCTCAAATACTGTGGAATATATGGACGGTCCTACAAAATTCTTCCCCGTATCGATTAAGGAAGAACCCGCCTTCATCGGGATTTATAGGTAGGTACTTATGACAAATCAAATCACATACATTAAATTGTCTGATCAGTATCCTATCAGGCGGGATTTAATTACAGTTTTCAAGCGGGACACATTCTATCCGTAAAATAAATACCTCCGGAAAAGTCAAATTTGAAAATAATTGAAATCGATTGATTACATTATGAGGGTTATCTCAAAATTGGCAACGTTGCATACAGCTGTCAAATGTTTCGCTGTTTTTATTAATTTCTCAATGTTACTGAATTAAAAAAGAAGTTATCATTCTATGGTTGAATGACGCGTCTCGTTTTATATTTGATGGGTAGGCATTCAAATGATAAGATAACATTAAAATGCATGGAAAATGCGATGGAAAGTTTTCAAAAGTCAAAAGATATTACTTCCATAATACTAAAAAAATCATGTTCCAATGATAACGGTTGCAATCCATACTTAATGTTTTATTCAACCATAGAGCGGTAATTCATGTTTTCATTCAGTAATATTCAGAAATTAATGAAAACAGCAAAATACTTGACAGCTAAGTATGTGCGACGTTGCCAATTTTGGGATAAACCCTCTTATTACGGCGGTCGACACCCGCGACCCGCGGACTGCATATATATATATACAGTCTGGCACGGCACCCTACTTGTGGCCAGCAAAATTTTTGTACCATAATATAACTACTTGCTAAATAAATGATCAATTGTCATTTTCAAATCTTCAATGGTGGCTCGCCTTGTCTATTCACCGTGTGCATGCATAGTTACCGGTGGGGGAAACAAAAACGATCGCAGCGTGGTAGCCAAATAGGAAATTCCTGACGGACATTAGTGAAGTGAGCTGTCACTGTTGCGTATTTATTTGCATTGCATTAAGTGCATCTGGAGCGAGTAGCGTCATCCGAGGCTTTTATGTCTTAGTCTCTCACTATCAAGTTCGATAAAGAGAGTTACAAGCCTTTTACGCCACTGAAATAAATTTTAGTCACAGTGGTAGTTCCAGTTATTAGTTAATATTTCTATGGTATTTAAATTTCGAAACCTAGTGACAGCCATTGTCAAAGCCGTTCCTATATAGCATAAGTACATCTGGAGCAAGTAGTTATAGTTATAGCAAGTAGTGTCATCCAAGGCTTCTTTTGTCTTTATCCGACTAACGACCAACGAATGCGGGGGCATTAGCCTATAGCGACATCGTTGTCATTCAGCAGGCTTAGGTGGTAAGCTACTCATTTTTGATCCCCAAGATAAACTGCTTTTTTCTCTGTACGAAATCGACCTTAAGTCATTATGAAATCCATTTTTAAGATAACAAACCGCTTTTTGAACCGTATGGTATCGCAAGAGCATGTAGGTAAGCTTAAAACTTTGAAAGAATATATACGTACTTAGATGCATATTTCGTGATTTCAGGTATTTGGTTCGCGCTGCAACGGTGCCAGCGCGTGCGCGTTTTCGAGTTCGTGCCGTCGGCGCGGGCGACGGCACGCTGCCATTACTACGGCGGCCTGCAGGATCGCGACTGCACCCTCGGCTCGTGGCACCCGCTCGCTCAAGAAAAGTCCCTCGCCGCCCAAATGCGGATCAACTCCGACCACGAAGTCTTCCAGCGAGGTTTCATTGAGCTCCTCAGCCCGAAGCAAGCCAACTGCCCCGCTTGACCAGAACCTCCAAGACGATCCAGGAGCCTCACCGTATTATTCGACGCCGTCAAAATATTCGCCGGTGTCGGACTTTTCTTTTACATTCTACGACAACTAATCGATATTTTTCATCGGTTCGTTAAAGTCGTATAAACGGTAGGTCGCTTTTAATTGTGCATATTTAGATAGCAGTAGATACATTATGGAAATCCAGCTGCTGACGGACCGGAGACCAAGTTTTATACCAGAAGCTGTTTTTAGTAAAAGTACCTATAAAAATTATAAAAAATCAGCCTTGTAATATTATTACCATGTGCGAGGATAAAATGAAAACTTCAACACTCATGGGAATCAAAGATCCGTTTTTACCTGGATAGAAACTTGGTGACAATGCTAAGTTGAGATTAAAGCCATTTTGAAACAAGGAGCGTATTATTTCAAATAGTCAGAGCTCAAGCCTTTTGGACTCCCAGCTTACTATTATATGTAAGACTTCAGTTCTAAAGTGTCTCACTCAGAGCTTTAAGTCGGAACCCCACTGCTGCGCACTGTCGACCCACGCGCCACCCAGGTAGGTACACATACACAAACGCTTCGTATCAAAATGTATGTGATTGTGACTACTTCCACGCAAAACTTTGTAAGACTAGGTAGCGCGACGCGATCTATTTCCATACCTACTACTACAGCCTATATGCGTCCCACTGCTGGGCACAGGCCTCCCCTCATCATGAGAGGGTTTGGGCTATAGTCCCCACGCGGGCCCAGTGTGGATTGGGGACTACTTCCATACCTAATGTAAATATATTAGTATGGATAACGATTTATTATGTCCCTATTTAACAAGATATTATACTTATAACTAGCTTCTGCCCGCGCAAGTTCACTATAAGATAGTCATAGCTTTGGGGCGGGAACGCTCTCTGCGGTCGGGATTAAATTTGTGTGAATTCATTTCAAAGAATTAGAGCAATACCTATACGAAGAAGGTGCCTTTATTAAACATGATTTCGAGTATTGCACAGTTAAAAACTGTGCACTACTCGAAATCTACACGAGTTTTTTGATGTTGCAAATTCGGGTTCACACTCTTAACTAGTCCATACAATCAGACAACATACCAAACAATCAGAAACACATCGTGCTTTGCGGCTTTATGGTAATTAAGTGTACTTAAGTGTAGTTTCCCGCCATTCTATTTTATTAATATATCTGAATACAAATTAAATCTATTCTTTATTGAAGACCACACAACAGAGAACACTGAAAGAAAACACTGGAATGTATATCGTATTAAAGCTTCCGTGTCCATGACAATTTTTGCATTTACTTGCTATTTATATTTAATACAAAAATTATTTCCATTAAGGGGGCTTAAATTATTATTTTGGTAAATATAAATAGCAAGTGAAGACAAAAAATATCGATAAAACTCATGTTGGCCGCAAGCTGCTGCGATCGATCGGAGCCATTGACACGGAAGCTTTAATTTTCAATTACCTACTTGAGTTACTAAAATTCTAGTTTGCCATTGAACAATTAACGGATCGAATCTTTCATTCACACATTTATCAAATAAATGTATTACTTATCTAAAAATAAATAGATTTTTCTGACCCGGAAGTAGGTACAACATTTGATCAGCACGTTTTGCGTCCATTTCGTGGCAGTTTATGAGTTTATTTTGACCATGAGGTGCCCTTGCCGTGGTATTCTGTATTTTTAGCGATTTGTTAGTTACATGTAGAGTAGGCAGTGGCGGTAGGAATACAGATGGCGGCGGATCATTAGCGATGCAGAGCGGGCGTGCGGAATTAGCGCGACATCCGAGATGCTGCGCAACTCACGTTGTACGGCGCGGCGCAGGCGCAGCCGCCTGCTTCCGCCTTCTATTTCATACCAGAGCCCATAGTTCTATCTACCTTAAAGGTGGTCTCAACCCCTCCGCTCGATCGCAGCCGCATGGGTTTAATCGATATTTTTTTGCCTTAAGGTATTTGCTATTTATAATTACTAAATTAATAATTTGGGCCCACCTAATGGAAATCTTGTAATAATTACAAAAAGCAAGTAAATGCAAAAAATATGATGCTGCGATGAATCGGGGGGGGGGGGGGGGTGACAGGCCACCTTATAACTCTGTAACTCTCCCGTGTGCCACGTCTTATCCCCTACCAACCCAGAAAGTAATTTCAAAAGTGAGCGCCAATTACTCAATTTAAAGCACGCATTTTATGGAATTTTCTACTACTAGTTCTAGTATTATAATCGAATGATAATCATCCATTTAAATTCTATTCAGGCAAGTAGTACTTAATAACGTGGTTCTATACCGCAAATGGAATCAAAATTTCATGTAGGTATGTACCTATCTTTTTTTATCATGTCGAATATCTGCATTGATCAATGTGCATTTTAGAAGCTGCGATCTTCATAAACCCTGCCCTGCCAGTGAAACCAATGTCCTGTGGGCTAAGAACCTTGACATTTTTTTACGGGTAGGTAAACATAGCGACTCCTAACTAGCTAACAAAATAAATAAATAACTTGTGTCTGCAAGTGGACATAGTAAAAAGGTAAATAGCTCAAATGGAATTTCCATACACATAACTAGATTAGATTTAACTAGTTTCCACTAAGCAATTAGCAGCCAAGCCAAGGTTGCAATGACAGTTTACTAGGAAGCGCTGGGCTCTTGCCCAGGCCTCCTTCCGAGTCCTGGCTGCAGTCCAGCGAATACTTTTTAATAATCTTGATAACCAGTAGGTACCCTCATGAATTATTGTTACCTATTTTACCTTGAATGTACCTGTACGTGATGAGCTAGGGTCCTTTGTAGTGATACCTACCTAAGTGTAGATAAATATGTAGGTGTCAAGATTTGCTGGTAAGCAACTAAGTACATAAATACCCTTACCTATATACTATATACTCTTCCATTACAGATTGACTGGTGATGACAACACGCTCCCGAAACTACAAATACAAATTTGTTTATTCTCCATAATAATATGAAACTTGCATTATTTATTAATTAAATATGAAACATGCATTATTTATTATTTATAATTAAAAAGCCGTGGTGGCCTAGTGGTTCGACCTACCGCCTCTCATGCCGAGGGTCGGGGGTTCGATTCCGGCTCGCACCTCTAAGTTTACTTACGTGCGAAATTCAATTTGAATTTACCATGAGCTTTTCGGTGAAGGAAAACATCGTGAGGAAACCTGCACGCATCTGCGAAGTAATTCAAAGATGTGTGTAAGTCCCCAATCCGCACTGGGCCCGCGTGGGGACTATAGCCCAAACCCTCTCATGATGAGGGGAGGCCTGTGCCCAGCAATGGGACGCAAATAGGCTGTAGTAGTATTATTTATTAGCTTAACAAATCACACAGGTACTCTGTAGTTTAATGTAGGGCACAGCTAATGCTGATTTTAAGGCCATCCGGCGTCAATATTGATGGCAAATTATGTTTCAGTTTTACAACAATGTTTAATTAGCACATAATACTATTAAAATAACATTTTTAATAGTATTATTAATTACAAACTACTGGTCGTAGGGAGCTGAAATTTGCTAAGTTTAAAGGTTCTTTTGGGGCTGTAGCGGAAAGGTAAGTACCAAGAGGGGATTTCCCGAAATTCCTATGGTACCCTGAGGTACACTGAGTTGCACGCTGTTAATTAAATACTTATAGGAGTTAAGAGATGCTGTTTGTTACAAAATGATCCTTAATAAAGGTTTAATTAAATTTAATCTACTTATTATTCGTATTCATTAACGATTTTTCTTAACTTTAGATCGATATCCTGTGTGTCGAAAATTAAGAAAGTCTTCAAGTAAGTTCGATAGCATGTGCTGTGAAAAACATGTATGGTGATATGCAGGACCACTTCCTTAAAAGTTGGCGTATTTCACACAGATTCGAATCGGTATTGTATAGGTACGTAACTAAATTCAAAATTACTAATTTTTCGAATGAATACTTCTACGAAATTCAGAACCCGGCGCTCTCACTTTTAGAGCTGCAAAAATTCTAAAAACTTTCTGTTATCGATCCTAAGTATCCCCAGCCAACTTTTTTCGAATATCTCCCATGTACAGCGACCCTCTTTAGCTTTATTATATGTATAAGTAGATAGATAGAAGATAAATTTGCGTCATCTATTATATTCAATTAATAGGTTTTAGCCACAAAATAGGTGCGCGCAAAAAAATAGACATTTATAAATGTCAATTGCTTTGAAAAATACATGAAATTCGTGGTTAAATTAAAAGGGTAATAAAAAAGAAGGGCTTTCAGTGGCTTAAATGTAAAAAAAGGCACGCGTACAGCATAATTAATATTCCGGAATGAGCCATCAATTCTCGGAAGGAACTCGTGCAGTCAATTGACGTAGATGGTCATATTAAAGTCCATAAGTTATAGAAAACTAGCTTCTTCTCGCGACTTCGTCTGCGTGGAATTCGGTTATCACGTTCGCGTGGGAACTATACATTTTTCCGAGATAAAACGTAGCCTATGAACTTTCCCAGGACTCCAACTATCTCCATACCTAATTTCATCCGGTCCAGCGATTGAAGCGTGAAGAGGTAACCGACAGACAGAGATACTTATTCGCATTTATAATATTAGTAGGTATGGACATGGGCGTACCCATCTTTGCACTCAGGGACTGTCAATCTCTTTGCATTACGGCGTATATCGGCAATAGCCTGGAAGCATAAAATGTTCATACTTCGTTTGTACAGCGCCATCTAGATGTTGCTCATGAGCCTGCACATACATTTGAACTCCATGGAGTCCCTGCACATAAATTTTAACTCCAGCGACATCTATTATCGCATTTAACATTTATTTCGGGCGTTCGCTGATTTGTATGAAGGGTGGCATTCTAGGTTTCAAAATATCGATTACCTGATGGGATAAATGGATTTAAAAAAACCTTTTCACCTCAGCAGCTCAAACAAGTAGACTTTGCTGTCAGAAATTAGTGAGCAAAATCGTGTTTGTTTCACTCAGTGAGACAAAGTATTTTTTTAATTTGTTTTTTTTTTTAATCCTTTTATCCCATCAGACAATCCCATCAGGCAAAGGCAAAGGCCTAAGCATTGCAGCCACAGTTAAATCGTTCCCGCGCTTTTTTTATTTTTTTTTTATTTGATTATGCGAATGGTCATTTCATACTGCGGCATCTAACTAGTAACTACTTCTCATACCAATAATTCAAACTATCTCGATTTTATCAGCTCTCTTCTTTTCATTTCTTTAAGAAAAGAGGTAGAATTTATACTAGGCAAGTCTTAGTGCGAATCTATTTTCGTAGAAAAAAAAACTGAACTAGAAACGTTCGGATACGCGCAACGCATCAGTATAATACCGCCGTATTGTTAGGCATTAAAATTATACGTTGATTTAACTTCTGAAAATCTTACAATTTTTAAATGACATATTTTATATAATTATGTTATTTGTAATCATTTTAAACTAAAGTTTTAATTTAAAGTTGACTAAAAGTTTTCAAATATTACCGAATAAATTTTAAATTTATCATTGTACCAGTTTCCGAACATACGTTTAGAAAATTGCCGCCATTCTCTCATGTCAAATCATGTCTTTCTTCTTAATTTTCGATAGCTAACTTTAAAGTAATTCTTTTAAAACACGAAATTCAAATAATAATTTGAGTGAAAGGAGTGAAGAAGAAATGTTATTTTATATTTTTCGTGATGTAAGTATTCTTTGCAAGTATACCTTTTATGTGTTCTCGCTACTGAGGTGAAAAATTGTATGTGCTACTCGAGAGAAATTTCTTTTACTTCTCGTCCCTTTGAGTCCTTCGCTAGCTCAAGATTCTAAACTAGAATCACTCGCTGGACGCTCGTGATTCAACTATAGAATCATTCGCTAGCTCAGGACTCAAACATGGCACTCGAAGCAAAAAACAATTTTGCTCTCTTGTTGCATAAATAACTAATGTCTCACTCAGTGAAACAAACACGATGCTGCTCACTGTTTTGTGACAGTAAAATCTACTTGTTCGAGCTACACTGTGGTGAAATAATAATAATAGTAAAGCCCCAGATCGCATATTTATGGCCCTCACCTTCGGTTCGGGCCACAGAAACCTGCGATCTGGGACATTTACGAATTCACCACCCTAGGTCTGTAATGTACTATTAAAATCACAATGAGTTTCTACGGACTAATTCAATAGACTAGACAATAGAAGTGTCATTATAGCATTTACGTTGATTTTTAAGTAAATGCAAGATAAGAGAGATAAGCGAATCAGAATCTAGGGAAGCTTCTTTGACTTAATTTTTTTGTTTCAGTAATTGCATATTTGGCACAAACCTGTGCGCATCCTGTCTATGCTGAAGTGATGATAGCAGTTCCGATCGTTCCACTCTTGTTCCACTTTAGATTCCGTGAAGCGTCCCGCGTGTCCCTAGGAGCCAGTAATTGGCGCGTGAGTCAGTCGCGGCTGAATCACATTCGTACCTAGTCGAATTTAAAAACTTTTCACTCCATTGACGCACGCGTGGGTGATAAAGATGTAGGGTAGTGTCGCACGGGGACCGCAAGTTTCTACTTAATGATATATTATGTACCTAATCATCACTGTCAAACCTATCTTCATATGTAAATTCCTATATTGCGTTGGATGAAGAAAAGCTGCTTAATATCTAATCTAAAGTTAACAGATCGTTGAATCATGAATAAGATTGAGATAAACTGCTTATACGAATACGTACCACCATCATATGCACTGTAGATGGTAGGTATTAAGAATTGTATTTTTGCCAATAAAGTAACAATATAATTGGTTATTCAAAACAATAACCCGGTAGTTATCGAATTCTGCGGTGAGCACACGTGATAACAACATGTTCGAGGAGCGTCGGAGTATTTCAGGGAAAGACATCGGGGTATTCATCTCTGACTCATTTTGGCTTTATCGTTGTCTAGCACCCATAATACAAGCGTTGCTTAGTTTGGGGCTAGGTCAATATGTGTGAAATGTCCCAAGAGATTATTATTATTATTATATTATCTAACAGTGACATGAAATAATAAGACCTAATATAATTATTAATTAAGCATCATTAATCAGCGTCGCTTTGCTTCGCATATACACTTCCTTTAATATTTAATTCTTCAAATAACTATTTTAGTGTTTATGTTTAACGGATGTTAAACACTAACTACCACTACTACTAGTTTAAATAAATGTACTACTTTTAGCTTTTCTTTGAACTCGATCAGGATAGTGCTGATCGGCCAGCTTGCTCCCAATTGTACATACTTTAACGGCTTCAAGTTAGTGAGCGAGTGCCGACTGCCGACCGGCTTTGTTCGCTGTTTTATGTAATGCAACTGTAACAAAATGTACAGTTACCCACTCAAAGCGTAATAAGTAAGTCCTTTGTTTCAGAGGAAAACATAACTGAAAACAACTATGCAGATGAAAATTCCATTGTGAAGGTTTCGCGGTCAAGTTTCTTTTTTGAATGAATCCAGTTCATATAGGTAGTTTCCCGTTCCAGATTACTTACTTAGTGCAAAGTACAGGCAGAGTGTTTATCGCAATGTTTGGTTAGGTATCTAATGTCTGTTCATCCTTAGTTGATTTATTTGGTTAACAAAATACAAGACGCGTATTTTTTGACTACTTGTCGCTGTGTAAATAAAACGATTACAAAACAAATATCTCTCAAGAGATGTCCCATGTGTTGAATCGAGATGATTTGATACTGTAGTTAATAAGCCTACTTTAGCACAAAAATTTGCCAAATTCCAAATAAGGCACCTAAGGATGAACAGACTTTAAATGTACCTACTGTACCGTACTGTACATACGTGAACGAGGAAATAAGGAAGGAGTAGGTATACCTACTTATATTTAAACGTGATCCTCGAACAGTGGGAATTCCCAACAGGTTGTGACGTTTCAATGGAGTTCGCAAAAATAAAGAGTAATACATGACATGGCAAATATTTAATGAGCGCATATAATTGGTATATTGAGTAGGACATGATTCTGTCACATGGAGGTGTACTTACCTACTTATAGATATAGCACATTCTTATAGTTAGATTGATTTTGTCGCTACGTAAGCCTTTTATAACTTCTGTGTAATTTACTTGATGCTCTGCCAGTCGGTCTACTCGTATTTCGTTATGCCCATATAGGGGGTTTTCCCGTATCCCGAATATGGATAGACCGTCTCCCAAATTAGTTCAATTTGAGCCATTTCACTTTGTATCGCATAACGAATAGACTGCAGGGAATGTGACAGTATCTCACTTTTAAGGACTCGTTATGAATCCAATACTGTCTTCGCTAAATAAGGAGATAATTTCTCTTTATATTATAGAAATTTGAAAAATCCATGTACCTACCTATATAGAATTGACTCCAGGGTCATTGCGGCAGCGGTTGATATATTTGATATATTGTACGAGTAGGTATGCTTGAGTAAACAATCATTTTTTTACGTCTTATATTTTTCACGTTAAAGTACTTTTTGTCGCCGTTGTTTGCTGGGTAAGTAATGTCATTGCATTTCGAGCGTCAGTGGCAAACCCGAGATTTAACATAAAATAGTATTTGTACATAGACCAAATAAAATACCTGAGACGAAAGTCACGTATGAAAATGTCTTTTAAACGTATAGTTATTTTTTGAATAAATCGGTTCAACTGTTGCTATAAATGAGTAAGTAATCAGTAACTAGGCAGTGGTCATTTGTATTTAAGTTACGTTATCTCAGTTGCACTTGCATCTTACCAGTCATGTAGGCAGAAAGTGAGGCCACTGTTATTTCACTGAGGTCTGTAGGTCCCGTAAAAGATTCAACATTCATCTAAAAAAAACGGGAAGATGTTGTAAAAAAGTGGACTGAATTATTTTAAAGTGCAATAGGTACCTAGGTATGGAAGCTTTGTACGAGAAAGCACTTCCGCCATGACAGTTTAGTAGGTAGAACTACCAACCTATTAAGTAACTACAAAAGTAAACATTGCTTTAAGTGAGACAAAAGAAGAATTGCAAAAATATATGCGATTTATTTTACTGGCGAACAAAATTTGTGAGAGTCGTAATACTTTGACAGTAAGTATTCGCTGGCTGAGTGCATTCACGTCACATACAGATTTGAATTCGCATATTTATCACACTTGGATGTGATAGGTCTCTTCTAATAATTGTTTTCAAATACTTCGGGGTTTCCCGATAGTTTATTATAATTATTTTCTAGCGCTAGGACATTGACTTGAAATTTCATAATTATTTTTATGTAAGCAATTCCTTACATTATACCCAGGTAAGCTAAGTACTTGAAGATACTCTAGGTATGCGAAAAACCAACGTTTTCACTCAAATTAAAGAAAAGGAATAATTTACATATACATATATGTAACTCTGGAAAACGCCAAACATAAACCGCCAGTGCGACAAAAAAGCGTACCTAAGTGGTAGAGATGCGGCGGGCGGGTGCGCGAAGTTCACGAGAGTTGAAAAACCTTCGCTTCGTGCAGGAATTCGCTAGAATTTTGTTTTTCTGTTCATACGAGTACGGGGCGACGCAGAGCCTGCGCCGAGCGTTATACCCTATTGTTTGACGATTCGAACTGCTCTGCTTGGTTCAGTAGGTAACAAAGTGCATTTCGACTTAAGCTGGCAGGCATAGAGTCGTTTCGAAAAATATTTTTTGCGTTATTTATATTTACTTACCTTATAAGGCAGGCTGATTTTTTAATAGGTGGAAAGCAACACTCGCAAGTTTTTGTTAAGTTAATTAACAAACTGAACATAGTAGACTCTGAGCAGTGTAGGAAAAAAAAAAGATTAGCCGAACTAGTTGAGGTAAATCAAAAATAAGCAAACTTCCGTTACGAATAAATAAAACTTGATAAAACTTACAAAATTATTCAACTATTACTAAGACTGGTTGGTTACTAATACGACATATAGTTCGCAAGTCACTTTTTGTGTAAGCAGTAATCAAAACTTTGGTTGTAATTAGGTAAAAATTGGTAATAATCCCCTTTTTTAGTGACCTAGAATCAATTTGTCGCCGTAATATTTTAGATCTTTGACTGAATGTTATATGAGTGAAATAAGTGGACTTTTCTATGGCATTTGGTTGGTCAATGATCTACAGGAGCATACAGGATCTGGATACCATGGTATAGTAGTTCTGTGGCCAATAGACATAAGGAACCATAACATTCAGAATGCGTTGCCAACCTCTGATTGAATATCTCTATGCTCTTCAACCGGTTATCTTTACCTTCTTACCAGAACCCAACAGTGCAGCACTGCTGTTTGACAGCAGGTTAGCGGGTAAAATGGCGGTAGCGATCCGGACGGAACCTTCACCAGGTCCTACTACCGGCAGCCAATTTATATTAGGTAAGGTAATCATTGAATGCTCATTGGTAAAGAGTCGCGATGTAAGCGCTGAGCAGGTAATCCCATCCGTTCCGTCCTCTAGTTCTGCAATTAAAACATTTCTAAACACCTGATTTGTCAATTGAAAACGTTTATAAACGTTAAGTTGTGAAAGAAAATGCACATTTACAAACACAAAAGTAATAGAAAGTGATATGACACTCCAATTATGTATTTTAGAGCGATTATTGAGACAACTGAGTAGAAGCGTGAGGGAGAAGTTGCGCCATCGGCCAGTATCAGATCACGGGCCGGGTCACGCGAAGGCTTCCACGGAGCAGGAACTAGCCAATTAACGCCTTTTATCCTAAGATTGCAATAACCTATGCTTATACAGTAAAATGGCCAGTGAGAACAAGATAAGAATCGCAGCATCGGAAAACTGTCAGCAATTAACACAATACAGCCGAGCATTTAATTACACTCAACAGCAATGAATTTGGGTCACTTTGTATGGAAAATGCTATACAAACTTACAAAGTGACCCGAATTCATTGCTGTTGAGTGTAGTTATGAGTTCTATTAGTCAGTATCAAAAGCATGCGTTATGGTAGCTTTAAAGCAATCGATCAATTTGAGGGTGAAATAATTATGTAAGTAGGTATACTAAATATCACGTGAAAGAAATCTGTATTAGTAGTTGCCAATGTGAAATTTAGTAAATTACGTGATACTAAATGGATTTTCGGCAGTCTGCTCCACCATAATCACCGCAGTATATTGGTACAGTCACCATCATATGTATCTGAGCGAACAAGATAATCATAAATATCTGAACAAGACCGTCATGCCGTTAGAGTGCATGTTCAGATATAGGTACAAAAACCAGACAACCTTAATTACGCTGAGTAGATATTTAATGACTAACTCAACTGTCGTAGCTTTTTGGTATTTGTTTGAATAGGTAATAATGATTGCACAACCGGCGGGTGGCCTGTAGGTTAGGAAAGGGGGTGAACTGAATCACCGACCTTCACCCGCCGGCCTCGGGGTCGCAGGCCGATCGTTGTTGGCCCAACACGATTCATAGAACAAATAAAAGCTACAACTTTCAGGAATCTAATCCACATACGATTATTGGGAACCGTTTGATCGATATCAATAAAAAAGAAAACATCGAATCAACTTACAAGTTGGACTAATTTGAATTCTTGGGATTCTATGGCATGCAACATGCCTTTTGTTCGCATCAAACGACTGTTTCGAGAAGTGGTTGCAAGGTCACCAAATCTGAAAAGCGCGAACGCATACTAACATGAAAATTAAACACTGCTCGAGTGTGGACTCTTGAGGTTTACTTACGGTCCTCAAATGTACGCTAATTTAGCATTTGCATTTTGAAAATCATGTTTGGCATAACCTCGAACCTATATAGTATTTCTATCCCTACTGACCTGTTAACTTGTGTGGTGCGGGAGGTTAAGGTGGAACCAATACTTTCAAGAGATATAAAGGATATGTATAGTGAAGTGTATTTTTGATGCTGTAAATGTTACTTACAGTAGCTGTAGTTCTTGTAATCCGTAATATTACCAGTGCAGGCAAGATAAGGTGCCACTAGTACTACTATTGGGAGACACGAAGAAATTCGTTGGAAGTGCAAGTAACTTCATGTATATGTATAGCGTCCGGGTAGATAATATTGGTAGTGTACTCTCTATTTTATGATATCCGAAGAGCGTCAGAAGCAGGGCGAATAAATTATAATGATAATAATCGAACTTAAAATACTTGTTTATGTTTTACAGTAATTTTCGGGGACGCTGAATACATGGGGAGAAATAATAGTTATTCGTAATAGAAGGCTGATAATTCATTATTTTCCGCGAGTGCATCTATTGAAAGCTAAGCAAGCGATGGGAGTGAGCACAGTTAATGCGCGAAAAGAGAAGTAACTTCGCTGCCGAGTGAGACACAAAATCTTTCACCTCAATATATACCAGTTACAAAACCGTCATATCAGACCGCATTCCCGCATTCCCCTTTTTAGGGTTCCGAAGTCCACTAGGAACCCTTATAGTTTCGCCATGTCCGTCCGTCCGTCCGTCCGTCCGTCCGTCCGTCTGTCCGCACTATTGCTCGGAGATGCTTAGTTCTAAAAAGCTGTAATTTGGCATGAATATACATATTAGTTACGCTGACAAAGTGGTATAATAAAATTTTGAAATATTTTTTTTTATAGGGTACCTCCCCTACTCGTAAAGTGGGGATGTATTTTTTTCTTCTTGCGTACCCCATTGTGGGGCATATCGTTGAATAGGTATTAAAAAAATATTGTGGGTTTGTTAAAACCATTTTTTGATTAAGTGATGCGTTTGTGAAATATTAAGCTTTAAAGTGCTATTTTTTGTTAGAGTCACGTGTCCCCCCCCCCCTGCCAGCTAAATGGTGGTATTTGGATGGCTGAAAAAAAATCACGGTTGTGGCGTATATAACGTAGTTGCAAGGAAAACTATCACCGCTAAGTAGGCTGTACAAACTTACGAGTAATAGTCGACCAACTTATGAAATGATTAAAATACCTATGATTTTTCTCGAGCGGCAGGGGCGTCGGGCGGGCACGTCATACCACAGGCTAGCTAGATGCTAATAAGTCTTAGAAAGGTACTGTGGGCATCGTCAACTTCGGAACCCTATACTTTGCGCGTGGCCCGACACGCACTTTGCCGGTTTTTTTCAAGTTAGCTTCAGTTCATGTTGCAGTCACCATGAAATTATTAATTTCATTATTTTATCGGACGAAATCGAGGTGACGGGCGCTGCAGATCATCCCCCCTGACCTCAGCAGGTGAGCTCACCGCTACCCTGGCGTTCGAGGAACCCACCCCGCTTTAGTCATCGCAGACAATGGCCTCGTCATCCACCAAGGTCTTGTTATGTCGCTCCACTATGTTTGCCTAATGTGTTTCAAATGCCAAACTGCGCAAAAGAAAGTATTCTGCATAACTACAAATCAAGTAAAGTATAGATACGAAGATATGGTTCACCATATGATGATCGTTTTAATATAGGTACATACATCCGTATTTTTAGGGTTCCGTACCTCAAAAGGAAAAAACGGAACCCTTATAGGATCACTTTGTTGTCCGTCTGTCCGTCCGTCTGTCAAGACCCTTTTTCTCAGGAACGCGTGGAGGTATGAAGCTGAAATTTATATCAATTACTCAGGTCTACTGTCCCTTGAAGCTGTGAAAAAATCAAACTTCTAAGCCAACGCAATCAAAAGATACAGCCGTTTATGCCGCAAATTTTCGACACTTGCAAGGGAATCAAAACCTACAGGGTGCTTCCCGTGAACTCAGAATCTTGAAATTTGGTACGAAGCAACGTCTTATAGCATAGATAAAGGAAAAATTACGAAAAGCATAATTTTTTAGTTACATCACATAATATATTTTTTTTTAATAATTTTAACCTTACTACCCATTACCTCATAAACGCGTAGAGGTATTAAATTGAAATTCATACCAAATACTCAGGTCTATAATACCTTTAAGCTGTAACAAAATCAAACTTCTATGTCAACGCAATCAAAAGAAACAGCAATTTAAGCTGCATATTTTGAAACTCGCAAGTACTCGCAAGGGAATCAAAACCTAAAGGGTACTTCCAGTCGACCTAGAATCTTGAAATTTGGCATGAAGCAACGTTTTATAGCACACATAAAGGAAAAATTCCGAAAACCTTAAATTTTTAGTTACATTACAAAATATATATTTTTTAAGATCTTTGTCTTAAATTTATGCTACTCCATCTTTCCCCATTGTAATGTTATGAATTTCATTTTGCAATAAAAATACCATAGTTATGACTCGATTGTCGTAAAGAACGAACTTTGTAAACCTTACAGGTTTGTACGGAACCCTCGGTGCGCGAGTCCGACTCGCACTTGGCCGGTTTTTAATGATTAAGAGGGTTTATCCCGAAGGTTGGCAACGTTCTCAATATTACTGAATTAAAAGGAAGTCATCATTCCATGGTTGAATGAAGCGTCTCGTTTTATATTTGTTGGTTAGGCATTCAAATCATACGATTACATTAAAATGCATGGAAAATGCGATGGAAAGTTTTCAAAAGATACTACTTCCATAATTCTAACAATTTCGTGTTCCTATTATAATTATTGCAATCCATACTTAATGTTTTATTCGACCATAGAGCGATACTTCGTGTTTTCATTCAGTAATATTCAGAAATTAATGAAAACAGCGAAATATTTGACAGCCATTTGCGACGTTGCCAACTTTCGGAGTAAACCCTCTTAAATTATTTAACTCAAACCACAGCAAACGGTTCATTTTGAAAATACCTACTTGTAAAATCCGCTGGTGTAATGTAGGAGGTTGTATGGGCTGGAAGGGAACATTTTTTGTACCAGTTTTGTGGTCGAGAAGTTCTTACAGGTACATACGAGTATATCCGTACTTTTTTTAATGGTTAATGGAAATCACTGCTTTTTACCTTTTGTTTGCACAACGCTGTAATTATTGGTTATCCCGATGCGTGAGTTGTAAAAAAATTGCAAGTCTAATTTGGGGCTGGAAGTTTCCGAGAAGGTAAGGATGGAGCCGTTAACTAATTTAGAGAAGATCTGCCGGGTCCTCAACATTGCATTTTTGAAGGATTTTAAGCTGGGCCCTAATCAACAACAAAAAATGTGCTGCGTGTTCATGGATTCAAATTACTTTACCCTTTGAGGACTACTTTCATTTGAACTGATGAACCAGTGACAGTAAGGGCGCGGTAGTAGTTAAAATAAAGTTTTTCTTTAGCTGAATGGAACAAACCCTTAACTTCCATCATCTATGTGAATTGTGATGTAAGAACCTACTCTTCTATCATTGACCTATAAATAAGTAATAACATATGGACGAACAGTGCCTAACAGAATATGTCAAAATATATTGAGCAAACTGACATTAGAAAAAACGTTCCAATATGCTAATAACGCCTCTTTATAACGAAGGCCAAACGGGTGCCCGAGCTGTTCGGGCACCCGTTATGACGGGGCCATTTTTTCCCGTCTGATTGTTAATCCTTACTTATAATAGATCAATGTCTTTTATAGATAGTAATAATAAGTTTGTTGAAGTCACGTGACCGTGTGTAGGTATTAGTTGTCGCATTGACACAAAATTTGGTATGGGGTTAGGTGATGACACGGGTCAACATATATTATTATTATATTATATTAATAGGTAGGCAGATGACCAACTGATAAATAACTGTATCCCAGTTCTCTATCTAAGTAATATAGGCTATTTTTCCCGCCGAAATATACGCAGACGAAGACACGGGCAGAAGCTAGTTAGTTTTAATTTTAACTTTCGGTTCAGATATTATACCACAATAGCTGATGCATAATATTCCATGAGGTCTGAAACTTTAAGCAATATGAACAACCGGAAGCAGTAACCAACGTCTCGATCATGTAATTGATAGTAAATAGCCTTAGTGGAAAACGTGGAGATTTATTATTTAGTTTCTCGGGAAACTATGGTAATTCAACATGGAGGAAAATCGTAAATATTAAACATTTTAAATTACCTATGCCATCCATAACGATTTGAAAAATTCCATATCATCGCTGGTTTCTGTCTGCATCTTCTTCCAACCCCATTTAACGCCGTACGATATACGATGAAATATTTTAATTAGATACGTTAATGGCCCCGCCTTTATTGTCGGTCAGAATATTTTTAAGCACACAAAATATCCAGTTCATCACTATTCAGTGGTGTTAATATAAGAAGTGGAGGTTCATTAGAAAACACTAACATAGGATCAATAATATCACTCGAGTTGTTAAAGTATGTACTTAGTGAAAAACGGAGAGAGTACCTAAACCTAATGCGTTTGTTTATATACAGCCAAACTTATAGGCAAATAACATTACCGGCTTATGTGCAATTATGATTTATCGACTACGAAAAATTATATGAAAATTTTGAGGTGGGTTAATTGAAACTTATTCAAAGTAGGTATCAATCAATATACATGTATATATCTATATTAATAATAAGTCTGTAGAAGAAGTGGCGTCTGTAACTTGTGTAGATGTTTGTTTTTTAGAAAAATCGTCTGTATGTATGTCCGGAATTAACTCGAAAACTACTAGTCGGATTGCAACCAAATTTGGTATGGGGGTAGTTTATAACACTGGTCAACATATAGGCTACTTTTTATCTCGGTAAAACGCATAGTTCCCGCGGGAACACTATTACCGAATTCCACGCGGACAAAGTCGCGTTATACAATTATACAATATGTATATATGGAAGGTATAATGCCAGAGCCTGGAGGCATGTGCATCTAAGAAATTATAATTTATTTAATTACAGTAAGTATAAGCACTTCCCTACAGTCTCAAACTCAGCGCGCGTTGAATTAGAATTCTACTTAATTAGTAGGCAACAGTAAGTATATTTTGAGGTTGCTTAAAAAACTTTGTGAAGCGACAGTACCTACAGATATCATGACACTAAATATGTTAGAGAGTACTATAGATACTTGTTACCTATATAAATAACTTGTCTTGCGTCCGACAATCGCATGTAGATGTGCAATTAGTCGATTTTTCTCCCTGGATTATGTCAATTATAATGATAATTAGTGACTGATTGCTTCATTTTTAATAAATGAACTTCCTCATAGGTGGCGATAGCTCAACAATAATAGAAATGTGAATATGCATATTATACGGGGCCTTAATAGGGATCTCGCTATTCCCTATAGGATCGCTCACGCGTCAATTTGAACTTTAAATCTAGCTGCTTAAAGGTCACGCGATTTACCTTTTTGACTTCTTCAGTTATTGCACTTGGAAAGTTACTATAGTAAATAAAACGCATACTCTTGGATTTATAAAATACTCCACGATTAAATGAATGAATTAAGAAGAGACAAAGTATTATTTACTATTGTAAATTTGTCTTTAATTCATTGCTTTTTGGCAACCAATGAACATTTATTCTATTGTTTACTCTTATTATTGTTTTTGAGAGTCGATTGCTGAAAGAAAAGTTTGCATGCTGGTGTAAAAGCGCATAGAGCTTTGGTATGTTGGGGCGGGCGGGGCGCGGCGCCGCGCGCGAGATATAAGCGGCGGCCGGCGGCGCGCCGCACACTCGCTCTCCACTACGCGGGCTGCGGTAGGTCGTGCCGAGGGGCGCAACGATCGCAGGCATATTTCCCGCTACGCGTCCTAACCACACATTTTCTTTGAAATTTCGTGCAATTGCAAAGAAAAAAGTGAACGCGAGATAATCGGTGTCAATTGTCAAAACGAGTGCTGTGCTTAATGTTTCAACGTTGACTCTATTTACGACGGTATTATCAAAATTCCGATAACTTAGAGCTTTGAATCACGCTAGTGAAGCGAGAAAGACTTTCTTCGTTTCAAGTAGCAAGGATTACGAGGACTGCGTGCGGGACCAAGCAACAGGCAAGTAAACAAATATTTTCATTCAAAATTTCTTCTCTCATGCATTACACCGTAGAATAAAAATACTAATCTTTGTATATATGGTAAAATCCAGCTGATTCCTTCAATTGTGTATTTCCACTTAAAAATGACAATATGTTGCTCTTGCGAAACTAAGTTAAAATTTTCGAATTTATTGTTAATGCATGCTTTTGTTAGATATTGGTGTGTGCGGTGCGCCCAGGTGAATTCATTGCATTCGGGAATCTGCACTGCTGAATCTCACAAATTAAATAATTAAATGCCATTTTTTATTATCTACCAGACCATTTCTCATAAACGTGTTCACTGATATTGTTCATTCATAAACACTAATAACCAATAGCCGTTATGTTTAATTATGAAATCAAAATTACCTTGCCGTGGTATGGAAGGGAACTGTTTCAAATAAATATATAGGTAGAAGTTAAGAATTATCATTTTAAAGTTATTTACCTTAGTTTACATATTATACCTACTTAGTGTAAATTTGGTGGTGGCCTAGTGGTTTGACCTACCGCCTCTCATGCAGAGGGTCGCGGGTTCAAATCCGACTCGCACCTCTGAAATTATTTATGTGCGAAATTCAATTTGAATTTACCACTGAGCTTTTCGGTGAAGGAAAACATCGTGAGGAAACCTGCACGCATCTGCGAAGTAATTCAAGGATGTGTGTGAAATCCCCAATCCGCACTGGGCCCGCGTGGGGACTATAGCCCAACCCTCTTGTGATGAGAGGAGGCCTGTGCCCAGCATTGGGCCGTAAATAGGCTGTTATAGTAGTGTAAAGATACAGTCTTGCGCTTTTAATATGTTAATAATTTCTTGACACATATTCGTACAAGCAGCTAACAAATTAGGTAAAATATAGGTACTAATAATTTTACAGCTGATACTATAGGAATTAGACTTAAGTTAAAACACATTAAAAGTATATGGTAGTTTTTGGAGATAGGTAATTAGGGAAACAAGTAAGGCCTCGGGTTAACATCTAAATCGAGTTAACTCCATACAAACCTAAGTTAAGAGGCTAACCCGATGTTAGTGGCTTGGTGCAAGAACAACTTACGTTAAGGAAATTAAAACTGAAATGTGAAATTTATCACATTAAAAAGTTTTCACAGTTTCTACTACTACTACAGCATATTTGCGTCCCACTGCTGGGCACAGGCCTCCTCTCATCACGAGAGGGTTTGGGCTATGGTCCTCACGCGGGCCCAGTGCGGATTGGGGATTTCACACACATCTTTGAATTACTTCGCAGATGCGTGCAGGTTTCCTCACGATTTTTTCCATCACCGAAAAAGCTCAGTGGTTAATTCAAATTGAATCACAGCTTCTATTTAAAGTTAATCGTGATGATGTGATGTAACATCTCTCAATTTCATTTTGTTAGCACATTATAAGTATGTATACTTATTAATGCCCACATTTTTAACGGTAACTTTACAAGTTGGTTCTAAATTTGTAAACGGGATTATCACTCGTAAACGTCCGGAACGAGGAAAACAAGTAATGAATCATACATATATATCATTGACATTATACGAAACAAACATACATAAATCCAATAGTTAATACCCAGGTAGAATTGAGTAGAAAATGTGTATGTAAAGATGTACACTTTTGAACCTCGTTTCTCTATAGCAAGAGTTAAAAGTGGGACAGAATACTCTTGATTGTATTTCAATTACAAAATACATTTAAAATTAGAGTACCTATTTAAAATAATGTATTTCAAATACAAAATACATTTTGCGATGTTACAGCAAGAAACTGGCGGTATTTTTTGGACAGTGCGATGGAGCTTAATCTGGCCAATACTCATATTTATCAGATTCAAATAACCTCGCACATGCATGGTGCTTGCGGATAAAAGGCAACAGTTTTATTTTTCATTATTATATGACAATATATTTATCATCATTGTATGTATTTTTCATCATCATCATCATCATTTCAGCCGAAAGACGTCCACTGCTGGACATAGGCCTCCCCCAAGGCTCGCCACTCAGACCGGTCCTGTGCTACTTGCTTCCACCGGTTTCCCGCGACCTTCACGAGATCGTCGCTCCATCTTGTTGGAGGCCTACCGACAGCTCGTCTCCCGGTTCGCGGGCGCCACTCGAGAACTTTCCGGCCCCATCGGCCATCAGTCCTGCGAGCAATGTGCCCCGCCCACTGCCACTTAAGGCTCGCAATTCTTCGGGCTATGTCGGTGACCCTAGTTCTACTGCGGATATCCTCATTTCTGATTCTATCACGCAGAGAAACCCCGAGCATAGCCCTCTCCATTGCCCTCTGAGTGACTTTGAGCCTTCTTATGAGGCCCATCGTAAGCGCCCACGTCTCGGAACCATAAGTCATCACTGGCAACACACACTGGTCGAAGACTTTCGACTTGAGACACTGCGGTAATTTGGACGAAAAGACACTGCGAAGCTGTATGAATGAATTTTTGTGCAAATGTATTTTAAAACTTCAGAGTATTTGAAATACAAATTACAAGTGAATGCAGTATTTGAAATAGGTACCAAATACAAAATTCTTCTCCAAACAGTATTTCAAATACAAATACAAAATAGGTATTTGTAATCAAATACATGTAGCTGAAATACTACCTACTACTAACCCTGAAAAGTGTATACATATTTTTGGACTCAACCGGCGCGTAGGTCATTTGAACACACAAAAGAGTTTACTACTTATTATCAACTAAATCCGTCAAATAAGGTCGCCGCGGTATCTCCGCGATAAGAAGAGATCTTAAATCACCCGACAAACAGCTGTTGGAAACTTGTATCGTCGGCCTGTATTTCGGTTTTTGAACTGCAGCAATTAGTTTGTTTGTCGACAAGCTTATTAGCAGGTTGAGTTTACACTTGCGTAGGTCTTAAATGGTTAGGTAAATAAACAAGAGTTTTTCTGAAAATCCTTTGCGCTGTCAACCGTGTTGATGCAGTGAATCATCAGTGCGAGGTGCACCGAACCCGCCTGGCCAGGCTTCTAGGTACCGCGGCCATAGAGCCGTAAAACAGTACCTACTCATATGTATAAAAATATAATAAGCTAAACGTACAGTTACGTACGGCACATACGGCAATGGTAGTTTGGTAACCTCATTTTGAAAAAAATCCACTGTACTGACACAATCTGGTCCTCTATATTTTGGATATATGTAGTAAATACATACCTAAGGCCGAGGATAGAGGGAGTTGGAAGGTCACCGGATAGGCCTTTGCCCAGCAGTGGGAGTGGGACATTCAAATTGGCTAGAAAAAAGCTAAAACACGTCCGTAGTGTCCGGAAACCTCATTTTGACAAAGTTTTTTTCGTCTTAAGAATTACTTATCGCGCCTTTCACAGTTACGAGTGAATCTCAAAAACAAATTATTATCACTTAAAATCTAGAATAAGTACCCGCTCACCAAAAAAACAGAAACGTTGGGAACTTATTAATATAAAATATGACACAGGTTTAAATTGTTTTTCAATCACGTTTGTGACTCATTTTATTCGTTTCTTTTCTTATTATATTATCGGTTAACGGCACTTCCGTCCTTCGATGACAACTTAGGTTATCTGATGATGCTGATCTTGTACCTAGTACTTATTTGTTTTTCTAATTTTAATGTTTCCTTATTATACCAGATTGCCTACTCGTATACATATACATATATTGCTGAACATATACCTAGTATTTATTTTCTAATTTTAAAATTTCCTTAATACCTATAGGTGCCAGATTGATTATACTTAGATTTAATCTTAGTGTCATTTTGAACGAGTAACACATTAAAACAAGAATAAACTATATGTTTACGTACACTTTACTGACGTTACTGACGTCATGTTTAGGAACGAGATTGACGAATGTGGTTTTTATACAAATTTGTAGCTACCCAAATTAACTCATTCCACTGAGTTGCGATGTCTCGATTTGTTTGACCTCTGAATTAAACAGGTTTCAGTTTCAATTTGCAATGTGTGGCATAAGAAATTCACACTAGAAGAAACTTTACAAGCTCTTTAAGTGACGTGGACGTGAAGAGGTTGATCGTTGTCATTAGTATGGCTGGGCAGTGCGCGGAAGAAGGAAGCCGCGCCACGGCCGCGGCCGCGGCGCCCCACGGGCCGCGCTGCAGGCTGCATCATCGCCAATATAAACTCATCTTCCAATACTTGGTATGCGGAACCGACCATCATCACATGAAATTACAGAAATGTACCCTCACTAAAACTATAAAAAGTAAAGTTAAATTAATATGTAGTTGTCACTAATTCTAACTAGTAAAGTTAAACTGTATATCAAATGTAATACATTTGATATACAGTTAAAAAAATGTAAAACACAAAAATTTGGCTAAGTAAACAAAACACTTTTTAACATAGCCCGAATACAATGGGTACCTAGTTGACATTGTAACCCACCATAGAAACGATTAACCGTCACACATGTAAGCATACTGGTATGACGTTATAATGTCAATTAATAGCTATTATTATTAGCTATAGTCAACTAGTTCCATGGTTGCTTGTTCCCTGTTCAATATAGTTAGATTTTACATTTCTGATTTTTATAAAAACACAGTTTAATGTGTTCAGCCAAACCAAGGCCGTTCTGCCGTTGTATGAGCCTATTAACGTTGACATGTGTAAGCTATACAAAACATCTATTGAAATCGATCTTACTAACTGTCTCATCAATAACATCAGTCAATGTTAAGTTTTACCAAATCGCGCGCACTTGTCAGAAATTAAAAAAAATGCGACAATCGTATTCGATTGAACAGTCAAATACGGCTTTAATTAAATTTCGTAAGGCATAATTTGTTGATTTTCAGTGCTAAAATTGGCAATCAGTGGTCAAAATAGTCGAAAACTATATGGAAAAAATGTTTAGAGTTAGGTAAGAGCTTCGGTTCCAATGTCGCGGGTGAAACCGTCACCTCCGTCGCGCTCGGCCGAGCGGAACATTGCTGGCGACACCTCTGTTTGATTTGAACTTTCGGTTCCGAAACCACATCAACATTGGCTCCGCTCTGCGTCCGGTGTCACCTTTGCTTTTATCGATCACCATTTTCAAGTTACTACTATACGAATTGCTACTTTACTTACTAGCATGTAATAGTTAAACTAATGTTAAAACTAATGCTTCATTAACAGAATTGCCTGCGGGTATGATAACTATAGAGTGTACTTTTACATCTACCCGAAAAGAAACAGGCATGTGAGGAGATACGTAGTTGTTATCACGATAAGAAAGATAACGTTCGGTGACAATTTGCTCCACCATACAACACTTGCGGCAGTATCCTTCAAACAGCGTACCTATACGAGGTGTAGATTCATGTACCCAAACTAAACGTGGAATTTGTAGTTTTAATGAAACGCCTGACTCACCTGTATGGAACTGCTCGTGCCTTAGTCAAAGATAGTGCAAAGTAAATTATCTTTCAGCAAGATAATCATGTTTGCAGACGAGCCCGCGACACTTCACTTCCTAGTATGTAGGTCATTATTGTAAGTAATCGGTTTCGTAATGGTAAATTTTTAGGAATAATATTAAAAGGGATTTAGTAATCTTTATTTCTTTTTTTCAAATGGTACATTGTGTTCTACAGTCCTGTAAGCTCCTCATCAAAGTGTGCTCACGTTGTAAATTCTTTGTTTCAGATAACGTAGAATTGACAACGTCTTTCCTACATTTACCACAAGCAATAAATGGATAGAACACGTGGCAACATTTTCCATTTCAAGCAATTATAAGAGTGATGAGATTTTGGAGCTGCGAGAAGAGAGCTTTAAAATAAATGATAGTAACTAGGAATATAAAAGGAAGTAACATATCAAGCAGCATGGCGTTCTTAAGCACGAGGAGTAGTTTGAGGACGGCGACGCTGGCCGTGGCGCTGGTGCTGCTGGCGCGCAGCAGCGCCGCGCCCACCTTCGGCGGCACCGACAAGGCCATGGTGAGTCCCCACCTTCACTATATCATGTACTGTATATTCTATAAGGCCTACTTGCTCCGACGCCGCAATAATCTCTGTTAAGTTCATAACTAAACCTGAGGTCAGCCGTGTGCTGCAAGTGGCCGTAGGTATATTAAATTCGACTACGCTATCTGCATCTCAAAGAGTACCAGGCGTATTTCTCGCCTGACTGGTCAAGCCCCTCGCCGAGCACTATCATCGGAATCGGAAATGACTTGTTACGTGTATCACAAAATCAACTCCACTGACTCATTGTTTCTAAGAACGCGACCCGGCGCCTCCAAATCGAGTCGAATTGAATCAGACCCGAGCAGTCCGCGCCTACATCTATGCAGACAGTACAGCATCGTTCATTCATAACGAGATAAGCGGTCGGCGTCCGCCGGCCACTCTAGAGGAGCTTGTTTGTCTTTTCGCACGGTTTGCGTAATACCACATGTGAGTCATAACTACTCACAACACGAAGATACTATAAGTACACCTTAGCAGGATATTGGTCATTAGTTTTCAATACGTTTACGTCATTATTCGTTTTTGTAACATAAACATTAAATGCATTTTTTGATGAATCAATCTTACCTACGTAAAGGCAAATGAACATGAACTCTCTCATCAAAGAAATGACTTCAATGAGTCATCGTCATCCGAACCGTAAAGTTTCTCGCATGTAGGATATCCTTGCAATAAAATAACTTCAATTCTCGGAAAGCGTTATGTGAGTCATGAAACCAGTTGCAGAGTCGCTCGCCGCCAAGTTCTAGGTCATAGAGCACCGACCAGCGGCCATGTGTTAGCTAACCATGTCTACGAGTGCTAAGTCCAAACTGTTCTAATCAACAAACTTAGGTACTTTTACGATTTTATACAATTGAAAATAAAATCTGGTTTGCATACAAAATTTAAACTAGCACCTAACTTGAGTTTAGGTAAATATATACTTACTACAATTCATAATACAAATGTAGGTATATCGGATTAGGTGATCTTTATGCACCAAATCCCACAATGGGTACCGTGATCCCCAACAATGATCAACAAAAAATTAAGTTGAGTAATTTTAATAAGGGTGTAACAATGTACCTAATTTAAGGAGTTCATAATAAGTTATGATCAGTGTTTCTATCCTGAAAGAAAATTAAATCTTAATTGCATTTATTAATTGCGGGAATATGATAGGGGGACAATATTTATGCTTCGTATGACTCATGGACATGCTAAAACCAATGAAAACAATTACTTAAATAAGTAATCAAATGGTCGGTTTAGCCATTATATTTGCGAGTAATTGATTGTCATTTTCACAACAAGTAATGAAAATTTTGCCGCGAGCGTGTCAAGGTAGTGGCAGCTTGTTCCACTAACCCTGTTATTCCCCAAGCATTCGCATAGCGAATTTCAGACGAAAAAAAATCAATAACTTATTTACCATGTGTACAAAACACGAAAGTAATTTAAAGGAACTGAAATAAAAAAATGCATAAAATAATGTTAATAAATAGTTAGATAATTGTACAATACTACTTACTACTGTTATTTTACGGAAATTGAATGTCTTTGTTGTTTTTACATTTGTGGTGAACAAGTAGGTAGGAGTCGGAAACTATTAACGGAGATGAAAAACAACTCACGTGGTGTGCAAACACCTCGATATAAATACCGGTTGAAGACGTGTGATTAGGAAACTTGTTATTGGTGACTAAGGTGGACTTAATTGACGAAGAACAATCTGTTATAATGCAATACAGGAAAAACCTCATAACTTTCAGGAAAAAATGATTTGTCATAATTGAAAGGTTTCAACTGAGTAGGTTTATCCACACTAGCTCGTGTATTTTAGTTCAGGAAGCATACCTGCAGCATTGATCACCGTCGTTAAAAGAAGTATTGAAATGCAGAATCGGTTACTAGGTTACGCCATTTTCCGTGGATGAATATAAAGAGCGCACGGGCTATAGTCACGAAATCTAAAGATTTTACAATTTTGTTTTTATTGCACTGTAGTTAAGTAGTAGGCAGTATAATAGGCCAATGAACGGAGATTCAACACAGCTCCATACAAGTTTCATACAATGGATGTGATGGGCCCGGCGTTTCCTGTCATTTGTTGTTTGTACTGTTAAGATCCACGGGCCTCCTGCCCTTACCCAGCCGGTCATTCTCCCAGCTAATGTTCGCCAGGAGAACAATGGCCCGACCAGAAAGTGCCAAGAACCTGCTGTTCTTTGTTTTCATCATTCCTACCTGACTCGATTAAAGCGTTATTAAAATTCGACGCGTGTCCCATTGAGCGGACATCTCTCGTAAAAATTTCCTACGGCTCGGCTTAGAAGTACAATGAACTCGCAAACCATATTTGAACGTTGAGTTACCATCTTTTCAAAATCACCTTTGGCAGAGGAGTGGTACGTGCGAATGCGACAAACGCTTCCTCAATGTCGTAGGTCGAACGTTTCGGCGACCGGCGGCGGAGACTCCGCTCCTTCTTATGCTTTTTAGGGATTCTCATATCTGGCCATCGCGCCGGCGTTGCGGCCGCGCACGGCAAACGTGACCAAAGAAATCATATTTTAAGCGTACAATGCTACTGCCTTCAAGTCTTTAACCCTAGTCACGACTCACGATCCTGCGAAAAGCTTTTTTAAGATTTCGCAGAAGATAAGAGCTTTTACGGTGACAACGGTTAGCAGGCGTCGTGATTAAGGATGGAACAAAGTTTAAGATTTCTGGCTAAAGGAGGAAAACGATGAAAAATGCTAAGAATAGTTTCAGAAAGAAAAACACGTCTGTTTGCTCAAACGGGAGACAATAATCATATTTCAAATTATCTATACAGATACCTACGACTGACTTACGAGTGGGTAAGTTAAATAGGTCATGTCATAGATAGTTATGAAAATATATGAAACTGAAAAGTCTTTGAGGTGAAAAGGATGTTGAAAATTTATTGATAACCGAATTCCATGCGAATATAGTCGCGGAAAGAAGTAGTTGTTGAATAAAAGTAGATTGAAGAATCTACACACAACACGCGCGATCAAGATTTAAATTACTTACAGGCGCAAACGGCTACCTCTGAATGTTCGGTGAAATTTGTAATGACGATTATTTTTAAATATAGTAAAGTGTCAGCTCACATAATTGTAACTACACGCTGAGTGGGCCAGGTTCGGACGCGACACACTTGCGGACAATAGACCCCAGCCTCAAACCTAAAACAAAAAGAGACCCGGTCACCTCACTAATACCGTAATTGCCTAATTGGCGGTTGGTTCTCAAAAGTAACGGATCAATGTCTTCAAGTATTTTGTGGTCCTCGAAGGAGTTTTTCTTGAATGTTCAGATTGTGTGCTGCGGTCTGTGGGGACTGGGAAGTTGCACGAGTGATGGGTTGTGGTGGACGTGTGGCGGAGATAGCCGCAGCCGCACCCGGCGGGCGGCATGCTGCATGCGCGGCACGCACGCAGGAAGCGGCCGCGGCCTCGGCGCGCGCGCCACGGCCGCGCCGCCTCATTGTGCGCTCGTCTCATCGCCATGACAACTCAACCCGACTGCCCCGCTGCTAAATTGGCACCTGAAATGCCCGATTAAACTCACATTACACCTATGACTCTGACTTTCAAGGACAATGAACTTTTATACTTATTTCTTTCTTTATTTAGGTATTTATTCATGCAAGCGATCTCAGAAACGGCTCTAACGATTTGGACTATTTTGGACAAAGTTTGGAATATTGGGGGTTTTCGGGGGCGACAAATCGATTAAGCTAGGTATCATATCTGGTGAAACTCGGTTTTAGCTATTTTCACCCAAGCAAAGCTCGGTCGCCCAGGTAGGTACTGTAGTAAATTCTTGCAAGATGCATATGAGAAGTTGAAGACGCAATGTATATGTAGGTACCTAGATAAGGTAGGTTCTACTAAAATATAAACATCCCGCTCAACACGTGTCGAGCGGAAGATGATTGGTGAGCAATCAGGAGATTAAGACCCATTATCACAGCAGCCCAAGACAATGTGCCCTGAACACGTGCCCAACGTGAGTGCGGACAAAGGGCCTCACTCGACTAGCAAACAATAGAAAAAAATAACAACATTTTCTACATTCTACTACGGAAAAGTAGAAGTCCGCACGCGATCGATTCTATTTTAATCTTTTGACAATCACAATGTAATTGAAACTAATTACTGGTGCAATTATCCGTTGCATGTGCGGGCGCGTGAGCTCAGAGCGGCGGCGCGGGCGCACCCTTGCAAAGTTAACTTCAGATACACAAATTCAAATCACCTGTACGTAACAATATTTTCCACTACAAGTAGAGGTAGGTACATATTTTATAAATGCTAAACTAAATTCCAAAGGGATAATACAGAAGATCAGATAAACGTCAACAAGTATGTCGGCGTATTATTGTGATATGTGTTCGTGATACCTAATGTTTTTGTATCACTATTATCTAGATAATGCCCACATTCCTGAAATCGTTTATGCTACTGAGTAAATAAATTAATGGTCATTAGTTAGGGATAAAGCGCGCCGCCCCACGCGTAAACTGCACAAACAACTTACATAACATACATGGCCCATAACCTGCGATGCACGACTATTGTCGTACAAAATGGTAAATCATGATTGTACGCATAAAAAGAGCTCATTGCCATTGGCCGCGAGCGTGGCTCATCGGCTTGATGTGCATGTATTCACATATTTGCACCATTAAAATTCTAATGTAAAGAAATAAACGACTGCGTGGTCTAGTTATTTTATGCAAAAGCTGTGGCAAATATTAGCAAATCCACGAGCAGGTAGTGGCGCAGCGGCGAAACGAGAGTCACCCCGTCGGCATCCGCTGCCTGCGCACAACGTGCCGCCAATTCGATGCAACTGCGTGATACATTTCTACAACTGAATTAATTATGAATCTTAATTAACTGGGAGTTGGTTTTAACCAGGGCGATACCAGTACACATGTGTATTAATAAACAAAATCATTTCAACAGTGATTACTAAATAAAAAGAAAAGTAAAGAAGCAGATGTGTGGAGCTGCGAGATGCAGTGAGGGTGCGTAGGCGCGGACGCGTGCTCTGATGGGTCATTAGCATTGCATTAAGCTTAATGCACTTGTTGATTATTTTTCACAACACTCGTAGTCGGCATAATTAGTATATTTATTGCCATACTCATGTTAAAGGTAGGCTCGATAGACCTTTGCTTGATGATGAAATGCTTTGGCTTAAATTTTCGATTTTGTAATCATTTTCATCAATCAGTCGTCGTCTTTCGACTGACTTGATGATGACTCTGAATAGAAATAAGCATTTGTTACTCTTCATCGAACTGGCAGTGAAAAATTAACTGTTGTCTCGACACTCACGACATGTTAGTCACTAGACAGTATGTTTCATATCATAAGGAATGTGCTGAGTAAAGCTGTTATTCTTGGAGTATATTAATTAACTAGTTTGTGGATGCTCTAGTTGCACAAAAATCACTCAGCAGATTCACCCATAGAGGAGACGACGACACAACAATACATTTTTATACATAAATTCAGCTGAAAACGTACGTATCACATTGTGTCAATACTCATTCGTTGAGTAGGCACTTTAATTCAGTCATTCAGTTTTATATCAAATTCTACCAATGGTCTCATTGTGATTATGATTTTCTACGCGTTGTGCCTCTGACTAAACTGCTCGGCGAATGTTTGCTAAGCGTACGAATATGCAAGTACTCGTAAATGAAGCAATGCGATTGTCTATCCTTTTCATACTTCGTTATAGATAAAAAACTTAACTAAAGTATTCCTCGTCCGGGTACCTAACTACTTACTTACTGAAAAAAAAAATCTAATACTGGAACGTCAACTTTTGTAGACAGACAGACTACGATGTACGAGGTCACGAGGAGATGATATTCGAGGGGCTTTACTTAAGTTTTTTACGTAATATTATTGTGTATTTCAGCATCATGTTACTATTTTGTAAGTACATATCTACTACGAGTAGGTATATCATATAATCATATTACGTGTTGATGTTTCATGTGTAATGAAATGAAATGATTAAATCTCAGAAGTCGGACAGTTTAATTAAGTTTCGTGTGTGTAAAATCACTTCAAGTAGGTAAGCGCGAGCGATTTTACTTAATGACAATTCGATTGCCTTTATAACATGAAGGCCCTATGATTATTAACTCCCACTTCTTAGTAAATCAATCAACTTTCGAGTGCTAGGGTTAGAGCTTTAGATATTTACTTCATAAAAACAACATGACAGTATTTTTTCAACATTTAGGTATATTAAACACAAGTAAGTATTTGAAATACTTGTATTTTTTATCTTTATTACTAAGTCGACAAGCTATTCTTCAGATATTGTATTACACGTTCGTTAAATTGCAATCCTAGTAAAAATATGTTGGTATGGCAAAACGTAACATACCTTTACCTTAGTAACAAAACAGTTAACAACATAGTACCGTTGTGGTAGCCTAAAAGTTTAACCATACCGCCTCTCATGCAGAGGGTCGGCGGTTCCAATCAGACTCGCACCTCTAAGTTTACATGATTGCGAAATTCAATTTGAATGTACCACTAAGCTTTTCGGTGTCGGAGATGATCGTGGGGAAAGCAGCACGCATCTTCCAAGAAATCCCAAAAGCGCACTGAGCTCACGTGGGGCTACTATAGCGTATAGCCAAAAACAGCTCGTGGTGGGATGCAAATTGGCAGTTGCAGGGGAAAAAAGGCAGCTTTAACCACATAAGTACATTCAATTATTGATAAAAGTTAGGTACATCAGTACATCACATTCTAAATATTTCATCACAGGATTAGAAATGTGTTCGGCTTTTAGTCCACTTTTATGTGAAAAATCCAAAAACATTCTAAAAGTGGAATATAGTGGCACGTATAGAGCATATACTCGTATATGTAAAAACAAACATGGTTTGTGGGTGTCATTAAATGCCCGCATCATGGTAGCTCTGTAATAGCTTAACTGCAGGTAATCACCGCTTTATTCTGCTACGGCTTACTCAACACGTGAAATACGTGTAACATAACATAACGATTTAAGACGAGTTCTATTACAAGTTGCGAACTAAGTGTACCTATATAGGCACAGTAAGTTTTGAAAATGTTTTAGGTATGTCTATTTTGTTTACTTGGTCACTCATTGTTCGCAGCGAATGGCAAGCGTGCCGTTTTTTTTCGAGACATCGTCATTGTCTGCATACGACGAGGAAAGGGCACGTTAAATTATGATTCACTTATTAAGTTATTAATCACTAGCTTCTGACCGCGACTTCGTACGCATGGAATTCGGTAGTACGAGTAACTATGCGTTTATTCAGAATAAATATGGCAATATGTTGATTGCTGACCCGTAATTCACCTCCATACAAAATTTTGTGACAATCCGACCGGAAGTAGTCGGCCATACAATATTTCTAAAAATTGTTTATTGGGTTCAGACTTCAGTGTCGTCTTATATAGTCCAGTTGACTTGTTCGTTTTTTAAATGTACATAAATATACGGACGCGACTATTCTTTTAGCTTTATTTTTAGCATAGTTAGAGGCACAACGGGAGTGGATAAATTTCAGGCCATGTTATATTTTTGGTACTTTAATAAGAAAATAAACTACATTTCATACTTTAGTCGGTTTGCTTATTCGAGATCAAAAAATCTACGACAAATACTTAGTTAGGCTTTTTGTAATTTTATAAGGAAGTATTGTGGTTTGACCTACGGCCTCTCATGCAGAGGGTCAGGGTTCGAATCAGGCTCGCACCTTTGAAATTATTTATGTGCGAAATTCAATTTGAATTTACCACTGAGCTTTTCGGTGAAGGAAAACATCGCGAGAAGTGATTCGATGATGTTTGTGAAGTCCCCAATCCGCACTGGGCCAGCGTGGGGACTATATCTAGCTCGTGATCAGAGGAGGTCTGTGCCCAGCGGTGGGCCGTAAATAGACTGTTTTGGTGTTGGTGGTAAGAAAGTATAATTAATTTGCTTATTTAAAACATCGTGTGATTTTTATAATGGGAATCCTATAAATTAAATAGTTTTTAATTGACCACTCGTTTTGATCTCGAATTAGCAAATTGAGTATATCGGATGATTATCGTTTTTATATATTTATTTATTTACGGGACACCAACAGACTACATAATTACAAGTATTCTTAGACTATCTTAATTTTTTTGGGAAGTTATGTACCTACCCCAATTATAGGTGAACACAATCATTTGCCAATATTAGGTGTAGTAATTTGTATTTACCTAATTTTTAAATTCCAATAAATTCAAGACATGATCTAAGATTATGAAAACAAATTTTTATGTGGTGGTTTTGATTAACCTACGCTAGAAAGTCGTCAAGTCAGTAAGTAAACCAAGGATTATCAAGATAATATATTATTATTACTTGGTTTACGTTGTCGTTGGTATTAATCATACGTTTTCTGATTCAACACCTTGCGGTTACGCATAGGATAAACAAAAGGTCCCGGAAGAGAATGAAAAGCTGTCCTATCGTTAGTGTACTATCGTATTCCAGAATTGGCCATTCAAGGATAGAAGGATCCAGCTGAGTAAACAGGCGACGTGTCCGCGTCATTAGCTAGTTTACTCATGATTTGTTACTTACTTTTACCGTTAAAACGAGTGAGTCAGTAAAACGTTAGCCATAGACCCCGTGTCTGTCGTGTGTACGCTAATTTCATGTATGTTACGACCGTGAACATTCTATGACAAAACTATTGACAATCGAATTTTATCGCCTGTTAGTTAACCAACCCACTTAAGTAGGTATGCGGCACGCTTTCTATAAACAATGTGGATTTCGATTAATCTTCCCAAGTTTCCAAGAATTCACTTTTGCAAATTAACTTTTGAAAGCGGTGTCTGTACTGTAGCACATGTGGTGGTAAGATCGCAGTCAGTAGGCTAAGGCATTGGCGAAATAAGTGGGTCTTTGGGGCGACTTGCGAGCCAGCATCCGACCGTTACTCGCGACCCGCGGCCGCAGCCGCTCTGACCCCGATACCTCACACAGATATTAATCACATAATGACATCATTTTTTCAAGTGACTCTTACCCGAGTCACTTTCATAATTTAATAAATTCACACCATCTGGTGTTTGTACATTGCATTAATTGATTTGCTAAAAAAAAGCTCTGGAGTCGATTGATAACTACGGAAAGGTAAATAAAGAGGAAATTTATTAAAATTGATTTTTCAAAACAGTTAAAAAGCAAGGACGATTTTGAGTCAGAGCTTGCGGCACTCAAGTACCTACTTGAATCATAATAGCAACTTATGTGTTTGCAAAACAATGGTAAAAGAAACAAAGTTAAGGTTAAAAGAATAAATTGTAAGTAAGTATAGAATAAAGTTTGCATTCTTGAAAGTGCACAGGAAAGTCATAGTGGCTGGTACTGTACTCGTACTTGCACGTTTACTGACTGCTGCGAGTCAATGCCCGCGGCAATCGTGGAAGTATGCAAGCCCAAAAATTTACGTCACCGAAAAACAACGATTAGTCATCGTAGGTTGAAAAGCATTTTATTACTTATTTAAATAAACAATCAACAAAAGGCAGTTAATAAGTAAACAAAAGCCTCTTTAGACATAGGTAAATAGGTGATCCATTGTTAGGAAGTTTCATGATACTACACTGGATAAAATGGTAAGCTGCTAATGCCTGCAGATGGATTATATAGGTATATACATAAAATATATTATTTCCCTACCAAGGGTTAGGGAACAAAGGTGACGCTGTGAGGTTCCGCCGGTGATGCTCGTGCACATTGCCGTGCGCCGCACGCTACGCTCGCGCAAGGCCGTCCATGGCTTACGCTTATGCCACCCATTAACTACTTATTAGGTTCTTACTTAGGTTAGGTGAATAGATGTCAATATAATATAGCAGTTTAGGGTCGAACACCTTGCATTTTTTGATTTCTCGTCGTGTTACATTAGGTACCTATCTATTCTTATTACCTGTTATCATCTCGGCTTGAACCATCAAGATGAGAGACTTTAAACTCGCTTTGTTCATTTTGAGACATGAGATTACATGCTTACGTCAGCTCCTTATCTACCCCGAAGACGCTGACAATAAACAATGAGCCGGTATCCTTGCGATCATGTGCGATAATTTTATTCGTTCAAAGATAAAGACTTACAAAGATGTACGTTCACCGTAAATAATGGCACGGTTTCTTTGGGATGTTATCATTAGAATGTTTTATAGCTTTCAAATCGTCACCGGCGCCAATTAGGAATTATTATAAGGCAGTGCGTACTCTCGATAGCTGTAGCGAATTTGCAAGCGTTTATGGTGGCGGTGGTTGTACAACAGCTCGTGTTTGCAGATGTACCTGGCGCAATTCGGGTACCTGAGCCCGTCGGTGCGCAACCCTAGCAGCGGACACATCATGGACGAGGGCTCGTGGCGACGCGCCATTTCCGAGTTCCAGAGCTTCGCAGGACTTAACGCCACCGGTATGCATTAGCTCTGTACCTCGAATATGCCAAGCCACAAATAAACACACTCTCGACTAAACAATTAAAATTTTTTCGTTGCTGAGCTACAATGTCACCAGTTACAGATTTTTCTTTTTCTGTTCGAGATCGAACTTAGTTTTTGCCTTTTAATAAATTGCGTCCATAGTCATTGAAAATGTCAAGCTAATTCTCAGTTTACTACGATTCTATCACGATGTAGGTACATTCATTAAGACTAGAATGCAAATCAATGTACCTACTTACAGGATATGTAGATGATACCCATCGAAGTCATCACCCATCACTTTTAACTAGTCATACAGAAAATGATTCGATGACTCGCATGCGTGATCGTGCATTTCTTGGATTACAATACAAGGGTTGACGTAATTAACGTAATGGTAACCCACATCCGTCGCCTTGACCTTCGTCTTGCCAGCCAAGCAGCCCGCCGATCCGCTAGTTATCTCCTCGGTATGCAATTTACCGGCCCTGGGCTCTGATTATCATTGTCACGAAACACATCGTCAATAAGCACACATCGCAGACAGTAGAGGCACTACCTACAATACACTAGAATTATGTGAGCGGTAGCTGAGTCGATTCGTCTTCGAGCATGTACGTGCTTTGACACGAGAAGTAGTTTATTGGTATTGGATGTTATTATGTAACCAAATAACGCAGACTGGACACGCATTAATACATCATGCATTAACAGTCCCTGCACGAGTTTGATTCGAATTAGAACTTCGGACCGTGCTGTTGACTCAGTTCAATAACTTATTACTACTTACGCACGTCAGCATTATTATAATCAATGCCGAATGGAGCTATGCTTAAAGATCGCCTCGAATGATGCAAGTCATGAATGAATTAGCACTATGAGTTCGTAATTACTTCCGTCAACTTATAGTTAGGACAAAAAGGGCAAGTTTTGTCCATTGATTTTCCTCATTGGGTTTCCGTGGTTTCCACGATTGATTGTTTAGCACCTTTTGTTTTATTGATGAATGTTTAACATTTATTCGGGAATATTGGTAACAGTATTGTTGTGATATGCGCAGGCGAGTTGGACGACGAGACGACGCAGGTGATGTCGCTGCCGCGGTGCGGCGTGCGCGACAAGGTCGGCTTCGGCGAGAGCCGCGCCAAAAGATACGCCCTGCAAGGTAACTATACTCTTATCCTGCTGCAGCCACGCGAACGTAGCAAAATTATGTATGTCCTGTCTAATCTAGAGGTTAAGAGACGTTATTGAACTTCAATGGTTGCCGCAGGCTCCCGGTGGCGAGTGAAGAACCTGACGTACAAGATCTCCAAGTACCCCACGCGGCTGAACCGCGCGGAGGTCGACGCCGAGCTGGCTAAAGCGTTCAACGTGTGGGCCGACTACACCGACCTCACCTTCACGCAGAAGCGCTCCGGACAAGTCCACATTGAAATCAGGTAAAATATTAAACAACAACGTAATAAACGTACACATATTTATGCCAGTTGTAGACAAAGAACTGCGATTACAATGTAATAACGTAGGTAAAATGTTTCAGAATTATCTTGCTATCTTATTAACCGATACTTATTTTTAATTGATTTGTCAATCAATGCACGAGCTCGCACCGTACCAGGAGGGACATCCCCGGCTTGTACTATCATAGAATGTTATAGAATATTATGTTATGTATTGGGTAATAGGTGGAATCTATCTAACCGCCATGTAACGGAATTTGTAATCCAGAAACTGGCAAACCAATTACTAACTGGTACCAAATTAGATCCCTATACATACGAGCAATACCAAGTTCCGGATATCTATCTCTACATCGATACTCCATTTTCCAGTGCGGTCATTGTGACCATGGTCATTTCAATGAGTAATATAATGCGTTTTTCGTTACAAATCACGGTTCTGTGTTGCGTAACTAATGCCGTTGTTACAAAAGGTCCGATAGCGCGTCGCCATGAAAATACAATGATTGATTTACTACTTACTACATTGTAGGTTCGAGAAGGGAGAGCATGGTGACGGAGACCCCTTCGATGGACCTGGTGGCACCCTGGCCCATGCCTACTTTCCGGTAAGTTGCCAAATATAAAAAAAATGCGGCGATATTTTGTATTGTCCAAACTGCGATAAATTATTTCTTGCGATAATAGTGTTCAAATATGACGTTGTGCAATAGTAGGTACTCGTGTGATAAGAAATAAGATCTTTTTAACCGACTTCGAAAAAAGTAGGAGGTTCTCAATTCGTTTGTATGTTTTTTATTTCTTTTTTTTTGTATGCATGTTCCATGATAACTCCGTCAATTGTGAACCGATTTCGATGATTATTTTTTGAATCGAAAAGTGGTACCTTCGGTTTGGTCCCATTTTAATTTGGTCCAGTTCTGATGATGAGATCCATGAGAAAATGAGGGAACGCCTCAAAATTTGTTGGCATGCGTATGATTTTGGCATCAATTTCCAATACTACAGTGATACTTGCGTCCCGTTGTATCAACGTTTGGAAACTGTAGCCGAAAAATAAATAACATAAAAAATAAAAACCGACAAAAGTGAACCAACCCCAAGCTGAAGACAATCTTACAGTGAACTTGACTTTGTAGGCTGTCGGAGTTTGTAGTCGGATTTTTTTAGTTTTTTTTTAGAATGCACATTAGTGATATAGAATTTAACCAATACTTAATTAAAAGAATCAAGCTATATCAGCTAAAGTTTCTTGCAGCTCACTTTGAGATGCATTAGTTCCGTAGCATTTGGCTTATCCGAGTCCGTCGATCATAACAGCAAGTTATTTAGAAATACATTTTGATCGGACGCCCCTTTTATATGTATGTAATAATGTAACACATTATTTATGGAAAAATGTAGCGGAAGTGGCAGATTGCGATTCGACAAATGAAAGTACGAGCCGTGAAATGTAAAATGTTCATTTTTTGTTAACTAAGCAATTATTTCCGTCGTACGATTAGTAGGCGTTATGTAACCGTGTGTTTCTGGCTGCAGGTGTATGGCGGCGACGCGCACTTCGACGACGCCGAGATGTGGTCGATCAACTCCCGGAGAGGCACGAACCTCTTCCAGGTAAACATTCTTTGTTATCGTCCGCCTACGCACGTGCAAGTCAAAGGTAAATGACTCACAGTGCTTGCAACTGCGTCATTTCTTTATGCTCAGTCAGCCAAGCTGCTCGTCCACTTAGAGGTTTATCTATAACTATTGTACGTGTATTTGTTTTATATTTAATAGGTAGTTTAAACGTGTCCTCATACTTTCAGGTGGCAGCTCACGAGTTCGGCCATTCGTTAGGTCTGTCGCACAGTGACGTGCGGTCCGCTCTCATGGCGCCCTTCTACCGCGGCTACGACTCCGCCTTCCAGTTGGACCAGGACGACATTCAAGGCATTCAGGTAATTAATTCACTTAACAGTATAAGCTAGTGGTGAAATGATGAGCGAATTTTTTTTTTAATTTACTACAGGACTTTTCAGTTAGAAAAACAAAGGGTGTGGAAGGAACCTGCACGCATCTGCGAAGCAATTTTAAATAATGTGTGATTTGAGTTCCATTTCGCATTGTACCCGAGCGTAGACTGTAGCCCAAACCTTCTTATGATGAGCTGTCTGTGCCCAGGTCACATAATATGTGACATAGGTCCAAAATAGTTGTGACCCGGAACCACCACTGAGCTTTTCGGTGAAGGAAAAAAGCGTTTTTTTTCCTATACGTGTCAGCGAACTAAAAATTCGAGGATTCCCTAATCCGCACTGGGCCCGGAGTCAAGGCCAAACCCAATGAGAGGAGGCCGTCCCTAGTGGTTGGACGCAAGACGCAAATATGTAGGCTGTTTTGGCGGAGTATTTAATTTGCAATGTTTTCACCATTCACCAGGCGCTGTATGGGCGGAAGACCCAAACAGACATCGGCGGCGTGGGCCCCGCGCCGTCGGCGCCTCGCGCCACCACGCAGCAGCCCTCCGCCGAGGACCCGGCCCTCTGCGCCGACCCCAACATCGACACCATCTTCAACTCCGCCGACGGCGCCACCTACGTCTTCAAGGGTACGAACGCGACACTCCGTATAAACGGAACCTAAACTGCACTTTGAAATATTATAGGTACAATGTGAACGTGTGTGTGCGTGATGATTGCTCCCAATTGTTATTGGCGGTGTGAGGAGAACTGTTTCGGTGCGGGGAGGTACATGTCGCTACTGATACGATAGCCTGTATTAACACTTACAATATTTTGGTTCCATTTTATTAAATTACTAGCGACTTCGTCTGCAAGATTTCATAATAAACTTCTACCCGCCATTACACTACTACTTAGGTACAGCGACTAGAAAATCCACAAGTCATTTCGCAAAGCACTCCCGTTAAGATAGTCTTCAGTCTCTTCCTTCGATAATGGCAGCGCAGTTTCGTTGGTGTTGTTACTTATCTAAATACTTCGGCTGCGGTGACCTGTTTCCATCAGTCGTTAGACTTTTTATCGCACGGGTTTAAGACCTAATAAAAAAGTAAAATCGCCATCCCGCCAGATACCTTATACCCGGACATCGGAATTGTCGGGAACACATTGTCGCAACTCAACTCAACGATTGAACTCAACGACGATTAGCGAAGCTTTTTATAAAAAAATCCAGCCAAGTGCGAGTCGGACTCGCGCACGAAGGTTCCGTACTATCTTATATAGAAAAATGAATCGCCGTGTGTTAGGCTGGCTAGCTAAGGCTCGAGAACCGCTGGCTGGACCAATTTGGCTGATTCTTTTTTTATTTTATCCCCTGTGATTGAGGGAAGGTTTAGAACGAAAAAAATCGGGAGCAGTCAAAAGGAACAGCTAAAAAAAGAATCTTCTTCTCGGTGATACGAAGTTCACCTAAAAAATCCAAGTCTATAAAAACGGTAAAAAATAATTACGTTTGTTGTATGCGTTTAAATATTTATTTTATCCTGTTTTTTACTATTTGTTACACGCGATCCCTTCCACAAAGGCTTTGGCCGTCTATTCTACATGCTCGTGATATACCATAAGAAAATTTACATGCGGCCTTCGGCAGAAATAAATAGAATTTTCACAAAGCATTTTGACTGATATTATAGCTCCTAGCATTGTGTACGATGTTATCAATTTAACGTCTGAAACCGAAATAAACTCAAGGATCAAGATGAAACGGCAGACTTGAGGTCTCAAGTTCAGCCATGAATAGATAGTATTTAATATCACGTTGTGCATAGTTTCCCGAATGTAATCTGATTATGTACTGAATAAAATCATAATATTCCATCAACAGCTCTGTGTAATTATATTTAATGTGACTTAGGAGCTGGCTCGAGGTTGACATAGACATAGACATTTATTTCTCAATATCAAATTACAGCATATTTTTGCACATGGTTGCCAGCAGGCATGGTTCGACACACCGCCTCTAGTGTATAGAGATCATGGTAGGGGATTATTAAGAGGACGATCTGAGTAGGTATACATACATTAAGCGAAATTATATTCTTTAGTGATCATTACGACGAAGGAAAATATTGTATGGTAATGTTCCCCAATTCGGACCATGGGGACTACAGTCCAAGGCTTGGAACCCAAGCACTAATAGCACTATTGTGGTCATAGAGGTCCTGTGCTTCGGAATGAATGGGACTTAAAGCCCAATAGAGTGTTGAAGGGATTTAAGATTTCTTTTTAATACAGATGCTCAAAAATAATACATTTCGATACCTGTTTAACGTGCCAAAAGTTAGTTATTTCCGAACGAGTGCTTTTTGTTTTTTGACAGCTACTGAGCGTGCCTTAAGTTGTTTTTTACGAACTAGTTCGTAAAGTTTTTTGAGATTCATCCTATTCATTTATTTCTTTATTCTTTTTTTTCGCAAATGTATTAAAAATGTCGTTTGATACACGTGCGAAATTATCATTGTCACTCGTCCCTAGTGTTAACGCTCGGTTTCGCTCGCGCCAATATAACTAGGGACTCGTGATAACATGATAAACTTTTCGCACTTGCATGTAAATGTACTATAATATTGTACCCACAGGCGAGCACTATTGGCGGCTGACGGAGGACGGCGTGGCCGCTGGGTACCCCCGTCTGATCTCTCGATCTTGGCCGAACCTGCCCGGCAACATCGACGCCGCCTTCACGTACAAAAACGGCAAGACCTACTTCTTCAAGGGCTCCAAGTATTGGAGGTATAACGGACAGAAGATGGACGGCGACTATCCTAAAGAAATCAGTGAAGGTCAGTTAAATTTTACTAACTACACATTTAATTATTGTATTAAAACATAAAAATGAAATTCATGTTATATTTATTAAATTTACAAATTAATGTCAAGTTTGAGTATACTTTTTCCGATTCAGTTGTTTTTAACATTACATAAATTATACTTCCAGGTTTCACTGGCATCCCTGATAACTTGGACGCCGCTCTCGTGTGGTCGGGTAACGGGAAAATCTACTTCTACAAAGGCTCCAAGTTCTGGAGGTTCGACCCGGCGCAGCGGCCGCCCGTCAAGTCCACGTACCCCAAGCCGCTGTCCAACTGGGAGGGCATCCCGGACAACATCAACGCCGCGCTTCAGTACACTAATGGTTACACCTACTTCTTCAAGGGAGGGCAGTACTGGAGGTTCAACGACCGGACGTTTAGTGTAAGTTGTTTTCGTTATACTTATCTTAAAAGTTCCGAGAAGCGGGGACATATCATGCACGGATTGATTCGATCTTGGAACCTGTTATTAATTTGACCTGACGACAGCTACCTATTTAGCCAGAGCAGAGCAGAGTTAGTGTAAAGCTAACATAAGCTAGTTTTGACTCTAGATTTTATTTTAAATACTACCTTTATAGTATAATAAGAGGAATATAAATATAATTACTTACGTCCTCATCTAAATCCATGACATTCGGAAACATATTTATTCTTTTAGAGTTTTCTTTTAGATTTTAGATTTTTTTTCTTTCTAAACCTTCTCTAAATCACAGAGAATAAAATAAAAAGAATCAGCTAAATCGGTCTGGCAGTTCTCGAGCCTTCAGACTAACACACGGCAATTCATTTATATAAACATATAGACGATAGATATAGATAGTTACATTCAACCTTCTTCGTCTTTTCGCTGACATTATGACCTCTCACCAAGGGCGAATATTTAAGAATGTTTTCATACTCCAGGTGGATTCAGACAACCCGGCGTTCCCGCGCAGCACAGCGTTCTGGTGGCTGGGGTGCGCGAGCGCACCGCGCGGCACCGTCGGAGGTAACGCGCGGCTGGCCGCGACCGAGTCGCCCGACGACTACCGCGACGTCGGCGGCGACATCCTGTTCGACGCAGGTAGGTCCGGGGGCCCAGCCGCGACGCCGCACAAGCGGTAGCTCACTACAACTCAATAATCTCAACAGTATATTTTTCAACTAAAACAGATTCAAACAAGTTCAACTTTTCTAAACAAGTTATTTTTTTAAATTGTTTTTGAGCTACCAGACTATATCGCTCCCCGATGGACTAAGAAGAGCATCGCAGACAACCGCCGAGTGCGCGCTTTGGTGTTCCTTTTTATGTTTTTGTGCAAATGTACCATGTCTCAGTACTCAGTGTCCTTTCTATCATGATCTATTTCGTTTCATATTTCATTATTAGTATTACCTTATTGTTGTACTTACTTCTTTTTATCTGTCAATCTGTCGAATGAGCAGTCGAATATTTTCGTTAATTTTCTCTTTTTAAAATTGCACTTTTTTCCTCAAGCTAAATTGTATCTTTCGTTTGACATCTGTTTTAATTTCAGAGCACTTTATTACTAACCAGATTTCAGCAGGCGACATGCTTTGTGATCAATTCACCCAAACTAATATCGTTTAACTTTAATCTCAGCTATTATTAATTAAACAAGACTAACTAAGCATTACTAATCAACTTGTTAAAGAAAATTTCAACGACATGCTAACAATCCTGTAATCCATGACACGTTGCGACTTGTGCCAAATAACGCTTGATGGGGGATTCGGGAACGTTGAACGTGCGCGTGCGACGGTGGCTGCTCGCGGGGCAGCGGGCGCTCCGGACCTACCACGGGAATGTCCTAAACCCGAAACGAACACTCGAAAGTGATTATCTTCGTTCGGTTTTATCACATTCTTAGCGTGGAATTATTTAATCTGAAGCTTTTAGAAAACAGTACTTAAGTATCACTGGAAACAACTTGTATACTTTTGGTAGTTAACTGCACAATCCACAAAATTACGACACTATAGTTTTATTGAGCACCGTTTTTGTACACTTTGTGCCAGTTTTATTGCAAAAAAGTATGTCGTACACTTTATTGTTGATACATATTTTCACTGTGTACTTACTAAAAATCCTGCACCTCGTGTACACCACATTAGCAGACATGTCCTACACGCGGTGTGTGGTATTTGTTCACCTATCTATGTGTGTGTTTGTGTATTTTGTTTTTCTAGGTGTAAAATCATCCGCTCCCAGATCATTCTTCTGGTTCAGGAAATAGCCCAGCCGGAGCAATCCTGAACACTGTACATAGAGAAATTGCATAAAGAACAAAGACTCAATTAGTTACATAGGAGAATATATGAATACCAGTGAGATTAATAGAATAAGCGGTGATTTAGTGCCAGCCCGCTTGTCACGCGTTGACTGTACGTTCAGGTTCATTTCACGTTTGCATGCTTACTGCCTGTTAGAATAGTGCATGTGCATGGGTCACGGAATATTATTATATTTATATACATTTAAGTTTTCAGCCACACGCTTTGCTTGATGCTACGTACTTCTAATATAGGTACTTATCTTAATATGCTGGCTCATATAAACGTAGGTTATCAAAAGTGGGACCCTTTTCTACACCATCACATTTTTGGTTGTCGATACAATCATTCAGTCATAATCACCTTATCGGCTTAAAACAAAACACCCTCTTATCCAATTCCATACATCCATTTAAAAATAGGTAAGTATTTATAGGGAATAATTTTCAGATAGCAAAAACACTTTATTAAACTCAAAATCACGTAAAGCAATCACGAAAGTTCAATTTTTCACGTATTTGGTATTGATGGTAATATGGGTTAATAGGACAACTGTAACGAAAGGAATTGCTCATATTATAGATGTGGTGAAGCCTGTGAGGGCGGCATTGCATATTATATTGAACTGATCGTCCTGCTCTGTAGCCGTCCGTCAAATTTCGTCGATTTGTTTACGTAAGACAAATACCACCCTACAGAGTGAGATGCACCTTTCGTCGATTTGTTTACGTAAGACAAATACCACCCTACAGAGTGAGATGCACCTTTCTGCCCCCTAAGCACCCTTATTATAAGGCGCTGACAAGACCTAAATTGACTTCATTTAAACAGTATTTAAACGAAAACTATTTAATTTTGCAAGACGAGTAAAATATATGTTAATATGCAATGCACTATATATTTAAAAAACTTGCTATTTCGTAAAAAGGATTTCACGAAATCGGTTCTTTCAAAAATTGTGTAGTTACGTCGTCTTCCTATTTAAACGGTTCTATAAGTTTATGTTTTTAACGCAGATTTCTTTAATTAAATACACTATTCCTTTATACTCGTGCCAAAAAATATGCTAATTTATATTGTTCATGCAATGTGGGGTTATTTTCAATCTTCATTTTTCTGATTTTCTACGTATATCGCCCACATGCCGCGGTCGTGCTTCTCGCTCCCTCCAATGCAAACAGGCATTGTCCGCTGAGACAGTTGCGTGCCTCGATTGCTCAAGGTCATTAGCTCTTGTCAGCGTCTTAATGAAAATGAACTACCCAGAATAATAATGAAGCCTAACTTGGACGAACATTCCTGTACAAAGCATGCTGGTGACATGATGCACTGTAAATAAATTTAATTTAAGTTACTCACGTACGTAGCATTTGATACTAATCCATTAAAAAGTAATTTAAATTGTAGGTTAAGTACTTTAGTTTTTGTAACTAACTATGATGTGTTCAAAAAGTAAAATAAAAACATATTATTAAGTTTATCACGGTGAATATGAGAATTCCATTCTCATGACCACTAGTTTGATGCATGTGAACATAAGCAACTGTGTTCGTAGCTCGTCGTTCATAAGTGGATGGAACAAGTAGTTAGTGATAGTAGTGGGTAGATGGGTGTGGTTGCGGTGGACTAAAGTTACCTTGCTAAAGGTAAGTTAATGTTTCAGTGGTCAACGTTCAGTCGGGCGGCGTTAGACTGTAGAGTTGTGGCCGCGGCCACGCCGCTCTTAGATAGGGGCTTGCTCCCCGCCGCGACACCGACCGTCCGCATCTGTAGGTTCATTTCTTTTACGTTTTTTTCATTACGTTTTTAAGCAGCAACTCACAATGTTATGTAATCTGGCAACAGTTGTATCTACTTACATAACACCCAATTGGCCAAAATGATTTCCTATATAATATCCGATTTAAATCAAGTTCATTTTGAATAGTTGGGTGTTTTTAAAGTATCATGAATACATGAAAATAAAACGTTAAATAATAAAAAGATCAATAATTTCGCTTCCACATTTAAAATTCGGTTCTCCTACTTAAGTTGCGTTGAATTTATACTGAGACTACCTAGTTGGCCAGGGCCAACGCGGTGATACGAAGCCAATTCTGGATTTGGCTTCGTATCACCCGAAGGCGATTCCCATACAAAGTTAATTTATTTTTTTAACTGTTCTTTTAGACTTTTCCCAGTTTTTTTAAACCTTCCCAAAAAAGAATCAGTCAAATCGGTCCAGCAGTTCTCTAGCCTTAGCCAGACTAACACACGGCAATTGATTTTTATATAGGGTCAAGCAAAACGTTATGCTATCGCTATTAAGCGATAAGACCGCCTGCTGTATGCCATACCTTTTGTGTAACATTATGTCTGCACTGTTCCTTGAATGTGGGTGTTCAATAAAGTATATTGTATTGTATTGGTATGACGATATTTTAACCACAGTACCTATCAGTTATTGATTGTAAGCATGATTTAGGTTTTTAGTTTTTTTCGAGTTAGTCACACAAATTTTCTTGTATAGCTTAGTATGGGATTGATGGTGTGAGCGATACCTGTATCCCACACAATTTTTTTTCTAACTCGAAAGAAATAAAAAACCTAAAAAACATTGATAGCTGATTTTGTGGGTAAAATATCATCACAAAATTTTGCTTGACCAGTTTTTATACTTGATACAGTATACTGGGTGGGTCAAAACCATCTGACGATAATTAACCCACAGTATTGGCTATCGATTCTAAGCATGTTTATTTACGTTTTTTCATTTTTCGACATGGTAAAAGTAATAATAAGATAGTATTGAATTGATATATGTCGACGATACACCGTCATACCTAGTATTTTTTTCTTTAACAACTCACGACTTAAGAATAAAAAAAAATAATTACACCATTAGCTGATTTTGTGGGTAAAATATCATCACAAAGTTTTGCTTGACCAGTTTTTATACTTGATACAGTATACTGGGTGGGTCAAAATCATCTGACGATAATTAACCCACAGTATTGGCTATCGATTCTAAGCATGTTTTTTTTACGTTTTTTAATTTTTCGACATGGTAAAAGTAATAATAAGATAGTATCGAATTGATATATGTCGACGATACACCGTCATACCTAGTATTTTTTTCTTTAACAACTCACAACTTGGTAAGAATAAGAAAAAATAATTACACCATCGGATTCAGGAAAAGTGCGCGCCCCTTGACCTCAAATAACTTCAAATGGTTTTAACCCACCCAGTATAGATACAACCAAATTTAACTAGACTCAACATTTAGAGTTAAAAGTATTGCCTAAAGGGGTAATATATATTTCATTATTCATCGTCTTTCGATCATACCAGTGACTGTCCCGTATTAGGTATATGTACCTACCATACCAACTCGTACTTACAGATATATGTCTACCATTCAATATTTTAGTTATGTTCAACGCAACTAGATGTAATGTGCCTGTGTCTGTTAGTTAATTAAGTCTGCACGTGAGCACTTTGCACTCCCAAGTTCCGCTGAAATTGGCTCCACGTTCACTAACAAAATTATGGGTTGTGATCGAAAGCCATTATCGGCCCGTAACTTTGTTTGTC
>OZ020272.1:22259072-22334009 GCA_963971205.1 Aethes cnicana | reverse complement strand
TGATCGGTTTGTTGAGCGGCGAGGTGTACTGCGATACGCTCGTAGGAAACTGTTGAGACGCTTCTGCAAATCCGAGCTTCTTTCGCTGGCCAACATTCGTTCCTTAAACGTGCGCACAGCTCGTTCAGCCAACCCATTCGTTCTTGGGTGATACGGTGTTGTTTTAATATGGGTTGTTCCCTGGTTCCGGCAAAAGGTATGGAATTCATCCGATATAAACTGCGGCCCGTTGTCGGTCACAATATACCTTGGTACACCGAAAACTGCAAAAATGTTCTCCAATCGCAGTATTGTTGCTTTGGATGTTGTCACCTTCATCGGTATGACTTCTATCCACTTTGTGTAGGCATCTACGACTATCAGCCACATTTGCCCTAGGAAGGGGCCTGCAAAATCCACGTGCAGTCTATGCCACGGTTCTGGTGGTATTCCCCAAGGGTAAACTGGGACGTTATGCGTGTTACTTTTTGATTGTTGACATTGTTTACATGTTTTCGAGAATGTTAATATATCTTGATCAATATTTGGCCAATACACATGAAGTCGCGCTAATGATTGCATTGCTGTAATACCGTTATGCCCGTCATGGAGCATTTCTAAAAACTCTTTTTGAAGCGATTTGGGTATCACCAATCTTCCATTCCAAAGTAAAATTCCGTCTTCGTATGACATTTGATCTTTCTTCTCATAAAAAGAAATAAATTCGTTTTCTAGGTTCTTTTTATCCGGCCAGTGCGTCGTGACATAATTTTTAATAGTGTTCAAAAAGGTGTCATTTAAGGTTTGTTTTCTTAGCTCGTGTCTTGTTACTGGAATGTTGTTTAGTCTCAGATGAAGCAGATGGGCAAATTGTGGTAGCCCTGTTCTTTCTTCGGTTGTTGTAGGACTGTTTGTTGCCAGAGGTAGCCTTGACAGTGCATCCGCTGGGGTGTTCTCCTTTGCCGCTTGATATTGTATGGTGTATTCGTAACTGTTCAGGATCATCGCCCATCTGAGTAGCCGGTTGCTTGCAATTTTGGGTGTTTCTCTGTCCTGGCTAAATATTCGTTCAAGAGGTTTATGATCTGTTAATAATGTGAATTTTCTGCCATAGAGGTATTGGTGAAATTTTGTAACGGCATACACAATACCAAGTGCTTCTCTATCGATCGTTGAGTACCGTTGTTCAACATCGGAAAGTGTTCTAGAGACGTACGCCACGGGTCTCATTACTTCGTTAATCTTGTGAAAAAGGACAGATCCCACACCTTTTTCTGAAGCGTCACTTGTTACAAAAATAGGCTCGTTCTCGTTGTAATGGACCAGAGTATCATTTGATGTCAAAATGTTCTTTAGCTCATTGACTATGTTTGAATCTTCATCTGTCCAATTCCATCGTTGGTTCTTTTTTAGGTGTCTGTAAAGTGGAGCACAGCGAACATGTAGACTGTTTATGAATCGTCCGTAATATGTTATTGATCCTAAAAAGGCGCGAAGTTCGGTTGTGTTAGTTGGCATGGGCATTTTTCTTATTGCTTCGATTCTTTCCGCTGTTGGGTGTAGACCATTTTTGTCTATTTTGTGCCCAAGGAACGTTATACTTTCTTGTAGCCAAGCACATTTATTAATTTGAGTCTTGACCCCGGCATCTTGAAGTCGTTGTAATACAGTTCTTACGCGCGTTAGGTGTTCTTGTAAATTGTTGGCTGTTATCAGGATGTCATCGAGGTAGCAGACGACTCCGTCAAGGCCGCTGAGAATCTGGTGCATTGTTCGTTGGAAAACGGCGGGTGCAAAAGATATTCCAAAAGGTAAGCGTTGATAACGGAAATATCCTTTGTGTGTTGCGATCGTTAGATATTTTCTTGATTCCGGGTGCACCAGAAGTTGTAAATAGGCATCTTTTAAATCAATCTTCGTGAAAAGCTGCCCTCCAGATAATTTTGAAGTGATTTCTTCGAATCTCGGGAGTGGATAGTCATCTGTTTGGACATGTTGATTTATTGTTACTTTAAAATCAGCACATATGCGTACGTTTCCGTTTGCTTTGATTGCAATTACGATGGGAGATGCCCACTCTATTGGAGTCGCCATTGCATCAACTGGTTCTAAAACCCCTTCTTGTACTAAGCGTTCAAGTTCATCGTTCACCTGCTCGCGTAATGCTAGAGGAACAGGACGTGGTCTGAATGTTTTTGGTCGGACGTCATCCGGGATGTGAATTTTTGCAGTATGGCCTTTTATTGTTCCGAGTTTCCCGTCAAATAAGGGCTTGAAATCGTTCAAGATACTTTTGATTTCGATGTCATGTTTCATGATGTTGGGACAACTTGTCGCTGAATTGTTTCCCTTGATGTTGCATAATTTAGCTCCGGGTGGTATCGGCAGTTCGAAATGGAGACACCAGTCTAATCCAAAAAGTGGGACGTCATTGTGTTCTGTTACATATACGGTTAGGATCTTTTCAGTGTCAAAGGCGTTGACTGTTACGTCACATGTTCCAAGAGTCTCAATTTGGACTTCCGTGTAGGCCATTAGGTTCTTGCATCTCTTCAGTGTTGGCCGTCCAATTGACTTCCACAGTTTTTTGCCAATTACAGAATGTACAGCCCCAGGATCATATAACATGTCGACTTTAATGTCATTGAGTTTTGTTGTAATCATTATCTTGGAAGCAGAATTACGAAGTTTAACGGCGAATGTTTGAATGCTCTCATCGTCTGAGGTTTCGGTTTCATTGTTATTTGTTCGCGTTGTTACATGTCTCGCCTGGTTTTTATTCATCTTCATTCGCCCACTTGTGATACAAACACTTGCGAAATGATTGTACTTGCCACATGAGTTACACTTCTTTCCTTTCGCAGGACAATCGTTCATATCTCTGTGGAAGTTGTTACCGCAGAACATACATTTTTCGCTGGTGTCATTCTTGTTTTTTTTTGTGTTTTTCGTTTTGTTTACTTTGTTGATAGTCAGTTGCTGAGTATTGTTTGTTATCCGTTGACTCTGAATTTCAGCCTGTTCCAGTTTGTTAGCGGTAGCTGTAATATCTGCTAGCTTGGCGCTGTTTGTTGGATGTTCTTTAATTAATTCCTGTTGCCAAGCGTGATTGTTAATGCCGATTACTATCTGATCTCTAATACGTTCATCCAGGCTGTTCCCGAAATCACAATAGCCAGCTAGTGATCGTAATTCCTGGACAAAATGGGATATTGTTTCTTCCGCGTCTCTGTATCTGGTTGCAAAAGCAACCCGCTCTGATAACACATACGTTTTCTTGCCGTAATACTCATTTAGGACGGCTATGAGATCTTTGTACCTTTTTGTGGTAACTGACGTAGGTCTATAGTGGTCAACAAGTACCTTGAAAGCTGTTGGTCCGATCCGTGACAGAAGTAATTGTTTCCGTTTGTCCTCGTGTGAATCGCCATCGAGGCCGTGAAGTTGAATTTCAATTTCGAACCTCTGAATATAATAGTCCCAATCTTCATTTTTGTTGTCGAAAATATCGAACTGGAAACGTTCGACGCGTTGTTCTGACCGTGTTGTGGTCATGTTTCCGTGTGGCTTCGTCTTCGTCGCCAGAAATGTTGTATTAAAGCACTATTAAAGTAAATAAGTAAACATTATTCTGTTTCATTGACTTTTATCAGTTTATAATATGACAGTCAACACGTCGCTAAGATACCACAGGTATGTACTTATGCGAAAGCTTATTCGCGGATTATCGAACAAATTAAGGAAATAAAATGTAGAAAAGAAAAACAATGAAAATAAAACAAACTATAATTGGTTTTTATGTAGGTACTCCCTGGATATTGTGACATAACTTTATTTCGAAGTGGTGCCGCTGCCCTGGCTGCATTTAAATTCTTAGTCAATGATTTCAACGTCACTGGCAAACGGAAGGAAGCTTCTAACTGAACCAGAATCAAATCCCTATGTTAGTAGGTATAAAAATAAGGTGAATGAACAAAATGAGAATTAATTCGATAATAATTAAACTTTTCTACTAGCAAATGTATTTTTTAAGTAGATAATCATATTTTATTAGCAACATCACGGTAGCATTAACTTCAACTTATATGCATTAGTTGCAAAATCGCGGTGATTTAAACAGGAAGTGTCGCAGACTTTTTTAAACTGTATGGAGCAGTATTAAGGAGATGTGTAAGTCACCTCATGTTTTATGTGATTCTATTTACGTATGATTTCAGGTCTTTTGTTTTCAAATTGTTTGTTTTAAAACAATGTTCTATAAGTAACTGGATAACTAACACGGCCAAGATCAGAAAATGAACACCGGTGTTCAATCACTAGCACCGTGTAAATGTTTATGCAATATTGTTGGTTTTGGTGGTTGTATTAAAGTTCATCTTTAAGAGGCAAAGCTGCTAACTGATTTTTCGTCATGTGGCCAGGTATTCTAATAAAATTTAAAGTAACTGTCAATTATTCAGCTTTTGTTCGTAATTCAGTGGCTTAATGGTGATCCAGTCTATGAACATCCCATTACGTCTTATCAGTGTATCATGTTTATTCTGTGGTTCATTCACTGGGCTGCATAGAATTTCAGAACCAGTTAATGAACAATTATTATTTCACCTACATAAAATACTGATTAAAAGATGTGTGTCCCAATCCACGCTGGGTCCACGTGGGGACCATCGCTCAAACTCTCTCGTGGTGAGAGGAGGCCTGTGCCCAGCAGTGGGAAGCAAATAGGCTGTAGTATAGTAGTAAATACTGATTGTAAATCTTTTTTCCATCATATTAATTATTATTTATAGACATTTTGGTCTAAGAATAGCAATAAATTACGTAAAGGTACATAAAGATGATATTTTTATTACGTTAGTACATTATTTCGCAATGTTCATTCACTGGTTTCCTATTGTTAATTTACGAGCCCACTATGTTCATTTAGTTCACTGTTTTTTTTTCGCCTTAAAAGGCTATAACTAGAAATTTCGCAAAATTATTCCAAAACAAATAGCAAATAAACAAATTAGAATACATGCCTAGGCTAAAGTGACAGTAGTAATGAACGATGGTTATTCATATTTCGAGAAAATATTTTTTGAAAATATAAAAAATCCTTAAATGTTTATTCACTGGTACACTTACCCTACAAGGTTAGATCGAAGGGCTTGCACTTTTGTGAAAAAATAAGTTCGCTTTGCACGAAGGTGCGGGACGGAACTCTCGCAGAGGCACATGCACGGACAGTGTTCTTAGAATACCGAACGTGGTGTGTGGTGTGTGGTGGGCCAAACGAGTAATTTATACTCACTAGTTTGGCGCAAACCATGCGCCTTGCCTAGCACAACCTTCATCAATAATTTGTATTAATCATCGGGCTGTCAACCGGTATCACTGAATAAAAGAGCGTGACCAACACCTACAGGAATAGACATTTGCCACCGTTCGTTTACCCAATGTTCGTTTATCCAATGTTCGTTTACCTTCTCCCTTAGGTATAGGTACCTATAGGTTTTCGCGGGCTGGTTTTCCGCAACTCGACGTCAAGATTGCGCCTATTTTGCATGGTTTTGGGCTGGCGAGGCTACTCCTGCAAACCCAGCTCCTGAAGAAAGCCTAGCAGACCCTTGATGTTGCCGACAACTTCCTGGATCGACCTCGGATTTCCGAGGTGTGTTGCCCGGTACGTTGCGTACTTACGAATGTACCTAACAAACCTATTAAGTAGATTGAGATTTAAAGCATACAGCTTCGTACTGAAATGTTGAGTCGAATCGGAACAGAAATTAAACCGTCATGATAAGACAGGCCGTCCAGTAGTATTATACAGACCACTGACTACAGCATTTCCGTCTGACTGGCCTTATTCCGCAAATAGCTGTGGCTGGTAACGTGTTTCTTAAACAGAGTCTAGCCAATATTTTGTTAAAGTAAATACTCAGAGAAATACAGAGTACATTATTTTAACGCTACGTATATCTTATAGGTAAAATTTATTCAAGTTTTAAACGAATGTTATCGTGAATAGTTTTGGCAACACGGCAAAAATACTGCACTGGATTTAATAATATGTTTAACGTCACCTTTGGCCGTAAAGTGGGATTTTCTGGGCAGAAAATCTCACTTCATGGTCAAGGCAAGACTTAAAAATTTTGGACAAACCACGGGCGGTAATTTGTAAAGCCCCAGATCGCTTCGGTTCGGGCGACCAACACATGCAATCTGGGGGACATTAACGAATTCACCGCTATTTCTGTAATATACTATTAACCAGAACGAATCATTTTTGACCGTAAAAACTAAACAAAAAAAAACTTAAATACCAAACTAGCTGACCTGGCGGACTTCGTACTACCATAGTTTTTTTTTGGATATAGGAAATAGCTTACGTCCTATTCTCAGACCTACTGAACATACACTCCAAATTTCATAAGAATCGGTCGAGCCGTGTCGGAGGAGTTTGGTTACAAACACTGTGACACGAGAATTAGATTAGATAAAGTAAAAATACAGTTTGGGGGGCCTATTCTCAACCCCGCGAACATGCGGGGAACAATACATTGTTCAACCCCTTAACCATTTTTGAACTTGATGGAAAGACCTGGAACGACATCTTTCAGCGTATATTGTAGGTGGGAGGCGGGTATAGTTTTTTTTTAACTATTACTGCCGATATAACTTAACTTTTAGTAATTTTCCAAGGCACGTAGAGACTGAGCTAATGGGCCTAGGGAAAAATTTATTGAGTGCTACTTATTTTTAGATAATTTAATTAGTTAGCTGTAATTAAGCTGATCAAGTAAGTAAGACAGACTCGGTTCGCGTTGGACTGAATTTAAACCGTACACCATGCCAATCTCTGATTTCGTGTCGAACTGATTTCGTTTGTAATCAGTGACTGACCCCGTGTAAACCGAACTTCATGCATATGCAACAGACAATTTATCGAATTTAGTTTCATAGGAATACTCTAATTGACTGCTGAATTCATTAAGGCCGTTCCATGACCCAGCATCGTCCAATTGCTCATGTAAGATCATATTTTTCTAAAAAATGCTAAAAGCTACAAATATGAAAAAGAAAACACACATGTTATGTTTGATTACATCATCCTTAATTTGACAGCTTTCGTTACACGTTTCACGAAACTTAGCTCGATACAATTTAATTCCAAAGTAACCTCTAACTCGGACCTTTTATCGAACTTTACTCCAGTTTATTATATCAAGCAGTATAAAATTAAACACAATAGAAATATTAAATGCATAATTTGACAGCTTTATAAATGCCATGTTTTAAGACCGTATTTTTGTAGAAATTAAAACGTGTTAAATACTAACTCGGGCGTTATGTGCGTAGCCCATTCTCCTTCACTCGTTACACGAGTGACAGTGACGGCTGAGCGGGGTATAGGAGCGGCCTTAAAGCAATTGAAACAAATACACAGCTGAAAAGGATTGACTAAAGGATAGGATACCAAAATTATTCGTTTTGGCACGATTTCTTAAGGTCTTATTAAGTAACTAGTTCCAAAGTGATGGTCACTGGATAGTGCCGTTTAGTGGGTAGATTCCGACCAATTAAAACACCTGGGGTTCTAGGTATTTGAAGTGTTAACATAGGGAAAGGGAGATTCTCAATCCCTGCAACTAAACTCAGCTAGATTTAAAGTTCAACTTGAACGCCGTGACGATTGAGCGCAGCGATAGGGAATCTCCCTCTCCCTATGTAACACTTCGAATAGAGCCCCTGGTCACAGGAGCCATACGAGTATGCTCTTAGGTGTCATGATTTTCGAGTTTGCGTTCATTAAATGTCTCAATGTTTAAGCCGTGGTGGCCTAGTGGTTCGACCTACCGCCTCTCATGCAGAGGGTTGGGGGTTCGATTCCGGCTCGCACCTCTAAGTGTACTTATGTGTGAAATTCAATTTGAATTTACCACTGAGCTTTTCGGTGAAGGAAAACATCGTGAGGAAACCTGCACGCATCTGCGAAGTAATTCAAAGATGTGTGTCCCCAATCCGCACTGGGCCCGCGTGGGGACTATAGCCCAAACCCTCTCGTGATAAGAGCAGGCCTGTGCCCAGCAGTGGGACGCAAATAGGCCAGTTTGCCGTATGTTGTGATTCGCACGGTATACTTTCTGACTGGTAGGTACACTCGTATAAAGTGATTTGATATCGATTGGCTGATTGGTCTGCCGCGGCTGCGACGTAGTGAGCACTCGATTGCCCGAGTTCACTCGTAGTATCCGAGTTCCAGGGATTACACTGTGCAGAATGCACTCCCCCGTGTGTGCTTGTGCATGTTTGACTTTGTAGTCAAACATGCCGAGAAGTTGATTAAAGGAGAGGAGCCACCCTGTTTGCTCTGATGCAGTATGCCGTCTGACCCGCCACAGATTAAACACGTACGTTTATACAGACTACGAATATCCATATTTAATATTATAAATGCGAAAGTAACTCTGTCTGTCTGTTACCTCTTCACGCTTCAACCGCTTGACTGATTTACTTACATGAAATTTGGCATTGAGATCTTTCATTTTTCATCCCGGAAAAATGCGTACTTCCTACGGGAACGCGATAACGGAATTCCACGCGGACGAAGTCGAAAGCCATGATAGCCTAGTGGTTCGACCTACCGCCTCTCATGCACAGGGTCGGGGTTTCGATTCCGGCTCGCACCTCTAAGTTTAGGTACTTATGTGCGAAATTCAATTTGAATTTATCACTGAGCTTTTCGGTGTCGGAAAACATCGTGAGGAAACCTTCACACATCTGCGAAGTAATTCAAAGATGTGTGTGAAGTCCCCAATCCGCACTGGGTCCGCGTGGGGACTTATAGCCCCCACCCTCTGGTGATGAGAGGAGGCCTATGTTCAGCAATGGGACGCAAATAGGCTGTAGTAGGTAGTAGTAGTAGAAGTCGTGGGCAGAAACTATTATATTATAAGATAGTTATACCATTCTAACTGCAAGTACTAATACTTATTACAAAAGTGTACTAAAAGTACCTAACTCTGTCTGTCTATCCACTTGTCTGTTACCTCTTCACGCTTAAACCTCACGCTCCCAGGTTAGAGATCTTCTACTCTCTAAAGTCACGCGCCTTTACATTTCAAAACGCTTCAATGTATTTAAAAAGCACCACCAACACTCTCAACACATGTGTGCGTGCTGAGACAGCCATCAACTATGCGTTGAGAGTGTTGGTGGTGCTTTCTAAATAATAATAATAATAAATTGAAGCGTTTTGAAACTTGGAGGCGCGGGACTTTAGGTAGTAGAAGATCTCTACTTTGTACATGATTTTCTATACTTACAAAGTGACGTGATTTCATTGCGGTTGAGTGCATTTAGACGTAGTATGGAGATTTTTGGGTAAGTAATAAAATATGGAGATTTCCAGCCTCAAAGTTTCCTAAAAAATAAATGGGATAATAATAAACTAGTGATATCGGGTTTTTGTTAAGTCTATAAAAACACACGCCCTAACTAGGCTGGGGTGGCGATATTAGCTTATCTAATTATGACCTTTTCAGGAAAATCTACAATTTTCCACGAGTCATGAGCATAGGTCCATATACGATTTGACGAGAAATAGTGACGTAAAAACTCATATGGGCTTATCAACAGAAAGTAATTCATAAGCACAAGCAATACATAGGCTAAGGTCTTCACCTCACTTTACATGACGATGTTTTTGGTGGGATATCATCTCTTTTTGTAAGAGTTAAGGGTTTTACTAAATAGGTATCTGGCCAAGACGAGCCAACGAAAGCAAAGAGTTTTGTTATCTGTGACCAGGTATTCTAAATTATTATTATTATTATGCTTTTTAACTTTTTGCTTCTCCCTAAAAGGGGGGTCAGTTCTACACTTTCGTGCGGGCCTTAGCCAAGCACGAAAGCTGACGATGAATCCATAGACAGGAATTTCCTGACAATCCTGCATGTGTTGAGTATGACCGCTTTCTGAAACGTGATGTATGTGAGAGGATGGATGTCTAGTAGTTTGAGGCTTGTGTGTAGTGTGTGAGGTATGACTCCAGTGGATGACAGAATGATAGGCACAGTTTTTACCATTTTTAATCTCCACTGACATTTTAGTTCTATAGCTAGGTCTGTATATTTGGTAAGTTTTTCAGTATGTGTAGATGAAAGGTTATGCGTGTTAGGAATAGCTATATCAATTAAATATGCTACCTGGTTTTTTTTGTCGTGTAGCGTTATGTCCGGTCGGTTATAGTGTACTGTTTTATCTGTAAGTATAGTCCTGTCCCAGTAAAGTTTAAAGTCTGTAGTGTCTAGTACTGTCTGTGGTGTATATTTGTAGTATGCTACCTTTTCTGATATGAGTTTGTGTTTGAGTGCAAGATACTGATGGATGATGGCTGCAGCTTGATCATGTCTGTGCTTGTAGTCAGTTTGAGCTATTGTTCTACATGCTCCAGTTATATGTTGGATCGTTTCGGGGGGTCCTTTACATTTCCTACAGGAGTCATCCGATGAATTTGGTACTTTCATTATGTGTTTTCTGTAGTTATTGGTTTCGATGACCTGGTCTTGTATAGCAAGCATGAATCCCTCTGTTTCGGGAAACAGTTCACCACGCCTGAGCCACTCGTTCGACGCTGTCTTGTCGACGTCGTTCGACGCTGTCTTGTCGACGTTGGGTTGGTTTATTATTAAGAGCCTGCTGTGTCCCACTGCTGGGCAAAGGCCTCCCCCCACTTTTTCCACCGTTCTCAAACTTGAGCGCCATCTGACCAGTCCTTTAAATAGGAGTTGCTGGGCTTCCACTCTGTGGTTATCTTGGCCCACAACTCACTCTGCATCCGACCGAGGTATTCTAAATAGCAATTTTCATTTTCCGCTTGAAAATGAACGAAAGTTTAATACAAACTTTCATCCCCCTATTTTAAGAGGTGGGCGGCAAAATTTGCAGTTTACTCAATTTTCATGTTGTCAGTGTCCTTCCTAATCCCAGCTTACATACTAAATTTCAGTTTGCTACGTCTTCGGGAGTAAACAAACAGTGTGACGAAATTTGGGTATTTTAGATATTCATAAAATCTAAAGTTAGTAGCCTCTCTACTATTCTCTTGTCATCATATCCTGAAAATCTGGACTTCCTAGCAGTATCCGGACTGGACCCAACCTATAAGGGTACGAATACGAAAATAGGACGAAACGCTTCGAGATTAAATAAAAAAATAAAAACCGCCTTCAAACTCCGACAGACTGCGATGTCAATGTCAAGTTCACTATATGATTATCATTTATTTGGGGCTGTTCACTTGACACCGATTTCGCAGTCTGACGGAGTTTGAAGACGGTTTAATTTTTTTATTTATTTTTTTTTTCGGCTACAGTTTCCAAACATTACTATAGAAGTACATAAGTAACTCTGAAGTCTTCGAAATTGACACCAAAATCATCTACGTGCTAGCAAATTTCGAGAAGTTCCCTCATTTTCTCATGGATTCCATCATCAGAACGGAACCAAATTAATATGGGACCAACTTGGAAGTACCACCTTTCGAACAAAAAAAGAATCATCGAAATCGGTTCACGTTTGCTATTTATTTTTGGTGAAGATACATAAAAAAAAGATTCCGACGAATTTAGAATCTCCTCCTTTATTGAAGTCAGTTAAAAAGGTTGATAGGTGCCTGCGCTGCCGTTGCTCGTCTTGGCGGGGGCACGGTAGATATGTTAAATGAGTACATAAACTGCTAGTGGTTCTAGAGTCTCCATATAAAAAGGTACCTATTTATATCGTTGTCTAGCACTAGTATTTTCGTTTATTTATTAGTGTATAAAGTATCGTCTCGTATATACGCAAAGGACCAGGCGTCAAAATGGGCCTGAAACCAACCGCATTGAGAGTTATGTCAATAAATAGGTCTTAAAATCTACTTTATTTCATTATATGGGCACCAATCAAATTCCATTGCAGAACTAAGATATTTGTATTTTAGTCACGGTGAGTACGAGCTACGATAAATGCATTCGGAGAACATTCATATTCTGGAGGGTAGATATTGAGCAAACCCAATTTAAAAAATGAAGGTAGGGATATTGACCGTTCCATTAATTATTCGTTCGGTGTCATTTCTTGTTGAATATCGTGTTTTACCAATAATAATATTATTTCGAGTCATTTAAAACCTCTTCTACCTAGGTATCTATTCTTAAGTACCTATCTCTATCTCAAAGAGAACCTGTTTTTTAATAGATCTTATTTACTCTGACTGAAATATAAATATCTCAGTTCTGCAATGGAATTCGGCTTTGTGGCCATATAATGAAATAAAGTACATTTAAAGACCTATTTAATGACTTAAGTTTCAGCTCTGTTGGTTTCAGAACCAGGCTCCATACAAAGTTGCCCATGGTCCTTTCAAGTTTATTCGAAAGAAGTCTCGGGTCATTACGCGACGTTTTCAACCGACGAAAAAACAGAGGAGGTTCTCAATTCGACGCGTATATTTGTTTTCTTTTTTTTATGTATGACCACGTATAATTTCGTCAATTGCTAACCGATTTCGATGATTCTTTTTTTATTCGAAAGCTGGTACTTCCAAGGTGGTCCCATTTTAATTTGGTTCAGTTTTGATGATGGAATCCATGAAAAAGTGAGGGAATTCCTCAAAACTTGTTAGCACGTGTATGATTTTGGCATCAGTTCACCACTGATATTTTATTTACGTCCCGTTGTATCCATGTTTGGACAACGCAGCCGAAAAAAATAAAAAATATAACCAACTTAAGAGGGTTTATCCCGAAAGTTGGCAACGTTGCATATAGCTGTCAAATGTTTCGCTGTTTTTATTAATTTCTCAATATTGCTGAATTAAAAAGAAAGACATCACTCTATGGTTGAATGACGCGTCTCGTTGTATATTTGTTGGTTAGGTATTTAAATGATAAGATAACATTAAAATGCATGGAAACTACGATGGAAAGTTTTCAAAAGATATTACTTCCATAATACTAAAAAAAATCGTGTTCCTATGATATGTTCGTGTTATATGTGTTGCGCCTAGCTGCGGAAATTGCGATACGTCTAGGTCGTCCTTCCAAAAAAAATACATCAAGTAAGGCATTTTCAACCTTTTAAATCGCTACTGCTCAATATCTAGACTATGATTTTACACGGGCTGTCCAGAAAATGAAACTTTATTCAGTTTTTAATAATCTGAGCTGTGGATATTATAAAATAATCATTACTTTGGTCAAAAACCGTAAATAACTACCATTTCCGTAATAAAAGTTGCGGTGGGTACGTGCGCGGATGATGCTTGTACACGTATCCACCGCAACTTTTGAAGAGCAGAGCTTTTGGGCCGAAATATAGGTCTCGAAAAAATACATTTGAGAACTGATATGCAGTTCTCAAATGTATTTTTTCGAGACCTATATTTCGGCCCAACTTTTAGTTTTATATCTTAAAACGTGTCCAAATTGGGTTTTTCACCTTACCTTAAATCAAACTCCGACAGCATGTGAAGTCGGTGTCAAGTGAACCGACACAAAGCTGTGACAATCGTATAGTGAACTTGACACCGACTTCACAGGTGGTCGAAGTTTGATTGAAGTTGGTTTAATTTTTTTGTTTATATTTTTTTGTATATCTTGTATTTATAAACTAAGTATGTCGCTTGATAATTTTTCGGTGATCGTGAGCGTCCACGTGCCCCGACCCCTCGCCACGTGTTTACCTCTCTGTTACCCCATACCCTTTTATTTCGTTTGCAGTTATGTAACAATGGATTTACCCTGGCTCAAACACCAAACCAAAACAAGTGGGCGCCTTTCTGAAAAACTTCTACATTCAATTCACACTTCCCTTTCAAACGTTTTCTTGTTTAGCATGAAAAGAAAACAAAGTAACTTAACTTTTCTCAAAAAATAATAAAACCGGCCAAGCGTGTGTCGGGGCATGCGCAATGTAAGATTTAGAATTCACCCATTACAATAATTGTTCATGGTAATTACTTAAATTGCAGCGTTTCCACTTAGCTTATACCTAGGTATTCATCATTATGTTCATGCCAAATTACAGCTTTCTAGAACTAAGACTCTCTGGCCTAAGCCGTGGACTGACGGACGGACGGATGGATGATACGGAATGGCGGGCGATACTATAAGGGTTCGTGAACTACCGAACCCTAAAAAGTAAGCGTTAATAATAAGTGATTGAATTAGCGGATAGGTACCACCAAAAAAATTTTGGTTTGTAATAGGTCCTTTTTTCTCTACCTATTGTGTTGAACACCAATAAAGAGTATTTGTATTGTATTGTATTGTATGTCGAGTGAATGAAGCCCAAGTATAATTAAATTCACGGAAAAACCAATTTATACCTATAAACAGGTGAGTAGCTTACAAGTAGGTATAAAGAAAAGATTTAAATGGCAAATAATAATAAAAACCAACAAATGCGAATGAAGAGGTAGCTATGTTTACCACTTATAAGACTATGTCCCCTGAAATAGCAGCCAAGTGGGCGGGTGTTTGTTAAACATAACGCATGGACATCACATTTACTTACATTATACATATTACTTACACTTTGACCGAGTGACAAAACGTGGCTCTGACTTTAGCAATCATAGCATAAAATAATCACAATTTGCTTTTAAGCTTTTTAGAGACGACGCTCTACTCTATTAGATTTAGCCGGAAAGGTTTTATGAATTTTTTGCTGTTAAATAAGTAGTTTTTCAAGACCTAGTTTATGCAGCGTGCACAAGAATTGGAAGAATGCACTCGTCTATGAGCTTTCGTTTCAGTGATATGGGTAGAATTATGAAGGAATATCTCCCTTCATATTTTTTTTTCATAGATTGTTAGCTCTTCTAGGCGTTTTTGGTACTTAATAACTTATAATGCTCCAAATTTGAACGCAAACTGCACTGTCGATTAACGTTAGGTACCTATATACACTCTACTGTCAGCTCTATGAAAAATTACTTGCATTCCTATAAACACGACAATGATGGCATGGCCTGGATACATATTTGAATAAAAAATTAATCATAAAGTATAGTTTCATACATCCAACGCATAAAAAGGGGTGATATAAGTTTCGTGTGTTTTTTGATCGTGAATGTGGCAAAGTAGCCCCAAACAGTGCATCGTGGGGTATAATTTGGATGAATGTAGTAAAAAAATCCTTGTTTGATAGGTAAGTTAATCGATCGTTTGAAATAGGTAGCATGTAAGTAGGTACCTACATTTTGATGCAAGTGTGAAAAGTCTGTAGTTTTATCATGAGCTAACATTAAGGACGCGTGAAAGCGAGTATGTTTGCGAAAAAATGCTACGAGTAATAAGTAGGTACGCTAAAAAAACAAAGGACACCGTTTTCAAAACAATAAAATTCATACTCCACGCAAAATTAAAATTGCTCTTGTCCTTTTCGACAAAGGGTCAATAATTTAATATTAATACATGTAGGTATGCGTCTTATATACACATGTAGTAGGTAAATTTACATTTCCCATCGGGATGCCTGGGAATCCGACAAGACCCGAACTGCCAATCAATTACCGAATTTATTGTCCGAGTCTGAGGTGAATTTATAATTGCTTTATACTTTCAAAACTTTATTATCGCCTGGTTCCTAGGTAGGTATATCCACAAAACGCCTGGTTTTGGCTACTCTATATAGGTATATCTAACTGTAAAAAATAGGAACCGGGCTTTGTTATGTTATTGCATACTTCAATGGCATCTTGACATCGATCATTAGTTTCGTAGACATGTCAGGAAAATATTAATTCTAACTTTACCCGCCATTTCATACACAATCATATTTTGTTTAAAGAGAGGGTAAAATCAAAGAACGCCACCTAATTGGTTTAGTACCGCCCGGTTTAGTACCCACTCCACCTAATCGTAAGAACAAGGGTATACGAGGAATACTAGGTACCTGTTTTCCCCGCCGTCTATTTATACCGCGGCGTAATATCTTATTTGGCGTATTAGTGGTCATCCTCGCTAAGTATCGAGATGGGCCGCCTGATGGATGAGGGTGGTCTGCCTCGTCACGCTGGGTGCTGGCGGCCCTCGTGTAATTCACTAACGCAGCGTTCGCCGAATATGATTGTACTAAGATATACCTTTTATCATAATCTTTTTACCACTGACTATCCATGTTAAATTTTAGTTACTTATTTATTTGAAACTGCCAAGACCGATTTTACGTATACCTACCTATCTATGTATTAGTAATGCCTGTTGTAATGTATTTAAGTACTTATAATTTACCGAACTCGTTGTAGAACGTAAGGGCTGAAAAGTGAAACGATTGCGTTTAGAGATGTTCATAACAGGTGTTTTTTTTAAACAACAATTTCGTTGTTCTTGCCATTAGGTATTCAGCCGGTCATAGAGACTCTGTCGCTATCTTTGCGCAGCCGTTGACAATTTAATGTATAATTGTAACGTACAAAGCTACTCATGCAGTGTCCAAGTTTCGTGTCGTTTTGTGCATTGCAGACGCGGGCTATTTGAGAAGAAATGCAGCGAAAGGGACGAATTGCTTAGGCAAACTATCAGACAACGGAGGAGATATGACGATAATCAAGGTATAAGTATGAAAAGAGAAATGCTCAAGAGCCCCGCCATACGGTAAATTGGTTTACGAGTACGTAGGGTGGAACTCTGAATTGGGTCAACTTTTCTGTTCCTTGTCGCAGTTAGAGCTATCTATATCAAATTAAAATTACATTAATTCCTCAATAATGTGCACGGCGTTGAAACCAAACTTCTAGCCTCCACGACGCTTTGACGGTAGGGATAAAGAATTTCCTTTTCCCTTTTTTATGTAACGTTTCGAATAGGGCCCCAGTATACTGGCATACAAATTAATTTGATATTTGTTTTAGTTGTTTTCTAAATGTAAAACAATAAAAAAGGAATTTATTAAAAAAATACCGAACGAGGATTTGAAGCGTCTAATATCTACCGCTGCCTTGGCCACGGACATAGATTATAGGCACTTTCATTAGGTACATCTTATAAGTACTTTAAACGCGGTAAGCTTGTATATTCTTTTATCTATTTACTAGGCTCTGCCCGTGACTTCACCCGTGTGGAATTCAGTTATCGCGTTCTTGCGGTAGTTTTTTCGGGATAAAAAGTAGCCTATGTTCTTTCCCGGGACCCCAACTATCACCATACCAAATTTCATCTCAATCGATCCAGCGGTTGACGCGTGAAAAGTGGACAGACAGACAGAGTTACCTTCTCATTTATAATATTAGTAGGTATGGATAGTATGGATACAAACGATCTCAGAAACGGCTCTAACAGTTCTCGGATCTAGATGTTTTCGGGGCCGACAAATCGATCTAGCTGGGTTTCATATCTAGGAAAACTCATTTTTAACCGACTTCAAAAAAGGAGGAGGTTCTCAATTCGTTGGTTAGTTTTTTTGTATGTTCGCCAAAAATAAATAGTAAACGTGAACAGATTTGGATGATACTTTTTTGTTCGAAAGGTGGTACTTCCAAGTTGGTCCCATATTAATTTGGTTCAGTTCTGATGATGGGATCCATGAGAAAATGAGGGAACTCCTTGAAATTTGCTAGCACGTTTCACTTAGCAGATTTTGGTGTCAATTTTGAGGACTTCAGAGTTACTTATGTACTTCTATACTAATGTTTCGAAACAGTAGCCGAAACAAAAATTTTTAAATAAAAAAATAAAAACCGCCTTCAAACTCCGACAGACTGCGAAGTCGGTGTCAGGTGAACCGCCCAAAGAAATGATAGGCTGCGTTCCGAATCGCGCTTAGAGCGCTCACAGCACCTTGCAGTCTTTTTCCTCTTACGACTCGACTTTCAAGAGGAAAAGAGATGCAAGGTGCTGTGAGCGGTCTGAGCGCGTTTCGGAACGCAGCCATAATCATATAGTGAACTTGACATTGACTTCGCAGTCTGTCGGAGTTTGAATGCGGTTTTTTCTTTTTTTTTTCAATTTTTGTTTAGCTGTTTTCACCCGAGCAAAGCTCGGTCGCCGAGGTACCTACTGCGATTAAAACGATTCTGTTTTGCTCCTACAGCAAGCTCACTCAAAGTTTTCAAATTGGGGTTTCCGCGTAGCAATCTACCCACGTTACGTTTGAGTAGGTACGCCTATAGGTACTTTTTTTTAATCTTTACTGTTTTATAAAGATGGGAGAATAAAACGATATCGATTGCTATGTCAGATAAGGTCGGAAAATCGTTTGAAAATGGAGAAAACTGACTTTGGTTGGCTACGGACGGTTACAATTTGACAGATTCTCTCTCCATAGACCGAATGTCAAATTCTGACCACCCGTAGTCAACACGAGGCGTTCTGTGTACATATGAACTTGGTCTAAAAGTGAGATAATTTCGAGAAAATCTATCTGCAATGCCATGCCCGTCATAACAATCGCCATAATACAGCTTTGTAATAACCAAGCAATCATGGCAGCTGCGGTCAGCGCCGCCGTGGCATGCAACCAATCTATAATCTTAACATCGTGGTTTGGTGGTCTGCTGGTCGTTTTCGCATTTGCGGTGAAATGCGTTTGAATTTTTCTCATATCTGATTAACTTCCTACTTCAAAATTAAATCACATATATCGTAACCGGCGAGGTGATCCTAAATACCATCAATCACAATGAAATCGGGAAATTTTGTATCGAAAATTCTATGCAAAGTGACCCGATTTCGTTGCGGTTGAGTGCACGTGAACATGCGCTATAACATCTTTACAATAAGATCATGACCAGATATTTATGATCACCTTATTCACTTACATATATCTGATGGTCACTGACTTATATACGTAAATAACTTTAGTATGATTTAGAAGGATTCATAATCATGATACACCTTTTGTGTGTTCGGTCTATCTGTCTATGGCTGGCATTGGTTTTGCACGGAAAACGTACTAACGGAGAGACGTACTATGTATTTACTAGGATCCTGAAGATGCGACTGTTACGATATTGCTACTGCTGCTACAGCCTTTTTGCGTCCCACTGCTGGGCACAGGCCTCCTCTCATCACCTGAGGGTTTGGGCTATAGTCCCCACGCGGGCCCAATGCAGATTGGGGACTTCACACACATCTTTGAATTACTTCGCAGATGCGTGCAGGTTTTTTCACGCTGTTTTCCTTCACCGAAAAGCTCAGTGGTTAATTCAAATTGAATTTCGCACATAAGTAAACTTAGAGGTGCGAGCTGGAATCGAACCCCCGACCCTCCGCATGAGAGGCGGTAGATCAAACCACTAGCCCACCACGGCTAGACTGTTACGATATGCTTGGCTCATTTTAGAGATTCACGTATCTATACTCGTAGGTATGTCAAGTTCATCAAACAAACTCAACGTCATTTTTAGGGTTCCGAAGTCCACAAGGAACCCTTATAGTTTCGTCATGTCCGTCCGTCCGTCCGTCCGTCTGTCCGCACTATTGCTCCGAGATGCTTAGTTCTAGAAAGCTGTAATTTGGCATGAATATAGATATTAGTTACGCTGACAAAGTGGTACATTAAAATTTTGATTTTTTTTATAGGGTACCTACCCTACTCGTAAAGTAGGGATGTATTTTTTTTTTTTTGCGCACCCCATGGTGCGGCATATCGTTGAATAGGTCTTAAAAAAATACTGTGGGTTTGTTGAGAAGATTTTTTGATTAAGTGATGCGTTTGAGAAATATTAAGCTTTAAAGTGCTATTTTTTGACTATCAACTATCACTGCTAAGTAGGCTGTACAAACTTACGAGTCATAGTCGATCAACTTATGAAATTATTAAAAAAAACAATGATTTTTCTCAAGCGGCAGGGGCGTCGGGCGGGCACGTCATACCACAGGCTAGCTAGATGCTAATAAGTCTTAGAAAGGTACTGTGGGCATCGTCAACTTCGGAACCCTATACTTTGCGCGTGGCCCGACACGCACTTGGCCGGTTTTTTCTACCTCGCGTTGGTGTTTCAAGGTGTCCTACACAGTAATTCAATTCAATTCAATTCAATCATTTATTCAGCAAATTGGCCACATAGCGGCACTTTTACACGTCAGAAAAAGAATTTACCAGCGCTTCCTAGACCCATTGCTTGAGAAGAAGCGCCGCAACAAACTCAAGCAGAAGGCCTTAATATTTAACACTCCCAGGATGTTTATTTAGCAAGTACCCAAGTCAATTAGTCAAGCTTTCGCAGTGTCAAAGACTTAAGCGCCTACGTTTAGCAAAGTTTAACCTCAGATTCTCTTTAATCCTACAAACGTGACCAATAAAGTAACCATACCGACAGATTTGAAAAATTATTAATAAATTGTTGTCGCTGCGCGAGCCAGCCTGGATAAACTTTGGGAGGCAAATAAGGCCATCTGGAGGCTTGTCTCTGGGTAAGGATCACAAAAATGTGCCCTCATTCATACACGGGAACTTGTTCCAGTACTTATGTGACGGCACATTTTTATCTTTTTAATCGTTAAAATTAGGACTTTGATGGTTTTTTAATCTTTGCCGTCCGAGTTCGTCTTTATTATCATACAGATTGTACGATAGACTATGTAAAGGTGTAGTGCAAATTATACCTCGGATATCTGAAGTCCGCACACAAAATCGCGGTAAAAGGAAACCCTATAGTCGAAGATTACACAAGATTTCACCACCCATTTAACTAGTGTATTGGAAGTGCTCTAAGTCCGGTGGCATGAAGTTGGCTCGCCATGATTGCCAAGGGATTGATTGCACTTTGCATTTCCCGGGAAATAACAGAAATGTTATTCGTGTTCATTGGCAAATGGAATAAATTCAGCTCGGATGCGCATGTAGGTATGTAGATTCCCTCTGCGGGCCAGCTTTTAAAAACACCTCCATTAAAGTCTAAAGTACGCTCACATCCGGATCATCCTATGCACTACGGCAACAAAAAATAAATACGACTAGCACACTAGTAGTAGGTATATTTATTTGACTAAGTTAACTAATTATGGAAATAGTTTATTAGAAGGTTAAAACATGGTCAAAAATTTAGATTGAAAAAAAAAACAATATTTTTTTAACTATTTCGGCCACAACTTTTTTCGTTTTTGATTTTTCAAATAATTCCTTTTGCACCTTACAGATTCTGTAAATCTTTACAACTCTCCGAAATATAAAGGGATCGCACTTTTTCGTGAAATCGGAGCCTATACAAGAGCGAACGAAAATACATTTCCAATGTCAAAACGCAAGTAGATGTCTGTTAATCTGCTTTATGGAATGAACGCAATTGTGTTTCGAATGATGGCCCCGCTCTGCATTAATTGTTTGCCCTTTGACCACGAAAATTACAAACATGGCGCCAATTTGAACACAATATGCATGACGTACGGTACGTTTTACGCCTGTAAACTTAGTCGGCTGTGGCCAAATGCAGCGATCAAAACGTTAATATTTCAGCGAGAGGAGCTGCAAAACAATGCACTCGAGCCGGCTACCGCCAAGTCGGCTAGAATCGAAAACGAAAAATTTGTGGAATTGCTGTTTTACCCTGAAACCGTAGCGTAGTTGTCTAAAAATTCAGGGCTTTATTAACGCACTTTTCCTTGCCTCTTTTCATATTGACGTATATGTAATATGTTATATATTTATTGTCACTGCATAATCACACCTTGCCAAAATTACAGGCCCTAAGCTAAGCTGGGGGCGCGATAATTAGAAATAGAATGGTGTTATCGAACTACTCATAGGAGAATTAGGGCAATAAGTGAAGGGGTCCCTTAATTATATAGTTTTTCGCGTGGAGCGCAGGCAGCACAAGTTTATTCGTTAAAAAATCGTGTTCACATTTTCTTGACTGGTCCAAAAATCAGAAATAAGTATTTCGTGCTTTGCGATTTTATACATTTTTATCCGCCGGCTAATATGCAACAGGTTCGGTTTAATCATTTCAATTGAAATTTCCTCTATGCCATACCTACTTGGAATTTTCTCTATGTACACACAGATACAGATAGCAAAACCAGTAACTAAATACCTACATAAAAATATAAATATGTAATAACAGATGAAAATTAAGATATTAAATTATTCATTTGCAAATTAAATTATAATCGAGAGTGGAGAATCACAAAGGCAGCCATAAAAATACTTCCCCCGTTAATCCCAATGTAAGTACTTCTCAGATTCATAAAAGTTGCAAATCCCGTTTTAGTTTCGAGTGAATGACTAACTTTCGAATGGCTTTTAAATGGGAAGTAAATACTGGAACTCATTCACAAGTCGTTAGGGCGGCGGCGCCGGCGCCGAGGAGTTCCCTGGGCTCTATTAAGTAAGCGACGGCGTAAATTGTTGATGCGCCCGCCACCTCGCATCTAATATGCAACACTTCCCCCGAGTGGCTCTCCGGCCTTGTATAGGTCCGCGTGCTCTAAACCTATATAAATCAAAAGGAATCTGTGGAATGTTTGCATGCGCGCGCATCACCTCATCAGAATGCCTCTCTTTGTCTATTTTTTTCGTCGTGTCTTTTATTGTGGAACAAGGTATGGAAAAAACATTCAATAAATGGTACGTCTAAAACATGGACTGGCAGCAGTACCAAATAAAACTCCTGAAATAAACTGAATGTTTGAATTCCGTACATAGGACAGAAAATGCAACTTTCAGCCACACAATACAATTCCCGGCGCTACAGCCAGCTAACATAGACAAGTCCCGATGTGGCAGCAACTCTCCGGATTGTGTCACAACTATTTCGGATTCTTCCCGACGGAACGAGGGAATTATGTAATTGGTTCAGAACACATACAACCCTCGCATTCATATCCGGCCTTTTTATTTATAACGTAGGGAATTGTTAGTAACATTAAGACAAGTCTTTTCAATCTCTTAAGTAGGTAGATGAAAAATCCTTAATTTGGTTGCAGGACGGGAAAAGATGCCTCTAGACTTTATATTATACTAGCTTCTGCCCGCGACTTCGCTCGCGTGGAATTCAGTTATAGAGTTCCCGCGGGAACTGTGCGTTTTTACCAAATTTCATCCAAATCGGTCAAGCGGTTGAAGCTTGAAAAGGTAACAGACAGACAGACACACAGAGCTACTTTCGCATTTATAATACTCTAAACTATACAAAAACTCAATTCATGAAGCACTGTATACGATTTTATAACAAATTGCCTTCTGATGTTGCTAATATGCCATTTAAAAAGTTCAAGTCGTTCATTAAGTGCCGCCTTTTAAAGAAGGCATATTATTCGGTGAATGACTTTTTAGATGATAAGAATCCTTTTAAGCCAACTGTTTAGGTTATTATTATTGACTAGTAACATGATATGTGTCTCGCTGGGCAAATATTAACTCTTTTTTTTTTTTCACTACCAAATTTGTCCAGCAGCTGGAGCATGTCATGCTCGCTTTAAGGTCCTTGCTTACAGCGGCGTCGTTGATCGGGTCGCCACCTTCCCTAAGAAATGGTTGAGGGAGGCGATGGCTGAGATACGCGTCACGCTCGTGAACGGGTGCTGTCTGTGGGGTCCGGTCTGTTCATGCTTGCAAGGACGTTTAAAAATAATCATTAGCTTTAAATATATTACTAAGTCAAACATTTTAAGCGAGAGACCTCATCATGTTCTTATTGACATTGTATTAATGAACTCTTTTATACATGATGTATTTCATTATTTATTGACATTTTGAGACTGTCGACATCTATGGAATTTATATTTATTTGACAATGGAGGCCATCTCCACAATATTTTTTTTTCTGGACCCTTGGAGACTATACATCTCTAAGATCTTAGATTTAAGTTTAAGTTAGGGACTATACATCCCTTCAATGTAATTTTAGTACGTACCGATATGTATATTTTATACATGTAATGTAAATGTTATAACTATGTGTAAATTTTGAAAAAAGGCCTTCTGCTTGAGTTTGTTGCGGCGCTTCTTCTCAAGCAATGGGTCTAGGAAGCGCTAGTAAATTCTTTTCTGACGTGTAAAAGTGCCCCTATGTGGCCAATTTGCTGAATAAATGATTGAATTTTGAATTTTGACTGATAAACATATAGGATACTTTTTATCCCGAAAAAACGCATAGTTCCCCACCACAACAGCCTATTTACGGCCCACTGCTGGGCACAGACCTCCTCTCATCATGAGAGGGTTTGGGCTATAGTCCTCACGCGGGCCCAGTGCGGATTGGGGACTTTACACACATCCTTGAATTACTTCGCAGATGCGTGCAGGTTCCCTCACAATGTTTTCACCGAAAAGCTCAGTGGTAAATTCATATTGAATTTTCGCACATAAATAATTTTTCACCTCACTGGCTCGAAAGTGGTCGTTTTGCAGCTTGATATCTGAGCGCAAAAGTTGTTTTTATCCGCTAGCGTACCGTGGAAAGTGTTTTTGAAATTCGAACGACGCATGACGCCACTGTCACAATAAAAAAAACAACGATACGTTCTGAAACGCAATTCGTCGTGAGAGTTTTATTAAAATAAAGGTTCAATTTACTTAATATCATCATTAATAAAATTATATTAATAATACACCGTTTCAGATGTATTTCATTATTTCACTATGTTTTATCACAAAAATACTTAAATATGTGTATATTTTAACTGTATTCAATGAATAATTGAATCTTGAAGTACGAGTAGGAGTGATTTGGAACGCAACCTCCGGAAAAAAAAAACATAAAAAATAAAAATGAAAAAAAAGTTTTAGATTGCTGGTTTTGTAATTTAGAATACCATACGAAGTATGTAGAAAATATGAGCGATTCTAGCGATGAAGATACGAATTTAACTCCTCCAGAGTTAGCACAAACTGTACGTGACGCCGAACTAAGTCTTCTTCCCGAAAAATCGTGCGTGAGGTGAAAAATTTAGTGTTGCGCTCAGCAGCAAAGTCGTTTGCTGTCTCGTGCCTTGAAACCCTCGTTACACTCAGGATTCTATATTTGAACCACTCGCTTCGCTCGTGGTTCAACCCTAGAATCCTTCGTTGACTCGGGTCTCAATCACGCACTCACAGCAAACAACAACTTTGCAGCCTTGCATAACAAATAACTATTAGGGGTGCGAGCTGGATTCACACCCATACGGCATAGTTCCCACGGGAATGCTATTACCGTATTCCTTGCGGACGAAGTCGCGGGCATGAGCTAGGTGAAAAATATGTATATCCTGAGATAGGTACTATAACCTAGAACATTGCGTGCTACGCTGTGAATGGTAAGAGTTAAATGTTTGCTGTAAAATGAGAATTAATTAAAGGCTAAAACCATTGCTTCCACATAGGTACTTCATTCGTGAGGTATACATAGGTATATCCGAGTTTGAAAATGTTAGTCGACCAGAGTGCGTACGTACATGACATACGCATATGACATGAAAGGCAACAAGACTGTATTTTCTACTACATGAATCTCGTCGTTTCATTAGATATCCATGCCATTTGTAGTATCACGACTATATATAGCTTCATTCACCTCGCGTGGTTCAACTAAATCCTATTAGGTACAGTATTCGAGATCATTAGTGAGCCAATTATCCGACGCAGTAGCGTTTCCATTATGACTAATCCCATGCCATCCCTACCGTATACTTTAAATACCTACTTATGAATGGTTTAAATTGTGACACATTTTGCACACCGCAAAGATATTTCTTCATAATCGTTAGCCCTCTTGGACCATGGGTCCAGTTTAAAACTAGACTTCAGACTCTTCTTAGGTAGAGATCTTCTACTATCTGAAGTCCCGCGCCTTCACATTTCAAAACGCTTCAATGTATTTAAAAAGCGCCACCAACTCTCTCAACACATGTGTCCGTGCTGAGACAGCCATCAACTTTGCGTAGAGAGTATTGGTGGTGCTTTTTAAATAATAATGAAAAAATTTAAGCGTTTTGAAATGTGAAGGCGCGGGACTTTAGATAGTAGAAGATCTCTATCCTATTATCGGTCCACTTATTATAAACGACTTTTTTCATGTGTGTCCTAGATTGCCCATGGCATGAATCTCAGGTCTCAACATTGTTAGTAGGTTGCATTTAGATAAATAGAGAAGAATTCGCTATGGAAAGTAGGTTAAAAACAAAACACATACTCACGCCTAAATTTCGAGACCACAGTTACATCGCTATTCTATCATGTAAATCAATACCTACCCGTGAGCTTACGGAATACAACACTGTTCCTAAGTTCCTGCAAAGCGTAATGGATCTATCATTTGTTAATGTAATTTGTTAATTAAAATGCAACTGACAAGATTATTTTTGTAATAAACCCACCAATTGACTAGGAAGTCGGTCCCGTATGAACCGAAGAAAAGAAGAATTGAAATGATACCTACCTATCCACATTTTTCGTACACTTGAATAGTCTATTCTGTGGGCCAAATATAAATATAAATATAAATATATCTTGGGACATTTCACACATATTGACCTAGCCCCAAACTAAGCCAGCTTGTACTATGGGTGCTAGACAACAATATAAATACTTATATAGAGAAATACATACATATATAAATACTAAACATCCATGACTCGAGTACAAACATTCGTGTTCATCACACAAAGTTTGCCCCGAGCGGGACTCGAGCCCGCGACCTTCGGAACAGAAGGCAGGGTCACCACCAACTGGACCAATCCGGCCGTCAAAGTTTGCTTATCATAATTGATACAAAAATCATAGAAGTGCTAATTATTTCTGAGTAAGTAGTTAAGTAGTAGAAGATACGGCCTAAGGAATATCTACCCTAATCTGGTATTTAAATCAAACCAAGCTAATAATAATTATGTTAGGTATAATACCTACGAGTATGGATTGCCTAGCTAAATAAAAAAAGAAAACTATACAACTTTTTATGAACAACTACTCTGACTTATTGATTAAAAAAATAGATCATTAGGCGACTAAAAATGCGATGAGAAATTGAAAAAGAAAAACGTGTAAATAAAGATAAGTACCTATATATGTATCTTTATACATATTAATGTAAATGTAACGTGAATCTGTATGATTAAATTTTGAAAAAAGCCTTCTGCTGAGTTTTTTGCGGTGCTTCTTCTCAAGCAATGGGTCTTGGAAGCGCTGGTAAATTCATTTCTGTTAAATTAATTTAAAAGTGACGTGTAAAAGTGCCCAGATGTGGCCTATTTGCTGAATAAATATTTTCATTTTTAGGGTTCCGTACCTCAAAAGGAAAAAACGGAACCCTTATAGGATCACTTTGTTGTCCGTCTGTCCGTCCGTCTGTCAAGACCCTTTTTCTCAGGAACGCGTGGAGGTATGAAGCTGAAATTTATATCAATTACTCAGGTCTACTGTCCCTTGAAGCTGTGAAAAAATCAAACTTCTAAGCCAACGCAATCAAAAGATACAGCCGTTTATGCCGCAAATTTTCGACACTTGCAAGGGAATCAAAACCTACAGGGTGCTTCCCGTGAACTCAGAATCTTGAAATTTGGTACGAAGCAACGTCTTATAGCATAGATAAAGGAAAAATTACGAAAACCATAAATTTTTAGTTACATCACATAATATATTTTTTTTTAATAATTTTAACCTTACTACCCATTTCCTCATAAACGCGTAGAGGTATTAAATTGAAATTCATACCAAATACTCAGGTCTATAATACCTTTAAGCTGTAACAAAATCAAACTTCTATGTCAACGCAATCAAAAGAAACAGCAATTTAAGCTGCATATTTTGAAACTCGCAAGTACTCGCAAGGGAATCAAAACCTAAAGGGTACTTCCAGTCGACCTAGAATCTTGAAATTTGGCATGAAGCAACGTTTTATAGCACACATAAAGGAAAAATTCCGAAAACCTTAAATTTTTAGTTACATTACAAAATATATATTTTTTAAGATCTTTGTCTTAAATTTATGCTACTCCATATTTCCCCATTGTAATGTTATGAATTTCATTTTGCAATAAAAATACCATAGTTATGACTCGATTGTCGTAAAGAACGAACTTTGTAAACCTTACAGGTTTGTACGGAACCCTCGGTGCGCGAGTCCGACTCGCACTTGGCCGGTTTTTTCATTTTCAGTACTCTGGAAAATATAATGGCCAAGTTTCATAGAGCATAAGCTCTAGTTATTACTATTACTGTGGCTAAATTCGATTATTATTATCAAAAGAATCATTGTTTATAAATATCAACATAAAGATGACAGAATAAATAGAAAATTATAATAATAATAATAAGATAAGTTAAGATATCCACAGTTGCGGCCATATCACATTCCTAGTAAAAGGTACCAATAGCCTCTTCATGTTGGCTTGGGCCCCATGAATGCTTATAATGACCGGGTCCCCATGGGCCCGTGACATGAAAATGTACAAATAAATAATAACGAAAGAAGTTAGGTAATCGGAAAAGTTACGTTTTTTTTTACTTAAGTAATATTTAGCCCCGTATTTAGCTATAAAAAAATTAAATCCACTTGCAAATTATTTAATGTAGGTTATCTGACATACACATAAAGTTGGTTTGATTCAAATAACAGTTGAGTGTTTTCGTAGGCCGTAACTTCCACTGTAATTTTGTCATCGATCCCATTATCAGAATTGAAATAAATTTAAAAACAATTTTGATGAATGAAAACAATTTTTCAAATCTGCACATAAATGGTGGAGATACAATGTAAAACTCTTATTAAAACATAGGGACTCGTCGCGGCACTATTTCTTTCTTACCGTATTTAATAATATTACATTCATGGTAGGTGAGGTTCACTTGTTAGGATAGTCAGAGTTTGATCTCGATTTGAATTTGTAGGTATTCAAATCGAATTTTCTGTTATTGGTAGGCGGGCATGTTGATTTATGAAAAACTAGGAATGGCAGTCGGCCAACGCCAGAGGCGAGCTGCGCCGTCGTTGCAGCTGCAGGGTTACAGCACAGCTGCATTCCGCCGCAAAATACAATACAATATCCGATTAGATATTTCATAAATCCTTCCAAAACAGATTTGTCTGAACACAAAGCCAGGAATTAAATACTTGTCTATTGGCAGTGCGCACGACGACAGCGCCAAGTAGGGGATGCGAAGTCGGCGGCGTAATATGCAACTATACACCTTGGTCAACAGACTATGGACCATCTAATAAGTGGAGATAATACTGTGACGAAAATTTGTGGCTTAAAAGGCTTGTATGTCTCTTTATCTAACCTCATAACGACAGTTAAAGACAAACGAAGCCTCGGATCCGCAATGAGGTGATCAGGCAGAGAATGAAAGTTATCGACATAGCCCAAAGAATAAGCTCTTTGAAGTGGCAGTGGGCCGGACACATCGCGAGAACTGCGGATAGTCGTTGGAGTAAACGCGTTCTTGAGTGGAGACCACGACAAGGCAAACGAAGTGTAGGGCGCCCTGTTGCCAGGTGGAGTGACGATTTGCGCAAGGTGGCCGGTGTAGATTGGATGCGGCACGCCTTGGACAGAGCTCATTGACGTGCATTGGGTGAGGCCTACGTCCAGCAGTGGACTACTATGGGCTGTTGATGATGATGATGATGATGATGAAGCCTCGGATGAAATTACGCGCTCCAGATGTAGGAAGTAAATAAGCAACAATGACAGTTCACTTCACTGGTGTCCGTCACAAATTTCATTGTATGGCCATGTGACATGCTGTGATCGTTTTCGTAACCCCCACCACTGACTTTACACACAGTATACTCGTACAACAATGTTTCAGACAGTCAATCGATTGTTAATTCGAATGTAGGTAATGAATGACGTCTGTTTAATTGTCAAGGATAACAAATGAATGTTAATGAAAAGGCTAGTACTGAACGATTTGTGACTTTTAGAAGACCGATAGTAAAATTGATAAATGTTATAGCCTAAATAAATATATGTTCGTCAAAACTAAAGATGTTCCCATGTAAACGTGAACTTTAACCTTTTTTTTTAATAAATCGTAATCTAGCCATAAGAATGTTAGTAAAATTAATAACACAGTTTTCAATTAATGGAGATAGAGGAATGAAAGTGCTTTTGCATAAAATAGAGAAATTCTTTTATAAAGTACGTAACGGTGTAAGTGTTAGGAATGAAGTTTAGAGTAGGTATGCAGAATAAAAGTAATTTCTATATGGAATTGAACACAAGGCACATACATGTATATGGAAACATTAGGTATAATGTAAAAAAATCGCATGGCAGCTGTACATATCTTAGAAGCACTCGCGTTGCAATTACATATAAGTAGCTATAAATTTGCATTGCTGTGATGAGGAGTCAGTTAATTGCGACTGGTGCTTAATGGTCATTTTGTAAAGTGAACTCTAAAGGTGGCTATGTAAGATGAGCACGATCGGTAACATATATCGTAATATAATTTATTGGAGCCGTGCTTTTTGGTTATGCCTTTTGCCACTTTACCCTTGTAGTGTACCTTACAAAGTGAACGATATTGATGAACTGATGTTCACGCTTAAGTCCTTACTAACACATTGACGAAAAGGAATATACAATAAACAAACATTTATATGCTTTCTGTCAGAACAAAACAAATCATGAAAGTAAAGTGTAACAAGAACTCGAATTTTGTTTGTTATGTAAGTACTTGATCTTTTTCATGTACTTAACAATTAACAGAACACCTTCAAAGGAAGTGCCTTGAGCGTATTTATTTAAGTAGGAGGCGGGTAAAAGAAACGATTCGAAAGAAAAAAACGAACTCGTTATAAAGTGAATGTATAATTGTATAATAACTTTCGCATATCATATGATCATTAAATATTCGTATTATGAATACGTTCGCAGTAAAAGTGGGCACATCTCGCGCCGCGGCCGCTCCGACGGAACAAATCACACCTAATTCAGTTGAAATACGGTTTGTTTAAGCGCTGAACAATTCTCTCGGCTGGTTTGTAGCTAGGAAGTGACTTTAAGGTATTAGATTTAAGGTCTAGAACTGGTGCGAGTGGTACCGCGGACGCACTCGAGGGACGGGTAAGTAAGGGAGCTCCCCCCCTCACCCCCGCGCGGTGTCGAGTGGCGCCGAGCGACGGCGGCGCGGCGCGGCGCGTCCGCGGAACGCGTAGCCCCCCGCTGCCTCTACCAAACATTAGTTATGCAAACGAATTCACAATCGCAATATAAAAATGTAATCCTTCTTATTTACAGAATGTCTTTCGCATTGGCCAGAAAATAAAACATTATATATGTATATATTGTAACACACCGAAAAACGAATATGTAAAACATCAATAAATAATAATCGAATTTTTTGAAAAAATAATATACCTGCAAACAAACTTTCGGTGTCACCTAGTTTGTTTTTCTTCATCTCCACTATCTAAAGGTTGTCTAGTAAAGATCGCTATTAAGCGATAAGACCGCCTGATGTATGCCATCCCTTTTGTGTAATTACATTATGTCTGTACTGTTCCTTTAATGTGTGGTGTTCAATAAAGTATATTGTATTGTATAGTATTATATATTTTTGTAATGAATTTACATTTTCGTCAGTTAGTGAAATTCGACACTTCGCATGCTAAATCCATCAAGCTATTTAGGCTATAGGTACTACTACTACTACTATAAACGTTCCCCGCTACTTCGTCCCGCGTAGAATAAGACGTGCTAAGACCGTTCGAACGAGAGCTTAAAAACCGTTCCTTAAGCTCAATTCGATTTAACGTCCAACGCTCAACGTCAGAAATCCAACAGTGCTCGATAAAAAAGCGCCTCGCTTTAAAACGCTTTCTAATGAATATATATATAAAGGTATCCATTTGTGTCATTTATACGTTTTTTTAACGCCCGTTGAAAAAGCTTTCGTGCCAACCTGGGTAGAGATAATTTACTATAGGAAGTCCCGCGCCTCCACATTTCAAAACGCTTCTTTGTATTTATTATTATTTTAAAAAGCACCACCAACACTCTTAACGCATAGTTGACGGCTGTCTCAGCACGCACACATGCGTTGAGATTGAGAGTGTTGATGGCGCTTTTTAAATACTTTGAAGCATTTTGAAATTTGGAGGCGCGGGACTTCATAGAGTAGTAGATTATCTCTACGGTAGTACTATTACCTACTTGTTCCGTGGTGCCTGGGCTTATAATTTGGGGACCCGATGACACTATAACTTATAGTGTCATACTATAAGTACATATAAGTAGATGGTTATAGTTATAGAAGTAAAACACTGGTTAAAAATCCGTTTCTGTGGAAATATTGAGATAAAATAAAAATTATCATTTGTTATTGCCAGTGTCTCAAACATACCTATCGTTTATTTACAGCAAACCTTTATTTACCGTCAGTAATTTCGCAGGTAGTCTTCTTCGGGACGGCACCGGAGCAGCGATAGCTAGTGACTCAAAGTCTTGTTTTTAAGTATTAAGAATTAAGAATCATTTATTTCAACCTTTTTATCAACCAACACTCATATCATAAACCCTCTATGATAAGTTCAAAAACCGCAAGCTGTTTAGTTAGAACATGGTTAGAACAGATGTATTATATTATATATGAAAATGTTCTTATAGCTGTGGCTGCTTTCCGAATTGCGCTCAGAGCGTTCACAGCACCTAGCACCTTGAATCCTTTTTCCTCTTAGGAGTTGACTTTCAAGAGGAAAAAAGATGCAAGATGCTTGAGCGCTCTGAGTGCAATTCGGAACGCAGCTTGTATAAGACCATCAAATTCGATTGTTTCAACATTCAAATTTCGAACATCTTCGAATAGCAATTCCCGCCTATATTCTTTAGTCAGACACATGGTTGAATAACCACTTTTGTATCAGATAGAACGAAAGTTTGTTCCAAATTCAAATGTCAGCTCTATTTAGTCTATGCCTATTGAAAATCGAATGTGATACACTGACGTACAGCACGATACAACATAGAAGGCGTGTGGCGAAGCACTTAAGCCGTTGACGCAAAGCCTATTTTTGCTTAATCCACGCGCCTTCTAAGTTGTGTAAATCTGTACCTATTCGAATTGCCGCCATTGTGGACAGACTTTGAAGCATCTTAGAGACTTTATAAAATAAGTGAAGATAAAGTTGTGTTGCAACTGTATATAATTAGCCCTTAAAACACTCGTGCGATATTATTGTAATATCGAGTTACTGTGGTACCCCACTCGTATTTTAAGGACCTTTATTATGTATCAGTTACAGAAACTACTATTAAGGCACTTTCAAAAATGCCCATCTTTTCTGGATAACTTCGGTACCTTTGGCCTCTCGTAAAACATTGGTCCGATATTAGGTACGTAAGCATTTGGCTGGACGAAGCTCTATAAAGAGGTAGGCTGTTTTCATATTTATTTGCTTTATAGACCTTTAAGCGGGTTTATCCCGAAAGTTGGCAACGTCACATATAGCTGTCAAATGTTTCGTTGTTTTTATTAATTTCTCAATATTGCTGAATTGAAAATGAAGATATCATTCTATGGTTGAATAACGCGTCTCGTTTTATATTTGTTGGTTAGGCATTCAAATGATAAAATTACATTAAAATGCATGGAAACTGCGATGGAAAGTTTTCAAAAGATATTACTTCCATAATACTATAAACTTCGTGTTCCTATGATAACTGATGCAATCCATACTTAATGTTTTATTCAACCATAGAGCGATAATTCATGTTTTCATTCAGTAATATTCAAAAACCGGCCAAGTGCGTGTCGAGCCACGCGCAAAGTATAGGGTTCCGAAGTTGACGATGCCCACAGTACCTAACACTTATTAGCATCTAGCTAGCCTGTGGTATGACGTGCCCGCCCGATGCCCCTGCCGCTCGAGAAAAATCATTGATTTTTAATCATTTCATAAGTTGGTCGACTATTACTCGTAAGTTTGTACAGCCTGCTTAGCTGTGATAGTTTTCCTTTCAACTACGTTATATATGCCCCAACCGTGATTTTTTTCAGCCATCCAAATACCACCAATTAGCTGGCAGGGGGGGGGGGGGGACACGTGACTCTAACAAAAAATAGCACTTTAAAGCTTAATATTTCACAAACGCATCTCTTAATCAAAAAATGGTTTTAACAAACCCACAATATTTTTTTAAGACCTATTCAACGATATGCCGCACCATGGGGTACGCAAGAAAAAAAAATTACATCCCCTCTTTACGAGTAGGGGAGGTACCCTATAAAAAAATATATTTCAAAATTTTATTGTACCACTTTGTCAGCGTAACTAATATGTATATTCATGCCAAATTACAGCTTTCTAGAACCAAGCATCTCCGAGCAATAGTGCGGACAGACGGACGGACGGACGGACATGGCGAAACTATAAGGGTTCCTTGTGGACTTCGGAACCCTAAAAATTAATGAAAACAGCAAAATATTTGACAGCTATTTGTGACGTTGCCAGCTTTCGGAGTAAACCCTCTTAAAGCCCGATTCTTAAATTTACAAAACACTTGGTTTTGGCTACGGACGTGTAAAATTTGACAGATTATCTGGTATAATATAATACCTATCTACAACTGTAACATGTGGTATACAAGAAACGATTAAGTATTGAGAGATGTTGATGTTGATTTAACTAACGTCCGGTTCCTATATCCAAACAACGCCTCGTTTTGCCTACGGACGGTTAAAATTTGACAGATTCTCTATGGAACAAATGTCAAAAATCAACCGTCCGTAGGCAAAACGAGGCGTTTCGTGGATATAGGAACCGGGCCAGTAAGTATCTACACTCATCCTAATAGTTACGTGGTCAATGAGAAATTATGCAATCATTTAAAAGAGAACGATTTAGAACAAGTCGAGTCTACGCTTTTGTTTAGAAAATAGAGTAGCAAACATCACAATATTTTTATAATTTCATATAAGGTACTATTAATAGTTTCACTGAAGCTCAAGTTAGTAAGTACCTACCGGCAGTGGGCAACGGCAACCAAGCTCCTGCGAGAGCCAGTCTCATGTTCGGTTCTCGAAATCTAACAAATTGATTATCGACCCTCAACTGGACACTCTTACTTGATGCCGGTCGGTTTGAAAGGTCCGCCTACGGTATATATCCTAAACTAGCCGTGTAGGTCCCATTTTCCCCGTTCCCGTAGGAATTGCAGAAATTATTCTCTTAGTACATACCTACACTTTCTAAAGAACCTTACATGCCAAATTTCAGCTTTCCGCGAACAGTAGTTTCGGCTTGGTCCGATACGGCGTAATCACTACGTGACGTATTCGATACTGTTCGAAAAAAAGCCAATATGGTTGATTTTCGATAAAATTTGATCATAAGTATTAAGCATCCTTAAAAATCACCGACATTGATGACAAGACACATTGTATATATTGGCTATAAAAAGCTTTAAGTAAAGCTCCTAACGAGCGTATTATGTGACTAATTACTTAAAACTCAAACGGAGTTCCTAAATAGGTACCTAATTGTAATCTTATTTGCATTGAAACCGTGATTGGTGAGGAATTTCCCGTTAACTCTGTTATAACGCTTCTGGTTTCGCTAATAATTATTGTCTCTGTACAAATTACCTTCCTACTCACGCCCATGCTCCGCCACCCTGACAACTGTCAGCCAATATCGACAGTCGACCGGCCCGGTTTCTAAGTATATACTTACTTACCTAGGCATTTTGTGACCGTGGGTATAATTATGTTGGTAAGTATATATACGGTCAAATAATGCCTCAATTTTGCTACTGAAAAGATGGTTAAAAATTGACATTTTGCGCCAGATGAGATTTTTTGTAGAAATACAGGTATAAAACTGGCGTTAATGAATAGGCGTGACGTACAGGTTTACACAACTTAGAAGGCGCGTGGATTAAGCAAAAATAGCCTTTGCGTCAACGGCTTAAGTGCTTCGCCACGCGCCTTCTATGTTGTGTCGTGCTGTAACTACATACCCAAGCTTTGTAACTAGTTTATAAATAAAATAAGCATGTTGATAAAATTAAATGTTGTAGGTTAAGGTCACCTCTATATCCACCCACCGCGCCTCCGACTCATAATAAAAATGTAATCTGTAATAACATTGCTACTTATAGCTCTTAATATGATTGATATAGCTCCGGTGGTGGCGACGTAACCTAGAAAGGTGGGGAGGCAAACGTCACTGATTACAAATTAAATGGACTCTGAGCACACGCAGTACGAGTATGCGTGCTTCAGAATAACTACATTATTTGTTGATTGGGAGTTACAAAGAACCAAACATAAACCTGAAAATGCTGTAGATTTTCCCTAATCCCCCTTTATTTCTTAAAGTCGAAAATAACTGAATTAATCCAGATTAATTAGAGGCTGTTTACAATAAATTCTCCGTAAGCAGTTAAAAAATAAGCCAGTAAAAAACGTAACAATAAAATCAGCCAAGTGCTTGTCTTGCCACGCGCCATGTAGGGTTCCGAATTTGACGATGCCCGCGATAGTACTGCGGTATGGTGCTCCCGAAGTCCCTGCCGCACAGCAGATATCTTCCACCGATTGACTTGATATTTTGTATACACGTTTAGTTTGGAAGACAATACATGATTAGATATGTGACATCATTCTAAATACAACATGGCGGAGCACCCACGCTGGCGGACCAAGTTATTTTTAATGCACTCCTACGATATGGGTATCAAATGAAAGAGCAAGAACAAGGATTATTGATTTTTCATCGTGTTATACTTACATGAAAGTAGTAACTAATTACTGGAACAATATGATTATTGAAAAATTGTAGTGTGAAGGTATCTATAGACACCTTAACCTTTTTAACTTTGTTAACCTAATAAATAGTTCTAAAATATCGCCCAGTGGTACGGAAGCCTACATATGCGAGTCTGACCTGCATTTGACTGATTTTATTTATTGTAGTTGTATATTCACCGAAAATAAATATTAAGTAAGCAATCATAAAACGAATTTATGATTTTTTATATAATTATAATTAAAAAATGTTCCTCTAAGTTGATCCCATGCTGATTTGGTTCAGTTGTGATGATGGGAGCTATGAGAAAATGAGAGAACTCCTCAAAACCATTTTTGACATGTTCTATAATTAAATTAAATTTTATATAATTCAAATTCGATAATTATACGAAGAATAAAAAGCTATTTATGACATGGAATAGTTTCAGCCGATTGAATTTGTCATCGACATCGCATCTTCATTTACTAATAATGATACCTACCTGCGGTCCAGTTCATATCACTTATTCATAAATTAGACGGTTGATTGATTAATTTATTTACTCAATACGATACAGCATTGTGTACAAAATAATAATTTAAATTAAATTATTTAATTAATAATTTATATTAGATAGACGACCGAGGGCCATACCCACTCATTATATCTAAAGCAAGTAAATTACTTAATAAATTGAACGACTAATGAAACCTTAGGAGATATCTGAGGCTAATTGAATCAAATTTCCACGAAAACCTTTCACGAAACCCCGAAAAATAAGAAATCCCCCGCGACGTAGTTATGAAGTCATCGATCAGTTTGGAGGGTGAGTATGTTCATCGATATCGGCTATACATAGGTATGCACATATAATTAACGAAACAATGCTTCGGTTAGGTAAGTATAAAATTTCATTTTATCCTTATCTTCTCTATACCTACCTTTCATAATTTTGTGAATGCAAAAGGTTGACTTTCGAATCTGCATCCATACTCTATACTATTTACTAAGTATTAATTTAGTGTTATAGACTATGTATTACTATTACTATTAATATAATACTTAAATGTAAGTGTGTTTGTTTATTTAGCATTGAGATAGATTGATAGCATAGAATAGGATGCTTTTTATCCCGATATTTCTACGGGAACAAGCATTCTACGAGTCAGACTATTTTTATATTATACTTCTATAACTATAACTACTTACCTATTATGTATGTATAGTACCATCGGGTTATCGAGTAAGTACGCAAATTTCAAGTAGGTATACGTGGGACGAAGTCGCGGGAAACGGCTACCAGACTAATAAAAGTCTGAAAAATAAAAAATGAAAAATAAAACAGACTTCAATCAAACTCTAACAGTCTGTGAACGGGACGTAAATATCAATGTAATCTTTGAAACTGATGCCAAAATTATACACGTACCAACAAATTTCGAGGAATTCTCTTATTTTTTCATGGATCCCATCCCATCATCAAAACTGAATAAAATTAAAATGGGACCACCTTGGATGTACCACCTTTCGAATAAAAGAAGAATCATCGAAATCGGTTAGCAATTGACGAAATTATGCGTGGTCATACATGAAAAATAAAAACAAATATAGCGTATCTATATTTGTTTTTATTTTTCATTGAGAACGTCCTCCGTTTTTTCGTCAGTTGAACATCTGTAAAACTAAAAGAAACTAATCAAGTCGAGGGGACTATATAAACAATACTGAACACAAAATGACAAATTTTTAGAAAAATACTTTATGTATGTATTTGTGTATGTATGTATCTCCGGATATAACTCGAAAACTACTGGATGGATTTGGTATGGGGGGTAGTTTATAACTGGTCAACATATAGGCTACTTTTCATCCCGGAAAAATGCTAGATTTATTTATTTATTATAAGCAAGCATTTGACCACAATCTCACCTGATGGTAAGTGACGATGTAGTCGAAGGTGAAACATGCTTACTTAGATAGTACCTGTTCACTCTCGACTTGAAAAGATCCAAGTTATAACTATCGGGGAAGAGACCGGCCAGTAGAGAATTCCACTCCTTAATGCAGTTGCACCTGTTAGTGTTTGTAAATCAGCTTTTGCTCGTAAGCAATACTATGTTCAATCTGCTTTCTTATATAATAAAATAAATAAAATCCTAAATTTGTATCCCCTGAATCTAAACGACTGTAAGAAGAAACTTTTATCTTGGATTAGTGAGATAGACTATAATGAGACCGAATTGTTACTAAATGTATAAACTGTTACATACGGATATAGAATATGTATATTTATTAAGATTCCTTTGCACACGCATGCACACATACACACACACACACACGCACACATACACACACACACACACACACACACACATACACACTCAGACACACACACACACACACACATACACACTCACACACACTAATTATTCTAATTAACTTAGCATAGCTAAATCTAAGTAATTACTTAACATAAAACTAACAAAGTATTTTCATGTCAACACTATTGTTACCTATTCTAGTTTAGAAGAGCGAGGCCTCCTAACACAGGTCTAACACACCTAAAGGGAAGTCTCAACCACAATGTATATAGCACTTAAGGTTGAATGAAATAAACTTTTATTATTATTATTATTATTATTATAATGTATAAGACAAAGCATTCAATTTGAGACCGAACAGTTCGATAAGTACCAAATGAAAAAAAAAGCTTCCTATTTACACAGTAAAACTCGATAAAACGTGTCTTAATTATATTTTGGCCTAATTCTGGAAATTTGTTTGAAATAATTAATTAATATTGAAGTTACAAGGCTTTTTTAATTTTCCTGATGTCACACCATGATTGCTGGCGGCTTAATTCCTTACATTTAACAACAATAGGTACCTACCTAACTAATTCGTTTAATAGAAATCGAGTCGGATTACCCATTGTGTTCATTCGTGATGTCCAATAGGAATTAGAACTTTTTATTACTGAAGTCATTTTAAAAGATACCTACTTCACTAAAAGGTACCGGAAATAGTCCAGGTATAAATTGTACCGGGTACCCCGGCATGATTCGCTTCCATCATTGAAGTGAGGACGGCATAAAGGTTGCGCTTTGGAACGCAATAAAACATTTTACCAGCAAAACCACCGTTTTAAAGTTAACGTGATGACATTCTGACAAGTGCACCGACATTCAGCGGACTAACCTCCTTCGAGAAAATTCGATATACCTAAGCACTCCAATATACTCAATAAAGCCGGCAAATAAAGCGACATATAGGGCAAAGGGCACTGGTAACTGTTTCTTCCCAAGTTTCAAATCCGAGGTAATCGCCATACTTACTTATACGGGGTCAAGCAAAACGTTGTAACGATATTTTACCCCCAGAATCAGCTATCGAATGTAAGCATGTTTTATAGCTTTTAATTTTTTTCCAGTATGGGATTGATAGTGATAGTTTGAAACCCTGGAAATAACATAGGATACTTTTTATTTTTATCCCGGTACTTCAAAGGCATTTACACTGGTCAAACCGGTTTTTCAATACTTCTATAACTATAATTCACCATTTATATGCATATGCATATACTAATATTATCAGGTACTTGTGTGTACGTGAATTCTAAATCGACGCGGGACGAAATCGCCGGCACCGGCTAGTTAGGTAATATGTAAACATAATGGACTTTGTTGTGATGATATTAAGAGTATACCTACAGGGTCAAGCAAATCGTTGCCACGATATTTTGCCCACAGAATTAGCTATGGATTCTAAGCACATTTTTTAGGCTTTTATTTTTTTAGAGTTCGTAAAAAAAATAGTATTATAAGTATCGCTCATTGATTGCACACCGTCAATCCCATACCGGGCCATACTAAATTTAGTTTTTTGCTAACGCTAACTTTTTTGCAAAATATAAATACCTATTTAGGGTCAACCAATTAACGATATATTAACTACAATAAAAAATTAAAACCTAAAGAACATGCTCAAGGCTAATTTTTCAATCGTCAGATATTTATTCGTTGCATAGTCTATCTATAGAAAATTTGGACTTGTGCCGGAATAAATTAGAATTTGCTGTGGACTAACCGAAGAATAAACATCTGATGACTGAAAAATCAGCCCTTAGTAGCTGATTCTGTGGGTAAAATATCGTTATAACGTTTTGCTGGACCCCGTTAACATACTCGTAATGAAGTAGATAAATGCTTGCTCATTTTATGAAATAAGTTATGTTTTATGTTTAACTTTCGGGAAGCGAAGTCCAAAATGAAAACACCAAAAAAAAGCCCTTTTCAGAACTAAGTTGTGTTTCAGAAGTTCACAGCAAACTTATAAAAATAGGTACCTATTACACAATTGGATTAAATGTGCTGTACCAAAACTCTCATTGTTGAAGTCGAAGTTTGATCAATTTATTGTAATTAAATTTAGTAATTAAAATTGTAATTAAAATTGTAATTAAATAAGTAATGAATCTTATGCAAACCCTCTCGTGATGAGAGGAGGCCTGTACCCAGCAGTGGGACGCAAAATAGGCTGTATTAGTAGTAGTAGTAGTAGTAGTAGTTAAAAAAACAGCCAAATGCAAGGCCGCGCGCAATGAAGGCTTTCGTAAATGCCTTCTGCCTGGCTGCCTTGCTCAAGAGACCAGAATTACCTCTAGACCTTAACAGGGCTAAAATACTAAGAAAAAGCAAATTGAGTGGTTACGTACGGGTCGTAACTTTTAATTACCCGCAGTGTAGCTGAATAACGATGTTAATCATCTTACTCAAAGCCCGGCGAGTGGGCACAATCGGGATCCTCGAGCCGAGGCCACCCTCTCAGAGGTATCTCTGCTTCTCCACTCTATTGGCACCGAGTACGTAGCTAAGGGCCTTATCCCACTTGCGATTTGCGAGCGTGTTTTGTATGGAGGCGAACACGCCGCGAGTTCGCCGCGTACGAGTTTTGTATTGAAAAACGCTTTCAACTCGCTCGCAAATCGCAAGTGGGATAAGGCCCTATGACAGAAAGCGCGGCGGAACCCTATTTCGCAACAAACTCTCGACTTTATTCAGTCCTCACCGTGGGATCAAAGTCGACCCAGAACGCCCCTGCGGATAAAGACCGTAGATTTGAAATGAGAATTCGTATTGCATTTTTACATTTCATTCATATTTACAAGTAGTAACATTGATGTTAATTTGACAATTTGTGCTTATCTATAGGCGGTCGTACATATCCTGTTGTCATTGAACTCGTAAATAGTAAGTCTACCGAATTAGGCCGCCGGATTAGCTCAGTTAGTTGAGAGCCTTCTTACTGATCCGAAGGTTGCGGTTTCGAATCCCACTATTATCGAATCATGGATGTTTAGTATCTGTTCATATCATTACTTGTCTATATAAGTGTTTATATCATTGTGTAGCAGTCATCGTACAAGTTTTGCTTAGTTTGGGGCTAGGTAAGTGTGGGATACATTGAAATGAGGGCCACGGTATCCGCTAAAAAGTTAACGCCCCGCCCGTCACTCTCGTCTGAGGTTTGGTGTAATGCGATGTCAAAGTTCTTCATTACATGCAATATCACTGTATCACTGTGACATTACGGCAGAGACCTCTGTGTCACAAATTAATCGTATAATATGGCCTAAATAAAAAGTAAAATCGCAACACTGAATCTTATGCGAAACAAAAGCCTTTAACGGCGAATTCATACGCTATGGCCCTAATTGTATGAAATTTCAAAGAAAGTTCGATGGATATCTTCGAAATATTTTTATATTTTTCTATTACGTCATACTTATCTACTCCCACATATTATTGTATCATGCTCCCACTTTGCTCCCACCATGCAGTTCCCCATAGCGAATTAATAGAATAAAGTAAGCAATAAAGTCAACGCCCGCTTTAAAGAAAATCCTGTCAAATTATGATGTATCTGAATCTTAATCTGAATGCTGAATTTGAATGAATGTCAACCAAGGGGATTTTTTTTTTACTATTTTCTTGAAAATTCCAAAAAAGTGATCAAATCGAGGAGACTATAGAGAGGGGACGATTCTGAACACAAAAAACGAATAAAAAAATATTTTCACCCCTCCTATTCGAAAAGAAGTGTTTTGTTGCCCGTTTAGAGGGAGCAAAATGCGATTTTGCTCTCTCTTCGCTTTATTTTTTATTTTTTTCATTTCTGCCCCGCTAACAGGGAGCAAAATACGTCTCGGAGCTTCGGAGACTGTAAAAAGTTGTATTCAAAAGTCGTATCTTTTTCGTATTTAGAATTTTATATATCGGCGTTTTACATAAATACGAGTACTTATAATGCACATACTATAAATCCATAAATTCATAAATATATACTTACTTTTGATAAATTATTTTCTATTATCTGTTATTTTCAATTTGGCTGAATGGTGCAGGCCAATGCCGTAGCATTCCTCGCAAACTCGTCGTGTGATCAAATTAAAAAAAAACTTGAACCCGCGAATTTCGTGAGCGCTCATTTCCTTGCCGTATTATTTTACACTTAATTTCCAAAATAAAACGTACTTTATGTAGTGTTATGAATTATTTCGTAGAGAATGAATGAATCAAAAAGTGATTTAGGTGATGCAATGTATTGGGATCAACACCTCTGAGAATTCCAAAGGAATATTATGTAAGTACGTAATATGAATTGCATTGCCCTTTTTTCATTTTATCGCAAATGTATTAAAAAACTTTGATACATGAGCGAAATTGTAATAAAATGTATATTTTTCACATTTGTTAAAATTTACCTATTATTATGAACGCAACGCATGCGAGCGTTACAGAAACAGAATATAAATACAATGAAATAGTTAGAGATTCTTCAATATGGAAGCCATTTTCGCCTTCTGCCTATGAATTTATGATAGGCGCGCGAAACACGTTCTTTTTAACCTTGTTTGTTTCTAAATGTATTATTTTTTTGTTTTACTTCATTTAATGACAATGATGAACGAATGATCTTATGATTTTCTCATAGGAGGGGTGAAAAGCTGAGTGTACAACACGGTAGCAAACTTATTTATGCCTTGGGTGACAAAGCTTGAATCCTTCGCTAGCTCAAGGTTCCACGCTAGAAGGGATTCTATATTCTGGAATCTTTCGCGTCGCTCTGGATTCAATCCGTCACCCGCGGTAAAATATACCATTTTGCTCCCTAGTCATACAATCTACTAATGAATGTATGTAGATATGGTATGTAATTATACAATTCGGTTTTAACTCAAAAACTACTGATCCGATTGCCACAGTGTAAGGGGTAGATTACAACTAGGCCAACATATATACCAATTTATTCCGGTAAAATTCACAGTTCCCGCCGGAACGCTCTTGCTGAATTCCACGCGGACGAAGTAGCAAGCCAAAGGTAGTATAAAAATATTTACGAAATTCATAAGCCACACAACTTGTAGTAAGGTGACAAAAATGTCGTAGATGAGAATAAGCAAAGGCATTTTCTTTTTCTCGTCATCAAGGCATGCGGTTAATTCCGCGAAATTCGGTAAGTATACCAATATTTTACAAGGGCAATGTACAAACACTAGTAACTGGACGACCAAGCTTTGCTTTTTTTTAAAGAGTCAAATTGAGTTTTACTAATTATGAGACCTAGCTATCCCCTAATATATAGCTACAAGATTTTTTTAATAGAGCCTGATAAAAAAATCCTCTCCATTTTAATCTACGATTTGAATAAGCTCGGTTGCCGTTCTATCTATAAAGTAATATATGTATCTTAATCGACTGTGATTGCATATAAATGCAATATGTGGATAATTATAAAAGTGTGTTTATTAGGATACCCGAGTATTTAATATGGTTATTTTACTTCAGATGATGTGACATTTGAGGGTGTTCCTCTAATCTCTTTATTTCTTTTTAAATGTCATTGGTATAGGAAAACGAGCGCACAGCCCACCTGATGTAAGTTGTCACTGTGGCCCATGATCTCGAATGCGTTGCCTACCCTGAGCCCTAAGATGGAATGCCTCTGTGCCAGAAATTTCACCGGCTGCCTTAACCCCCTACCGGAAAACAACAGTGCGAGTACTGCTAGGTATTTGGCGGCAGGTTAGCGGGGAAATACGGTGGTACCACCCCGGACAGACCTAGCACCAGGCCCTACCACTACCACCACACTACCACGGTTACTATACAAAAATAACTGCCGTATTGTTTCAAATGATTACTTAGATCTAATACGGAATTGCATATTTTCATAACGGTGAAGCTCTGAAATAGGGAATCGTTTTGTACTTAAAAGTAGCGCTAGAGATCGTTATGAAAAAGTTTCAAAAGAAAAGCGTGAAGTTTGAGGGCTATCCGATTGGTGGTGTGAGGGGTGCGGTACGGCAGAGCCGGCGGGGCGGCAGCGGGGCGCGGGGTGCGGAGGTTCCGGATCAGCTGGGCGGCGGCCATATTGATTCCCCGGCCTGTTTGATCGGCGCCTCCCGTCGCCCGCGACCGCGGCCCTCACTCACTATTAGACGCGAACTTTTATGATTTCAACTCAAATCTGACGCTCGGCCACGGAATACCCCAGAGGACGGCCGGAAGGCATGCTCTCTTATACACGGTAAATTAAACCCGACTATAACGAGAAGCGTTTAGGTTGCCGCTTTCTTACATATAGTCAATGGATTAAATCATCCATTGACTATATGTAAGAAAGCGGCAGATGTTTATGTCACCATTTAGGTAATAGCGTTAATAAGCGGGCTGTCCCAATATTAAGTATTTGATAATGACGTTTTTAACTATTTAGATTATGTTACTGTCGTTTATCATTTCAATCCGTGCGGAATCCATAAGCGCCTTAATTTTCCTTGAGTCGAAACTAAATAGTAAGCGGGTCTCGTGAGCGCCGCCTGGTGTAAGATGTCACGAAAAGCAATATGGCGGGCGAGGGATGTCACACTTTAATTAAAGGGCGAAAAAATGTGGCTCGCAAACAAAACGTGCAAAGTGTTATACTTACGACGTATTATATAAGGTACACGCGTATGTCACTCAACATTGTTTTGCTTTGTTAATATTTTATAGAAACATGATTGATTGGGTAATTAACGACTTTGTAAACTTTTTTTTAAAATTATGTACATTGGGATGAATCTGAGATTAAGAGTGAGTTTTTAGGTTATTTGATACCTGTGTAATGTTTGAGCTGTATATGATCATTAGCTCGATTAAGCCCTAATTGTTGTAAGCTGTCACACGAGACCTCTAAATCTGGTGAGCGCCGGAAATTGCGAGTGTCTCCCAGTTAATCCGCAACGGCAATGATAGATAGGCAATACGTGTCGCCGTGCGTGACTGACAGCCGTCGGGTCCAAGTAAAGTGGTCGTCGGCGTAGACGAAACTCAAGTGTTATTGTTTAAGGTGGAGCGCGCGTGCACGAGTAGCGGCGCCGAGTTATCGGCCCGTGTGTAGCTTCCGACCTCAATGGAACTTCAACTACACGAGGCAATATGTAGTTACATTATATGGCTAAAGCATAAAAATAGTCTCTACGATACTATGGCGATAAGTAAGAGTTGCTCCGTGTAGTCTGATATCTGTCTGGTATATTAAATCGCAGTAACTTCGAGCTCAAGTTACGGTGTTATTATTATACTTACTTTGGACGATTTACTTTTTACTTTATAATCTGTATTAAGTATATAAAATGCAATGTCGCGACTGACTGACTGTCTGACTGATCAATGTCCCACCCAAACCGCTGATGATAAGAAGATTGAAATTTGGAGACAACATTGATTGTATATTGTAGGCATCGTTTAATAAAGCAATTTTATCATTCGTATAGTAAGGGTCAAAAATAGTCGTCCAACCATTATATGCAAGTCCGTTATCTTTTAAGTTATAAATAAAAAACATAATGATTTAGGTCCCTAATTAGAATCAAATAAACATGTGTTTCAGCATTTTTAGAAAGTTGGCCTTTAAGGGGGTGAAACGGGGGATGAAAGCTTGTATGGATGAACCTTCTTCTTCTTTTATGGGTGAATCTTGAAGTTAAACGAACGTAAATCATAATATGTATTTATATTATGATTTAGATATTCGATTACAAATAACTATAAGGACATGGTTCAAATTTTTTAGAAATTTCACCTTAAAGGAGGTGAAAAGTGGTCATCCCCTGATGAAGGTTTGTATGAAAGTTTTGAAGTTAAACGCCCGAAATCTTTTGATTTAGATATTGGATTACAAATAATTAAACACATGTTTTAGCATTTTTATATACTTCACCTTTAAGGGGGATAAATAGGGAATGAAAGTTTGTATAGTTGAACCGTCAATACTTGAACTGGCTGAACCACCATCTTTGAATCAATCAATCACTTATTCAGCAAATTGGCCACATAGCGGCACTTTTATACGTCAGAAATGAATTTACCAGCGCTTCCTAGACCCATTGCTTGAGAAGAAGCGCCGCAACAAACTCAGCAGAAGGCCTTTTAAAAAAAGTCACATACATATCGAGATTCTGAACAGCGCATCGGATAACAAATGCAAGACCCTTAGTGAATAAAATATTATTCCAGCTTGGGTATAATGTGAAAGAGCTCGTTAAAAAAGTCATGAAGCAAAGTTTGCGATTGTTGAAGCCTTTACGGTGCAATCCCGATAATAATGACGTAAAGGAGAACGCAAACATGCGGTAACTGTGATGGTTTCATTGTCCTTTACGTCCCGCTTTGCCACTTCCTTCGCGAACATTATGATCATTTTAAACGACTTAAAATAAATAAATTAAACATCTTGGGACATTTCACACAAATTGACCTAGCCTCAAACTAAGCAAAGCTTGTACTATGGGTGGTAGGCAACGATATAAATACTTATTTAGAGAAATACATAGGTATATTAAATACTATACATCCGTGACTCGGGTGCAAACATTCGTGCTCATCACAAAAAGTTTACCCCTAGCGGGATTCGAAGCGACCGTCGGAACAGTGGACAGGATCAAACCTGTCGTCTATCAGTGAAATTAGCTAAAAATGAGTTTTTGACCTTTATCTTTATGACATTTCGTTCGTGGATTCTTAATTATGTAATTTACTTCAAAATTGAGAAGTGATTATTGGGATGATCAGGAACCCTTAAATATGTTGCATATATACTCGTCGTATTTCATATATATTCCTAGTTTTTGGTTATACAGGTACTCGTACTTGAAAACGACGTTGAAAATGAACTTCGATACCTAACCTAAGTGTTTTATTTTTATTTTTACAAACACATATAAAAATGAAAAAGTCAACGATCAAGGGTTTCTTGCTCAAACCCGATATCGATTTGTTTTACAATTATGAACTTTCGACGGTCTATTTATGAGAAAAACAAACTCCATTGTTTTCTTACGACTAATTGGGTTTGAGCAGGAAACCCTGGCAATGTTACTTTATATTGGATATAATTACAAAATAATATTATGTATAGTCGAGGGTCGAAATATTTTCTACTGTGATACTATCGGGTAGGAATGTAATGTACGATTTTCAATGGTGGTATATAAAAGAGACTTGTGGGTTCATTTGTTATAGAAGTTTTCGTTGATTTTGTTTCTTTGCCGCATATAATTTATTTTTGTTATTTCATATGGTCTGATTCCCACGAGACAGGCCTAGCCCAGTGTGGCGATCACAGTAACCTATTAAAATATTGTACTTATTTAATTTTAAGGTTAATAAATACATTTTCATTTTTATTATTAAAAAAATATAGTCCTACTGTTGACCGCTGCAGGAGACGTAAAAAAAACCAGATTGTTGAATGCATCACACACACCCACTAACTTGCTTATTCAGCAAACACTCACTGTCGCCAGTCGATTTAGGCCCAAGACGCCTTTATTATACGGACGGTTAAAATTTGACAGATTGTTTATGGAGCAAATGCCCAATGCACACGACGACAGCGTCAAATATAGCAGATGCGAAGTCGGCGGCGCCATATGCAACTATACTCTTTGGTCGTCGGACTACGGACCATCTAATAAATTAAATGGAACTAACACTGTGACGAAAATTTGTGGCGTAAAAGGCTTGTATGCCCCTTTATCTAACGTCATAACGAGAGATAAAGACGAAAGAAGCCTGGGATGACATTCGTTGTTCCAGATGTACTTACGAGTAATGCAAATACGCAGCAGTGACAGTTCACTTCACTGGTGTCCGTCAGAAATTTCATATAGGGCCATGTGACACGCTGCGATCGTTTACGTTTTCCCCACCACTGACACAGCGAATAAGTTTCAGCTCAATTGGCTATGGGTGAAAAATGACAATGTGCTCGATATTTTTTTTTAGGATAGGAATAACCTTCCGTATCAAGAGAAAAAAATCTCAGAATTTTCCGTGCCCTAGATTCGCGTAAAAAATAAAATTGGTTTTGCGTTATGACGATTGAAATAAAGGTGTTTCCTTGGTCCAAGTATGCAGCACTACTTCTTGAAAAAAAGTGTTGACACTATTGACATTATTGATTTTTTCAAGATGTACTGCTGCATACTTGGACCAAGGAAACACCTTTATTTCAATCGTCATAACACAAAATCAAGTTCTTTTTTTTTTCTCTTGATACGGAAGGTTAGTCCTATCCATAAAAAAATAATCGAGCACATTGTCATTTTTCACCCATAGCCAATTGAACGACGGGATGGAGGTAAAATATAAATTGCAAAATTTCATTACACATAGCCGAAGCTAAAAGCGTATAATTACTAAACACATTTTTATGCGGTGTTAGATATTTATTAGACAGAATGATTTAGCTACCAATGTATTGCGTCGCTGGTATTTTATAAAATAAACTAGCTTCTGCCCGCGACTTCGTCCGCGTGGAATTATAGCGTTTCCGCGGGAATTGAGCGTTAAACTATAACAAATTATATATGAAAACCTTCCTCTTGAATCACTCTATCTATAAAAAAAACCGCATCAAAATCCGTTGCGTAGTTTTAAAGATTTAAGCATACATAGGGATATAGGGACAGAGAAAGCGACTTTGTAGTCATAGTGATATCATGTCTTGTATAGCAATGTTGGTAAACAAAAAAAAACATAGGTTAGGTACCCGACATTCAAATGACTTAATATTCTTTTCACTTCACATGCTCTTAAAATGTTACTTTCTCTCTGTAGTCTCTGCACATCGGGACTAAAGCTCTTTTTTAGTCTCTAGGGACTAAAGTATTTTTTTTTAAATTTACATTGGTAACCCGCCTAAACAGCCAACCACAGAGTTTGTGAAAGGAGGATTATCCCCATTTCCAGTGAACCTAGACAATTTCTAGGGCGTGAAAAAACGTGATTTAATTTCGTGAAACACGATTTAATGATTACGAATACTCTTGTTTTATTAAAAGTGAATTCATTTAATAATGCATGACCCAATTAGTTTTTCACTTCACATGCTCTTAAAATGTTACTTTAGTCTCTGCACATCGGGACTAAAGCTCTTTTTTAGTCTCTAGGGACTAAAGTTTTTTTTTTTTAATTTACATTGGAAACCCGCCTAAACAGCCAACCACAGAGTTTGTGAAAGGAGGATTATCCCCATTTCCAGTGAACCTAGACAATTTCTAGGGCGTGAAAAAACGATTTAATTTCGTGAAACACGATTTAATGATTACGAATACCTATGAATCTTGTTTTATTTAAAGTGAATTCATTTAATAATGCATGACCCAATTAGTTTTAAAATATATTAATAGTTTATATAATTAGGCAAGTTTGAATCTGTTGGCTAAATATCATTCAAAACGTCACGTGATAAAAAAACAGGTCAAGTTGGACTCGCGCACCGAGGGTTCCGTACCAACAAACTTGATGATGCAAATTTAACAATACAAACTTATTATTTGCGGTTGGTGAAGTAGACACGGCTACTGCGCCAACCGCAAATGATAAGTTTGTATTAGTAAATTGGCTTTTCTTGCACCAAAATATATAATATTTACGGTTATCAGATTTATTCCTGTACGTGTGCTGTAAGACCTTGCTTCTGGCCAAATTTCATGATTCTAGGTCATCGGGAAGTAGCCGGTTATCTACTTTGTTATAATAAATATCGTAATTTTGTATGGAACTTCGTTTTTTTTTCCTCGCATTCGAAGTGAAAAGCAGAGTGTTTAACGCGTGACTAAACAACTATAATGACACTCGAACTATAGCCACCCTCGCTCTGCTCGGGTGGCTAAACATCTCGTGTCATAATGGCTTGTTTTAGTCCCTTGATAAACAATCTACTATTAAAATATATTAATAGTATTCAAGTTTGAATCTGTTGGCTAAATATCATTCAAACCGTCACGTGATAAAAAACAGGTCAAGTGCGAGTTGGACTCGCGCACCGAGGGTTCCGTACTACAACTTGATGATGCAAATTTAACAATACAAACTTATTATTTGCGGTTGGTGAAGTAGACACGGCTACTGCGCCAACCGCAAATGATAAGTTTGTATTAGTAAATTGGCTTTTCTTGCACCAAAATATATAATATTTACGGTTATCAGATTTATTCCTGTACGTGTGCTGTAAGACCTTACTTCTGGCCAAATTTCATGATTCTAGGTCATCGGGAAGTAGCCGGTTATCTACTTTGTTATATAAATATCGTAATTTTGTTTGGAACTTCGTTTTTTTTTCCTCGCATTGGAAGTGAAAAGCAGAGTGTTTAACGCGTGACTAAACAACCATAATGACACTCGAACTATAGCCACCCTCGCTCTGCTCGGGTGGCTAAACATCTCGTGTCATAATGGCTTGTTTTAGTCCCTTGATAAACAATCTACTATTACCCTACTCAATCGAGTGCCTATGACATAAGAGTCATTTGAAAGTAATGGTGATCTAAAAAGGTTGTTATCAAGATATAGTGTAATCGGATGCGGTGGGTGGCGAGTTAGGGCACTGGCGCACCGCCAGGGGGCGCCGCCAGCTCGATTCCTCCACATAATGACCGCGCTTTCACGGTTGCAGGTGCATACAAGGCTTTTATCCACCTTCACCGCGATACCCGGATCCATAAATTGTGTTATAAATTATGATTCAGTTTGAGGAATAGATATAATTCCTATTTTACTTGGCTTGGTTGACAAGCAAAGGTGTTATAGTTACCAACTTTGATTTTTACCCGACTGCAACAGAAGAAGGGTTATAATTTTTGATTTATTATTTACCTACTTACTTTAAACATGTAGATTTTCAGACTCTCACCGTCGTCCGCGTGTTTGCCAGTCCATAACAAAAACAAAAACGTTATATTTATCTAATGTTTAAAAGGTATCATTTAATTTTTATTAGTATTTAAGAAAATTGGTTCTTGAATGAAAGTACAACTTTTCAATTTTAGGGTTAAATTGGTACTTCATTTATGATCATTAATACAACCGCTGGGTTTCCGATAGGGCTATGTCGTAGCTACGTCGTTGCTACGGTTCGATGCTACGACTCGTAGCAATGTGGTTCGTAGTACAGACGTGCGGTGTCTTGTCACTGCGCACACCGTTTACACCAGAATAGCTGCTGCTTTGAAAGTTATTAATTACTAATACGCATCTTATTTATTTGTAAAAATGTGTTTCGATATACAATACCTACATACGTATATATGTCTTTTTGCATAAATCCTATCCAAAGGTGACACATCGGCGCCAGCGATTCTAAAGCTTGTTTACAGTAGTCCCCACTCGAACTCGCAATTAGCGGACGACGATTAATTAGGCGAGATCTCGACGGAATGTCTTGAGGGATCCTACTTGTTTCCAGGGATCCATACCAATAAAGAACTCATTATTAGCAAAATGTGTAAAAATAAGCGATTGAAACATGAACGCCCTGTGGAATCAGTCAATCAAAATGGTAAAATTGTTAGTAAGAGTAGATACATTTTGTGACGTTACATGATGCGTAAGATGGAGGCATTTGCCTAGCAGTTGTTGGTATAGTTTCATATGGATACTTTGATGCTCAATACTACAATGTGGGGTAAAATGTCCGTTTCATAATCTTGTCGGACTGACCAGTTTGAGAATAGCTGAACAGCTGACTGATCGTAAACAATGACAAACGAGCAAAAATTATAAAGTAATTAATTTTATATTTACTACCTATCTATCCTTTAACTATCAAGTAACTAGTACCTAAACGAGGCTAAGATGAAATTGCTTCTGCTAAAGATTATATTACGCCGGGTACGGCAAGGCATAAATAGGTAAAGTATTTAGTCAGTTATGGCATACTAACTAATACATAATCACCTCGTTCGAAGTACGAGCAACGCCAAATCTTAATCATCTTAAACTCTTAAAGTGACATACCGCCTGAAGTATTCAAAATGGAAGACCAGGAATTATTTGCTGGTGCACAAATGAAAGTAAGCGTGTCACATCTACTTCGATTTTAAACGACTGTCACAAAAGTGGATCTCTATTATTTAAAGTAATTTCTCTATTATTAAACGGTGAAAAATTACTATCACAATTTACAGCCCCCAATTCGCACTGGGCCCGCGTGGGGACTATAGCCTAAACCCTCTCATGATGAGGGGAGGCCTGTGCCCAGCAGTGGGACGCAAATAGGCTGTAGTAGTAGTAGTAGTAGATAATAATAAAGTTTGTTAATCTTCCGGAGTGGCTGTATTGAACGCCAGTAAATGTGTCAACGACCCCTACGCAAATTTATCTAGATCAGGCTATAACTACTTGTAGGTAGGTACTCCAACAGTGTGGCCGTATCTTTCAGCACAACTACTTACCAAATACATACAAATTACGTAATTCTACTCGTAACCTAATTTAAATACATAATTTCCGGTAAATATACAAGCGACTCGGTCATTGTCTTTTTTGTACGACGTCGAGTAAAACTCAGCGTAGGCAAACGAGAACACAGTCCGCCTAATGGTAAGCGGTCACTAAGGCCCATGAACATGAGATATCTAACGGAAACACCTAAGTACCTACACGTAACCTATACTAAGTACCTACACAGCGAAACTCAATTAAAATGTTAAATGTAGACATCATTTACGAAACGGAAATTTTCTTTGCTAAATAAGCTCACACATTGATTTTGCCGTAGGTGAAAGCTGTTATAATTGTTCAACGGCTCCGGTACACGGTGTACCTACTAATATTTAAGCTTACTACCGAGAGTACTAACTAGTAACTTAGAGAGAGCCCTTTTGATTTTGCGTTAAGCCTACAAAGTATGCAAATAGGCCCCAAGTGCCCCGTCGAGAGATTTTGGTCAGGTCATCTACAGTGTTATCATAAGGCGGTTCCCGCGTGTGAAATATATAGAAGCTGTTTAAGAGTGAGCGCGCTTGCATTAAAGTTAAAAGCTAGATAGATAGACCCTGTAACTCATCGCTAATTAATTCAAAATATAAAATTTAATTTAACTGTAATTGAAATAGTAGATTGTTAACCTAGGACTGAATGGCACCCATTTCTGACCAGTCGTTTGGCGCTGGAACGCCAGTGAGAGCGCTAAATAGTACGAGTCAGAAATGGGTTTCTTTCATCCGAGCGTGAACACTCTAATTTTCGTTTCGAATATGAGGAAAGTAAAAAAAAGAATGTGCGCTACTTACCTACTAAAAACACATATTCTGCGGTATCACATTTTCCATAGCTAGCTGTACAGTTCATTTCATTTCTCGATCATTATAAATAGTCCTATTTGCTCTAATATATTTAACTATATTTAGTTCACAACATACATACATTAAAAACTAATCACATATTGTGAAGTAAGTTTAGTTTGCCGCCATTTTGTTCATTTGAAAAAATCCGTCTGCGCATGTCACGTCGGCAGCGTTCTGAATCGCGCTCAGAGCGCGCACTGCACCTTGCATCATGCGATTTGATGATTGACAAGGTCGATAACAAATGGAAAAACACAAATGAATATTCACGAAAATGGTTATAATTATTATTTATTAAATTATTTATCAAATTAAGTAAGTTATAAAACTTATTAAATATAACCATTTTCGTTATAAGAAATGAAAATAATATAGTACTACAATAATGATTTCTTGGCTGTATTCGTTGTTCCATTGCCGAATTTTCATGCCAAATATTTTGCCAACAAAAAAAAAGTTAATTCCCCAAGATTGTCTGTTTGAAACTGAGCGAGAGACAATATAATATGAATAAATCGACCGACTTGATATTTCAGGCATTTAGAATTGTCATAATATATGAATTATTTGTCAAGTTAAGTAAGTTTTAATTTTATATACCTATTTTTTTATTAGAAATGAAAAACAATATTATACTTAATGATTTCTTGGCTGTATTCGTTGTTCCTTTGCCCGTTTTTTTGCCAACTATATTGCCAAAAAAAAGTCTCGATTATGATAAAGATATTCGTCTGGAGATACATCCCCGCGTGTCACCGCCGTGAAAATAATAAGCAAACAGGCTGGCTATGGCCCGGTGCATATATTCACAAAACGCCTAGTTTTGGCCACAATTTGGCTAAAATTTTACAAATCTACAGAGAAGGTATAGGTTTGCGCGGGCTAGTTTTCCGTAACTCGACGACTCAATTGCGCCTATTGAGTCGTCGACAGAACTACAGAGAATCTGTAATTTTTTTAAATAAATCGCATTGAAACCATGATTGAAACAAAAGAAACCTGACTTTGATGCAGGGGGGCGGAACAGAGTCGGTGGTAGTTAGGTATGTTGATAGGCCCAATAATTACATCTAGGTCGCGCATGATTGGGTCACACAGAATCTCCAAATAATGTGCAATTAGCGCCGGGGTGCACCCGAGTCGAGTTACGAGTACGTCAGAAACAAAAGAAACCTGACTTTGATGCAGGGGGGCGGAACAGAGTTGGTGGGGTTAGGTATGTTGAGAGGCCCAATAATTACATCTAGGTCGCGCATGATTGGGTCACACAGTATTTCCAATAATGTGCAATTAGCGCCGGGTTGCACCCGAGTCAAGTTACGAGTACGTCTACGAAATAATTAAGGTACGGCCAGACTGGATAAATATTGATGTTCGCTACCGGACAAAAGTTTTAATTTAAATGTTTTCTGGATAATGTCATACCTGTATCAACCAGTATTTTACACACCTTATCTAAATATATAAAACTCAAAGGTGACTGACTGACTGACATAGTGATCTATCAACGCACAGCCCAAACCACTGGACGGATCGGGCTGAAATTTGGCATGCAGGTAGATGTTATGACGTAGGCATCCGCTAAGACAGGATTTTGCAAAATTCCCACGGGAACGGGAAAAATCGTGATTAAACATTTTAATATTTTTGCGCATACGAAGTTGCGGGGAAAAGCTAGTTAGATATAAAACATTTGTAACATCTTATACTTTACTCGAGCTAAACGTGTATAATTATCGCATTCACTGCCACTTCTTTTTACGAACTTTCGCCAGGTGCCACATCTGTCATTAAGGGAACATTGCAACGCACATGTACGTTCGAGGCACTGCGGGAAAGTCAGCAAAACGCATATATACGTTGGTGGCAGTGAATGCATTATACAAACTACCTATTTTCCTCAGAAACCGCTCTAACGATTCAGTCGAAATTTACAAGGGTCGGGGATTCAATATCGGCTCGCACATCTGAATTTACCGATGTGCGAAATTCAATTTTAATTTACCGCTGAAATTTTCGGTGAAGGAAAACAATTGCGAGGAAATCTGCACGCATCTGCGAAGTAATTTAAGGATGTGTGTGAAATACCGAATCGGCACTGGGCCCGCGTGGGTACTTTCGTCACGAGTGGCGTGTGCCCAGCAGTGGAACGTAAACAGGCTGTTATGGTGGTTCGTGGTTGAAATATTTATGCAAGATTCTGGAAGCAGGACACGCTGCTTTAATTATAGAATGACCTATATTGACATTAAATTTCTTACAGATATTATTGATTTGTCATGATTATTTTATAATGAACGCCTCGAATGTTCAATGTGCTCTAATATATATAAGGAAAGCTTTTTAGAGCACATTAAAGTTCTTCTGCTCTGGGGAATGGCAAAAAATACAACTTTTACATTGTATATCTAATAGCTCGCGGTTCTCATAAAAAATGCAATTGAACTTTTTCACGTCTATTTTTTTATATTGTGTAAAGTAAGTTACTTAAGGTATTTTACTAGACATCACGTAACTATAGGCTCTGATGGACTTTAGGGCAGAGCTTTTTTTACAGTTAGGTAACGTATCATATACGTAGTACTATTTCACAGTAATAATTATTTTAGTGGCCGCTAAAAATAATCAATCAAGCCAACCGTCCGCACATTCTGACGGAAAATATTGTTAGGTAATTTACGTACTTTTTAAGTTCATTCTAAATTAAGTTTTAGACCTAGTTTCTTCATTATTACCATAATAAAATTATTCCTTTTTAGTCTGTGTGTTTGTTTGTGTTTGCCATCATAACACAATAAGAAATGCAAATGTTTATGTTTAGTTAAATTCTGTTGTTTTAATTATCATTGGTTTCCCAAGATACAGGCGAAGCCTAGTTTGGGGACCCCTTTATACTTATTTATTGTACTTATAATTTGTGTGCACAGAAATTGGTTTTTATTTGTCTTGAATCTTGTTTTATTTAATTTGTTATGTTCTGCTCGTCTTTACTGTATATAAATAATAATAATTATTATTATTCTGCTAAGGAAATTCTCCAAGGAACATAGGTAAATTTCAACATCAAATAACTTTACTCTGACGGACTTTAGAACCTATTTCTTCATATTATCGCGTATCTTACATATTGTGCCACAAAAATAACTATTACTATGAAATATCGTATCAGCAATAATTAATTAAATGGCCGTTGAAAAAAAATCAAGCCAACCTCCATAAAAAATTCCCCAAAACCTTTTAAATGTGAAAAAAAAACAACATTAATGAAATCGGCTACAGCTTGTCACTAAACAACTTATAAATTGCAAAAAACGAAATCTGTTTTGTTTTGTTCAAGTATGTATTTGAATTCTATGAGATTATACGTGAATAGGTGAATTTAAGATCAGTGTCAATGATCCGCTTTTATAGAAGTAAAACAAATTTTAATGAAAATTTATTCAATTAAATTTCAAGCCGGCCGCCATCGCTTTGTGCTGAGGTCTCGTCATGAATATTTTGCAATCACTCTTAACTAGGTATGTTTATTATAATAATAACTCTACATTTTCATAACATATTGTCCAACTCTACGTTTTGGGGACATTTACTTGATTCGTAAATTAATAAATATCTTCGGACTTTTCACACTAGTTCACCTATAGCCCCAAACTAAGCAACCATTGTATTATGGGTGTTAGATAACTATATAAGTATAGGTGTGCATAGGGTCAAGACAAAAGTTGTGACGATATTTTAAACGTTATGGATTCCAAGCATATTTTGTAGGTTATCAATTTTTTCGACTTTGTAAAAAAATATGGGATCGATGGTGTAAGCGATATCTACCTGAATCCCGTACAATTTTTTTTACTAACTCGAAGAAAATCAAAAAACCTAAAAAACATGCTTGGAATAGATAGCTGATTCTATCGTCCCAACATTTTGCTTGACGCCGTGTATAGGCCGTATAAACACTAAACATCCATGGACCGAGAACATTCGTGCTCATCACAAAAAATCGGAATCGAAGGCAGGGCCACTATATACCTCGCTTGGTATACGGAACAATGCGGCATAGGTACTTGGAGTGAAATCTGTTATTGTCCTGACTTTTTCGCGCTGGGACGAGTGCCAGTGTGTGCGTAACCTCTCCGGCCCCACACCCGTGTCGCATTGCACGAACTGAACAGAATTATCGACAGCTCTCAAGTAAAGTGTTCTTCGTGGGATTTTTATGAAATAATCGTCGAGAAGCACATCGAAGTCTAGGGCGACAGTCATATTAAAATTGTTGAAAGTATGAAAATGTGGGTAAGTAGGTCACAAGGCGCTCGCGAGCAGTTTTGGGTCACGGGTTGCCAGAATTACATACGATCACACCAAAAACTAAAATTACACCGATAGAAACTGTATTGAGTTAAAAAGACGTATTGATATGATCGAAGCTTGCTTATCACACCGATTCGCCCGCTTATATTTTAACTCTGATCTATTATCTAGTCGTTACTAACCCTTCAGAAAAACAAGAAACTTAAAGATGTTCCGAGTGTTGAAAAATGGTGCCGCGTGTAATTACACAAGCGCAGATTACAATGAAGGTCTTGCAAGAAATAGGTACTCAGTATAAAAGCGTCAAACCGTAATCCCACTGCCTCTTGTTCTCTTTTCAAGAGCCTCATCATGTTGTCTACTGTAGGCACTGTAGGTAAGTACCTACTATAAGTATGTGCTTACTGACATCGCAGAAATTCGAAAAACTTTTTGAACGATTCTTAATACTTGTTCCTTTATAAGTTTTATCATATGTCGTGTGGAGAGACGAGACATAAAGGACCAAAAATAATAATATAATTGGTCAATCATGTACAAAAAATATAAAAAATTTACACCGAAAACGTAATCGTATTACTAATTAAGCATTTAGGTCACATAAATTGCTTATTAAATCCTTTTGTATGCAATAAAAATACGTTTTCAACTTTAGTTACTACTGTTTAATCACATCAATGAACGCGAAGAGTGAGAACATTCGAACGCGATAAATATTGTACGAACTGACAAATATGGTAGTCCTGTATTGTCGCAGCGAGGGTAGTAAGACTCAAATTGCTACGGAGGGTAAATGAAATCATTGCGAGACGACGGCGCGCGCATGCGCCAGCCGCACGCCTGCGCAGCGCCACTTAACCTCAATCCGAGACGTGTTTTCGAATGAAACTTCATTCCCGAGCCGGTCCCCGCGACCACACTTTGCTTTCAGCCGACTTCGAGGCTTATGCGACTTATACAAGCTGCCGCTGCCCATCCTCGGATTGTCCCACTTCATATCAATCATATATGTTATAGCTTTCGAACGCCGGCGACACTAATCCCGAACCTGTCCTACCTAATGCGTTCATGATTAAACTATTCTAAGTAAGAGTTATTCCGGAATTTACTTACTGCACATTGTCATGATTAAATGAAGTTAAATTTTATTATTTTTGATTTTCAATTCCCAACTTTCCACTAGTTGCTTAAAATAGTTTTGTGTCAACCGAGTAACTCGCCCAGAGTCATTGGCCTCCCACGATACAGGCTAGCATAGTGTGGCGACCATTGAAACTACATTAAACTTTTGCGAAGGTATAAATACCATACTCTTAATAAATCATTTTGTTTGTTGTGTATCTGTACCTACTGTACATTTCGATAAATAAATATTTTTCATTTTTTTTCATTCTAGAAAGGAACTTACTTCGATTTATTTCTAATGCCAGAATCATATCTGATTTCGATAATCTATATTACTTTTTTTACCCGACTTAAAAATAAATAGATAGAGATTCTCCGAGTGTACCTACTTATCTACTTAAAGGTTTTTATTATTCTTCAATGTTGGACCCATTGCTTCGAAAGTTTGATCCTCGTGATCAGATCTATGAGAAAATGGGGAAACGCCTCAAAACTTATAAGCGCATATTATTGTCGCATCGAACTAGTTTTTGGCACCTGCAGTATCAGGATCGACGGCAATGTCAGGATACCGAGCGATTGGAAGAAGGGCCTCGAGGATTCGGTTTGAGCAATACGTACGATCGCACGTGCAGTATGTAAGCGTACATGCATTCTAAGCATGTTTTTTAGTTTTTTTTCGAGTTGGTAAAAAAAAATGTTATGGGATTCAGGTATCGCTCACATGCATGCATTGCCGCCGTAAATGAACTATGCCCGCTCCGCTGCGTATGATGGAAGTTATAATGTGCGATGTGACAAGTGTTTACCTCGGCCATGGGAGACGGTGGCTGGCGCCAAGCTAGCCCACACGGTGTATGTATTTATACGCTTTAGTTAGACCGGTCTGAGTAAAATGACATAGGTACTATTTGTATTTACAGTAAGTACCAACTATTACTTCTACTACTTACTACTACAGCCTATTTGCGTCCCACTGCTGGGCACAGGCCTCCCCTCATCATGAGAGGGTTTGGGATATAATCCAGCTGTCAACTGAGCTGAGCTCCTAATGGGGAGCCGTTCTAGGCTAAGTCGATATTTCTCATAAGCCATCAGACTGATTTTATGAACAAAGAAAAAAGAAATATTAACATGAAAATGCCATTGGAAATATTGCCCTCTTCTCTCTATTCTCTGCTAAAAATGGTGAAAATACTAATGACGGAGCTTATCAAAAATCAGCCAAAAATACCTAGTAATTGCATGTGTAAATTAAACTACTTACGTGTGGCAATAAAAAACGGCACGGCCTCCCGCCTGGCCCAGTGCGGCAAACTAGGGCAGGCCCGTGAAGGCTCTAGCGCTGCCAAATTGTCAAAGCTGACATGTTGCAACTGCTTTATGGGTCTGATAAACCGAACTATGAATTCAGCAAAAATTTCGTTCTACTTAATTGCCAATCACGCGGAGAGCTCACCTGAACATTCCATTATAATACTTATGTTAATTTGCAATTATAGAAACATATAAAAGGAAACCAATTGATTGATTAAAGAAGAAGAGAAAAGAAGCATACTTACATTTTGACAGAAAGGTTCCTTAAACGAATGTGCATAAGTGGCAACTAAGAAAGCATTTTACCTCAGAAATTATAAAATGGGTTAGAAATATTAAATTCTTTGGAGACAAAGTAGATAATAAGTAGGTACCTAATTGGTGCTTCAATTTCGTCCACGAAGAACATAGTAGGTTGTATCATAAGGGAGCAAAATAATATTTTTACAGCGAGGGCGCTATTTTGAATCCAGAGCGGAGCGAAGTATTCTAGAGTAGAATCCTGAGCGCACCATGGATTCTAAAGTAGAATCGTGAACATAGCGAGGGATTCAAAATACGTCGCCCGAGGAAAAAATAATTTAGTGACCGAGTGATACACTCTACTTTTCATCTCCCTCTATGATAAAAATAAATAAGAGGCGCTTTTAGATACAACTCATGAATATATTTATTAGAGTGTGAGGTAACAATAATGTAAAACTAAAAACTTATATTAATATTGGAAACGTTCGCGCAATTCTGAAAATTTATTGTCACAGTTTTATTTGGGACAGAGATTGTTGTAGACTTATTTATAGATTGCGTGTTTGAAATAATCTCAGAACCTGGCTGATGAGACATATTATGTTCATTTGAGGAAAAGGCGACGATTCACGATGTGTTGACGTAGATGGGCGTGGTGACAATAGCGAAATGGACGGATTAGCTGAAGGTCATGATTTAATATTTTCAACGATGCAGTTGCTTATTTTCGTCTTATTTTGAATGGAGTCTTTTACATATCCCTTCGCTACTAAACTCGATTTCCAACCTCCGTGTTTCTTAAGAACAGAAATGTCCGCTCCAGAGTCCGCTAAAGGAGTAGCGGAAGTTCTACGGAAACAATGTCCGGTGTACAGCGTGGTATTGGGCAACTTCAAATAACCAGCGATTTCTTGCGGCATGTTTGAAATCTTGTTTTGCCCAATTACTTGTTCGAAGCATTTGCCATTTTGGTAACGAATAAAAAGCCGATTGGTTTTATTGCACGCAGCACGCGCATTTTGACAAAAGGTTCTGGTATTTCTCCACAATACTTTTATACTCTCCGCGGATGATGAAGGATCGATCAATTTTGGTTTTCGTGTCTATTAGCTTTACCAATAGTAATTGATCCGAGTGCTTTCCTATATCATCGACCGCTAATTTTAAAAGTTCGTTACCACGACAAGCGCCATGTACCCCGAAAATTAGAGCCACCTGTAACAAAACAGAATGTGAATTACATGCTAGTAGGTACAGGTAACAACACACATTTTAAGACACTACGGTTATATATTTTACGTCACACCAGGCCGAAAAGCGGGAATTACCGCCCTTGGGCGCTACGAAAAATCCCTCTTCACGGCCAGGTGGTGACGTAAAATCGTATACTAACCACTAGGTGTGTAATGTACTATTACTAATTCGTGGTTACACAATTGCTAAATAGATACTCACTTTAATGGCGAGAAAGTCTTTATCGGGTGCTTCGTTCAAGAAAGTCTCCACATTTTGGCCTGAAAATACTTTTGATTTTTTAGACGGTTATATATTTTACTAATTCATGGTTATACAATTGCTAAATAGATACTCACTTTAATGGCGGGAAAGTCTTTATTGGGTGCTTCGTTCAAGAAAGTCTCCACATTTTGGCCGGAAAACTTTTGATTTTTTGATTTGTGCCCTTCAGACAATCTCTTCAAATATGCTATTAATTTTGAATAGGTCTCGATTTTAATGTCATTATTTATATTGACAGTAGATTTAAACATTGAGTACGTACCTACTCCAAAGAGTAGAGGGTTGGTTAGATTTGGCCAATTCTTGAAAATAGGCCAAACATACATTTTCCGAAAAGGTATTCGCTCCTTTTTCACTTTTCCATACGACAAAATTGTCATAAGCTTTTATATTTTTTTCCCGGGATTTAGTGGGTAACAGATTGTATACCACATTTCTTGCGTCTGTTCTAACACTTTCAGGTGTTAATGTTACACTTTCACTACTCGAAGAATCCATTTTTTTTAATTATTTCAAGCAATGCACTTTAAACAATCCGTGAGTTGAGGAATAAACGTACAACGCGTCTTTTTCATTTGTTTTCTTTTTTTTATCAGTCGGAGCCGTGTATATATTTTTTTATACTACACCTACTTGGAAAGTCAATTCAAACTAACCCATTAATTGGGGAGAAAGTTGCTCATTAATCCTCCTTCAAAATCTGGTTAATAATGTTGTATGCAAATCCATTATTACACACTTTACCCATGTAGTAATATTGTATGAAAATCCATTATTCCACAGTTATGTTTTTTTTTTTTAATTCCAAAACGAGCCATGGATGCGTGTAAGTTAATACTTTTTTTTATTTGACACTGCCGATTTACACAAGCTATATAGACGTTCTAAACGAATGTACATCAAAAAAGTTTTTCGGAAAAAAAACTCGAAAATGCGATAACAATATCGTTAAATGGTTTGAAGAAACATATGCATTGATTAATTATACTAAATATGATTTTATATTTCGGGTTGCGTTGCACGCAAGAAATTTTGTAATGATCTGTCTCGTCACTGGCTGTAAAGACGCGGCGCGCCCAAATTAAAAAAAAAGGTTGGCGCGGTTTTCACTTTAAAAAAAAGAATATCGCGCGCCTTTCGTTTCATTGTAATAACTTTGAATTTGCTTTTGTGTTTGAAATGTCTTCAACAAATGAGGAAAGTAGCGATGGTAGTATTATTGGAACGCCACCTGAAATATTAATTCATGCTCAACAAGCAATTAACAATCTTCTACCGGAAAAATCAAAAAATAAATACATGAAGCAGTATGAAGAATTTATGCAGTGGAAGACTGAAAAGCAAGCTTCTTCTTTGTCGGAAAATGTTCTTCTAGCCTATTTTAGTGAAAAGTCTTCAAAATATAAGTCTGTGGGCTATATATTCAATGCTGAGAAGTACATTGTTATCCAGAGATAATATTGATATAAAGAAATACTCAAAATTAGCAGCATTTCTGAAAAAGAAGTCTAGCGGGTTTCGCAGTAAGAAATCCAAAGTGCTAACGTCAGATGAAATCAATTCTTTTTTGCAAAACGCTTCAGATGATACTTATTTACCTATCCTATATATCTAAATTTTTGTACGAGATTTGTTGTTTTTTTTTCCTAGTATAAAGTATTATATATCCCTCGAGGGTAAGTATTGATTACTCAACTCGTGTTGTTTAAGGCCCTCCGCTTCGCGTCGGGCCTCAAATGGCCACTCGTTGAGTAATCAATGCCTTACTCCTCTTGGTGAATAAATAACTATTAATTCAGCCGGCGCGCCGGTGATGTTATCGGCCATGTAACTTTATTCATACAATATTTGCACTCTTTCGCGGAACACTAAAAACCATATTCGTGTTTCAAATTCAAATCTCATTACTGCCCGCTGTGAAAGCCTCTTGTAGAAAAGACGTAGAGATCTTCTACTATCTAAAGTCCCGCGCCTTCACATTTCAAAACGCTTAATTTTTTTTTATTATATAAAAAGCACCACCAACACTCTCAACGCATAGTTGATGGCTGTCTCAGCTCGCACACACACATGTGTTGAGAGTGTTGGTGGTGCTTTTTAAATACATTGAAGCGTTTTGAAATGTGAAGGCGCGGGACTTTAGATAGTAGAAGATCTCTCAATTGGTCGCACTTATTGAGATATACCAATACCGTCGTTTTTCGAATAGATAGGATGAAATATTAAAATGACAATATTATTTCCTCCCGACATCCGATTTTAATCATACAAAGCCTAAGTATATTGTGCTTCCAACGATACTCCATCCACCTAAGAGAATTAGCTCTAATAGACACACGGACAGGAAGAGACAAAACCTACTCTTATTACCAAAAATGATAGTACAGTATTAAAAAGGGGATATAACCGTCAAAGTAAACGATTGTGATAGGCTTCGCGTCTTTCAACGGTTGTGTAAATGTTGTATATTTCTTATAGACAACGGAGTTAACGGGGTGGTAAACGTCTGAAAGCTTTCACCTTTCAGTGACAGCCGCGAGGAAACAGTCTTCGAGACATGCCACCTCCACGTCCGGCTACTTACGCAATAGGTACCTATAACAACAGTCTATAACTGTAAAATAAATAAACCTCTGGAATTTATCCGAAGATAGCGTACCTACTAACGATAATTTTAGATATTTTAAGTATCAGTATGCAGATAATATTTGTTAAAATAAGAGGATATTAGAATTGTGTTTACCAATTTGAACCCGTGTATGAATTTTTGCATACGCAATTGGGTCGATTCCCCAAGCAATAATTTGGATGGCATCGCTGAAATCAGGGGTGCAGAAAGTATTTATATATGACTTTTTTTTTTGGGAACATAAAATGATTACTAAAAGAAAATATCACAGTGGGCTGTCCACAACCTAGGATGGTTTGTAAAATGCGAACCTATTTGAATACAGTAAATAAATATGAAAAACCATTACTGTTATTAGAAAACTGAATAGTTATTGTATTAAAAATGCGTTAATAGTTTATTTTCACTACGTAGAGCATTGTATGCCACATATGAATATGTTTGTCCTCAACCGCAGTCTCATTACCGCCGACAAACTTTAGTTTTGATATTTCTGCCAAGTTTGAATTCATATGTTTTCCATCCTCTACATATTTCGAGGAGACGATATGATTTTGATATGAGAGCGAGGGTTGAGCGTTTATATTTCAACTTGCTATTAAGATTTGAATTTCATTCCGGAGTATAGTGGACAAAAAAACTTATTTACGACGATTGCTATAGCTTCTGTATTTTTTGTATCTTATTATACAATACGTTTAACATGATAATATGTTGAAAAATAATACTACTTTGAGAATAAAGAATTTACTTAGTTATTTTTAGGGTTCCGAAGTCCACAAGGAACCCTTATAGTTTCGCCATGTCCGTCCGTCTGTCCGCACTATTGCTCGGAGATGCTTAGGTCTAGAGAGCTGTAATTTGGCATGAATATGCATATTAGTTACGCTAACAAAGTGGTAGAATAAAATTTTGAAATATATTTTTTTATAGGGTACCTCCCCTACACGTAAAGTGGGGATGTAATTTTTTTTTCTTGCGTACCCCATGGTGCGGCATATCGTTGAATAGGTCTTAAAAAAATATTGTGGGTTTGTTAAAACCATTTTTTGATTAAGTGATGCGTTTGTGAAATATTAAGCTTTAAAGTGCTATTTTTTGTTAGAGTCACGTGTCCCCCCCCCCCCTGCCAGCTAAATGGTGGTATTTGGATAGCTGAAAAAAATCACGGTTGTGGCATATATAACGTAGTTGAAAGGAAAACTATCAGAGCTAAGTAGGCTGTACAAACTTACGAGTAATAGTCGACCAACTTATAATGATGATTTTTCTCGAGCGGCAGGGGCGTCTGGCGGGCACGTCATACCACAGGCTAGCTAGATGCTAATAAGTCTTAGAAAGGTACTGTGGGCATCCTCAACTTCGGAACCCTATAATTTGCGCGTGGCCCGACACGCACTTGGCCGGTTTTTTAAATAGTGTTTCTCACTCTAGTGTTCTCATCCCGGTGATTCCAGTGTATAAATGTCCACTGGAATGATAAAAACCCGCTGGAATTATTTGAAAATTAGCTTAACTTTTCAATTTTTAATATGAAAAAAATATCACGTCATTTTTGATTTTGCACATAAGTAAACAACATTTACATTATATGCTCCGTATGTAATTTATTAACACAGATATTTTTTAACACTGAACTGTATTAAAAATATATATTTAATATCATTTCGGTGCTTAAAAATATACAAGGTCAAATACCTGATGAACTACTTGAGCTAACTAAGCTTGACTAAGTTCCCTTTTAAGATAACTTGCCAGACTTGTTGAAATCGACCCAAATACTAGACTTTTATATTTTTAATTTTGTCTGTTTATTGAATTCTACTTCTGACCTATAGGTGCGCGTCATTTTCCTTATGGTAGGATTCCGAGTATCGCGGCATACGTCTTAAAGCCTCGGAGGCATGTGGCAACTGTAATGATCAGTTCGTCATTTGATGAGTGAGATATAACAAATTAATATCATCTCCCCATACAAAACAAGAAAGGACCTCTGGCATGCAGTAGTACTGTTTACGTAATTCTTTTAATAATTTATATTTAGTTGTGCCAATTTTATTCACCAATGTCTTATATTGCGACTTTGCTACCTATAATTTTTAATCCTCCAAAATTTTTAGTTTACTGTGAAAAGTTTTCTTTTATTTCAACTTCAACTGATTTCTGGTTATTATAAGGATGATTCCATTATGGTTGCAAAAATTTGCCATTAAATGCCGAGAAATAAAAGCGTAACTACTTACGCCTTTATGGAGAACCGAACTTGTTGGCGACTTTTTATGAAAACTTAAACGGTCAAGGAAGAAACTTCCTTTCATATTGAATTCATAAAACTACTTCAAAGTGTTGCCTTCTAGTAAACCCCTCACCCTCAGTATAACCCTCTCACAGATCTCGGCAGTAGTTTTATTTTTTTACTAGTCTCTGCCCGCGACTACGTCCCCGTAAAATTCGGTACATATAGCATTCCCGCTGGAACTATGCGATTTGTCGGGATTAAAAGTGCTCTTTATTCTCGCAAAAGTCATCTTGTCCTATAAGTAATAGATATTTTTGAAATTTGAACGATGGCTGTACTGTACAGCCTATTGACTGATAAAGTGGCTGAAAATAGGCTTCTGTCATATTGTATAATGTACCTACTCTTTGTCCAACTACATGTATATCTTATACTTCAAACACGCTACTCTTGTAAGTATGTTTATATATTTAATAGCTTCTGTTATTGCGTTCCCTAAACTTTGCTTTTACCGGGATAAAAAGAATATACTTCCCCTATAACCTTCCCCGGGACTAGAACTATCTATCGCCGTACCAAACAAATTCTTCTTCTAAATTATAATTGAATTTCAGTTTGATAATTTTCCAGTTCTTCAATCCAGACGGAGGATATCGCACGTACAGTAATAGCCCTTGTACTAATGGAAATAAGTACTCTTCAATGCATGAGCTTGGAAAGTGGGAGTTCGCGGCGCGGCGGAGGCGTGCGAGGCAAGTTTAATCGAAGTGCTGCCGGCCGCAGTGATAGACTCGTATTGTTACGAGTTATAAATAAATATGTCGATTCCCTGACGTAGAGTTTCGCAAACCACAATTACTGACTACTTACAAACCGTTAAATGACCTAACAACGCCAGGTGCCCCAACTTAGCCTACGATAAAAATAAATAAAAAGAGTTTTCTCTATTTACCTACATTAGGTTATGTAGTCGTTGGTGGGAAGAGAGATTGCCTGTCTCGGTACCTTTGCATGCAAACACCAAAGTACCTCCTCGCAGGCAATCCCTTACTTTCCGGACCTCGGCAACAATGTACATTTATTACGCAGTCGGGTTTTTTATTTTTAATAAACTTTTTATTTTACACTTTTTTGTTAAAGTTTCAAGTAACAGATTTAAGCGAAAATTATTGATAAGCCAACTTTAAACTGTTATAAAACCTAAACTCAAAACTAACTCAAAAATGGTTAAAGAAGACCTAATAACGATTCAAAAACCCAATTGGCCGCCAATTCGAATTTTAATACCCTATTTACTTATATGTACGAGTATATTAACGTAACTTGTGATTTACTTAAATTGCTCATTAAACTACACCGACATTTTAAATTGTTTTGTAACAGGCACTATTAAGTGGAACTAGGAACTTTTTCATTTTGAGGGTTGCTGCAAATATCTACTAATCTCTTCTTTGGTTTACTTAACTTTTTTGATGGTTATAATAAACTGAAACATTTATAATTAGTCCCTACCTTTCCCGCTAAGATGAAAAAAATTCGGCAAAAAAGTAGAAACCGAAAATGTATGAAACTAGACCTCCCTATTGGCCCTGTTCTTAACTAACTATTAACCCACAGGCGTAAAAACCTGAAACAGTTAATGAAACCTTAGACAGCGGCGTCTAGAAATTTCCGCGCGACCTAAAGTAAAGAAGTTATAAAAGACAATCAAGAGCAGAGACTCCCGTTTCTCTTCGTAATATGATACGACTAAACTTAGCTTTGCAACACATCTAGACGTATTCAGCCTTTGACCCAATTCAGGCAGCACAATCACTAAAACTGTTGGCAGCCATTCCTGGAGCGGAAGTAGATGTATATTGAATAGTTTGTAAAATGGTTGCAGCCGAGAATCTCCCTGCGTCGAACCAATTAAAACAAAACTACCGTGTCAGAGTCTAGGTAGGTACGTTTGTACCTCCGGTAACCGGTTTCATTATTTATTGTTAAACTAGCCTTTTGCTCGCGACTTCGTACGCATAAAATATTGAAATATAATGTAAATAGAGATTTCTCGCTAACTTACCGCCAAATTTTAATGATGATGGTTTATCCATACAAACTTCCGTCTCCTACCTCACCTCCGTAAAAGTAAAATTAATGAAAATGCTGAAACACGTGTTTAATTATTTCTAATCAAATATCTAAACCAATATCTCGGGCAGCTAACTTCAAAGGTTCAAATATACAAACTTTCATCCCTACCTATTCTATTTCACCCATTTAAAAGTCAGATTTCTACTGACTGTGTTTAATTATTCGTAATCTAAATCATAACATCTAGTTATATTTTAGAGTACGTGATTTACTGTTACTCTCAAGAGACCTGTTTTATTGGCTCAACATATGTATCTTTAGTTTATGCTTACTTTTTCATTATATAGCTGTTGGTCTTCTAATAAATAAATAAACAAAATTTTCGGGCATTTCACTTTAAAAATGACGGTTCAACTGTACAATTTTTCATCCCCTATTTCACCCCCTTAAATGTCAAATTTCTAAAAATGCTGAACATGTATTTTATTATTTATAATCGATTACCTATACCATAACATTTCGGGAGTTTAACTTCAAAAATGATAATTCATCTATACGTAAAATAGGCGATGAAAGTCATCGCCTATTTTACGCTCCTTAATATCAAATTTCTAAAAATGCTGAAACACGTGTTTAATTAGTTGTCATCAAATATCTAAATCTTAATATTTCGGGCGTTTAAGTTCAAAGATTAAGGTTCATCCATACGAACTGTCATCCCCTATTTCAACCCTTTAAAGACGAAATTTCTAAAAATGCTGAGACACGTGTTTATTTCATTCTAATTAGGCACCTAAAAAAGATAACGGAGTTGCATTCAACGGATTATTGTTGGCCCTTACTGTACGAATTTCGAAAAATCCTTTCTTATACGACACCGACAACATACAATCAATGTAGTCTCCAAATTTCAAACTTCTATCATCAGCGGTTTGGGCTGGGCGTTGATCAGTCAGTCAGTCAGTCGTCGCGACATTGCCTTTTATATATACAGAATTGCGTTTTGTTTGTAAGCAACAAACACATACGGTTACATGTAAGTTAACATTTGCACCTCATCTCTTTAGTAATTTCGTGTCTGTTTTCTACCAGAAGGTAATAACGTTGCGTTTTTGCTATAAAGTTGTATTTGTGTTGTATTCTTACTTATTGTGTTCTACCTTCTATTACCCGACTATACCAGAAGTTGTTTTTTGATGTACGTTTACTTCCTTGGCACGCTTTATAGCTTAAACGGTGTTCATTTTAGCTTGGGTGGTATCGTTAGATACATATATATGTCCTACTTATGTAGTACAGTTGTATTAAGTGTACTACATAAGTAGGACGTATATATGCCTCAAGAATATGTACCTACCCTCAGGCCATATACTTATAGCTACGTTTCTTGGAAGATAGGTACTAGAAACAAGAATAACAAAATAAACAAACAAAGAGTTGTATAATTCCAACTCGTGCAGATTATATAAATATTATTAACCTCGTTAAACGCTTTCCAATGTTTTCATACTTAGGGTTCCGCTGAAAACGAGATATTTATAGGATAACTTCGATTTTCTTTTGTAGTTAGATGGTAGATACACATAAGAAAAACTTCATAAACATCCTATTATTCATTTTTTTAACTTCCTGGTGGGAAAATTGAAGAATCCGAACCGAGGTAGTTTGGACAGTGGCACGTTAAAATACCGTAGCTACTTCCCACGTGAGGTGGAAAATGTGAATTTAAAGCTAAAAATATTACACACACACAATTGGCTATGGGTGAAAAATGACAATGTGCTCGATTATTTTTTCAAGGATAGGAATAACCTTCCGTATCAAAAGAAAAAAATCTCTGAATTTACCGTGCCGTAGATTCTGCGTAAAAAATTAAATTGGTTTTGCGTTATGACGATTGAAATAAGGTTCCCCTTGTTTACGCATATTTTTTTTTGGCAGAATTTGATTTTGCATAATATGTATAGGCATAATAGTGTTTACGCCGAAACTAAACTCGCATAACGATCTTTCGTCGAACTCTATTACGCATAATCTATTTACGCCGAATGGTTTTCACGCATAATTTTCGAATTTCGAATATTGTTTAGGCAGAAAATTACTTTCGCCGAAATTCGTTACGCCGAAAACTACTTTCGCATACCTTTATTCTCGTCGATTTATTAAATGAGTATCCTGTATAACATCAATCATGATAGGGGATTTTTACTAACTGATAATTTCGTTTACTTATATAAAAAATAACCTAACCTAACCTATGCGAGTCGGCTTTGCTCCAAACTTTGGGTGTTACCGCGCACACCGTCCCTACATAATTTGTTATTTCGGACATAAATTCGGACAATATTTCGGCCTATCCAAATTCTGATAAATTACTAGTATGCCAAACAATATTATGCGTAATAAAATTCGGCCAAGTCAACATTATGCCAACACAATATTCGGCTAAACACCCATTCGGCCAATAAAGAATTATGCGTAATAAAAATTCGGCAAAGTCAAGATTCGGCGTAGATAAATTATGCGAAGCCTGTTATGCGTAAACAGTTTCGGACAAAAAGAATTATGCCAAATAGAGGGCACCCTTGAAATAAAGGTGTTTCCTTGGTCCAAGCATGCAGCACTACGTCTTGAAAAAAAGTGTTGACACTATTGACATTATTGATTTTTTCAAGAAGTAGTGCTGCATACTTGGACCAAGGAAACACCTTTATTTCAATCGTCATAACACAAAATCAATTTCTTTTTTTTACGCGAAATCTACGGCACGAAAAATTCTGAGATTTTTTTCTCTTGATACGGAAGGTTATTCCTATCCATAAAAAAAAATCGAGCACATTATCATTTTTCACCCATAGCCAATTGAGCTGCATGGATCAAAATTTATAACAGGTAATTTTTTACCAATTTATACATTCCAGCCATCCGCCACCATTATCCGGCGAGCGTTCGAGCAATGTTTACTCGTCCCGCCATAAGCCACCCGTGAAATGGAGTGACCAAGGCTGTTTGGGTATCATCACGATTTTCGTCCCCAGAGACGAGTGCAACACGCAATGGGCTCATTCGACATATCAGAGAGGCATGGTACGTGTCTTATTTGCTACTATAGCTTCTGCCCGCGACTTCGTCTGCGTGGAATCGGTAATAGCGCTCCCGCGGGAACTGTGTGTTTTTCCGGGATAAAAAGTAGCCTATATGTTGACCATTATTATAAACTACTCCTACACCAAATTTTGTTGAAATCCGACCCTACTGGTCGAGTTTTCGAGTTAAATCCGGACATACAATATCCGGAGAATTTTTCTAAACATGTTTGTTCTTATTATAGTCCCCTCGACTTAGGTTCCATGGGCCAATTATTCTATCTCAGTGCGCATCAATGTGTATCGATAGTTGCAGATCAAATAGGTAGAAAAGTACTGAGAGTGCCCCGACGCGCAAGCGACCTCGACAAGGGATGTTATTGAATTTGCCACCGGGAGGCGCCACATTTGGCCCAGAACTGTCAAACGTGTGTATAACACCGTAATAAAAGATCATCGAAATCGGTTCAGCCCTTCTCGAGTTAAAAGTGGTGTAACTAACACGACTTTGGTAGGTATATAAATGTATATGGTGGGTCGTATCCTATAGCAAATAATTAACCCATAGTATCAGCTATCGATTCTAAGTATATTGTATAGGTCTTTAATTATTTTTGAGTTGGTAAAGAAATATATTTTGTATGGGATTTAGGCGTCGCTCACACAACCAATCGCAATCCCATATACAATTTTTTTTTGCCTGTGCCCAGCAGTGGGACGCAAATAGGCTGTAGTAGTAATAGACCTGAAGAATGCTCCCTTGAATTTAAAACAAGTAAAAAAGCAAACGGGTGTAATTATCAGTTTTTGGTGGAATACTTATATTACCTAACTGATTTCGTACAGGTCTATCTTAACACGTTCCCTGTCCGAAGGCCCCCAATGTGGGGACATGAAGCTTTTTTTCACAAGTCCATGCTCCCACTATGGAGTCACTGCTTCATACTAAGATACGTATACATACGTCAGTTGGACTTGTGAGATTGTGCTGTCATTTTATATGGGGACAGGGAATGTGTTAAGTGTTAACCAAATAGAAAAAAGTGAATAAAACGTTTTTAATTAATAAGATGTAATTGAAAAACGATCGAAAACATAAACCAGGAAATGGATAACGATTCTTTATCTTAGATCACAATTTGAACTTATATTTGGCCAATTTGAAAATTAAACGAACCTCAACCGAGTTGCGTTTTAAATATTCATGTCAACAGCTAATTCATTCTAATTGCAGAGATATTTTTTATTGAAATTTATGATGCCGGTGGTGGTAAAGTAAGTAATTAAAGGTAAGTATCCGAACAATAAAGGTAATGTAGCTAGGAAGTCATTAAGTGCTATTGACTAGGTTACGTACTTACGTTACTGATTTGTGATAAGCGAAGCGTACCATTTCATACATAAACTATTAAAACAAAGTTGTTAAATAAAATTGAAGAACGTGAATGTGTTTTAAATTTGTGGATAATGGTAATTACTTATGCAACTTTGAATGCTGGGAACGATACGTAGAGTAGAGGTAAATCCACTGAGTCGCCACCTCCGACGCCGGCCCCACCAGCTTCTCGACGCTCGCCACTCGACTGCAGCTACCAGGAAATTCAACCTACCCAACACGATCAATACACGCACCGCACCACAGCCGCTTAACCAAAATAACGGGTCGCGCGGTCGTCTTAGCGACGACCCAGCTCCAGGTAGTACTTCTCTTGTCCCTATACAATGCTGGACAGAGTAACGAGATACTGGAACACGACTATGAACCTGACTGGAATGAAGAGTAGGTACACATTCATTTTGACTTACCTACACTCTCTATTGATATAGGTATGTACAGTCATAGTGAATCAAAGCAGGATATAGTAATGGAAGCAGCAGCGATAACCTTATGGCGGTTGAAATATGTAATACAGTGCAGGTAGGCGAACGCTGAGCGTGCCTGTAAAAGTGGATAGACTAACCTGACACTCGTCGCACGTGTGCACGGAGTAAGCCTGGTCGCAGTCATAGCGGTTGAGGATGTTGACGAAGTCGCAGTGCACGTGCGCGACCATCGTGTCGAGCCGGAGGAGGTCGTGCAGCGTGCGCTCGCAGCGGGCGGCA
>OZ020272.1:22214773-22258872 GCA_963971205.1 Aethes cnicana | reverse complement strand
CTTGCACCGGTGTCGATGCGTTTCAACTTGTGGCAACGGTTCCATTGACTAGGCGCCAGTGCCTAGCGCGATTATCACTGTCGTGTAATATGTTCTTACCTATGCAGGAATAAATATACCCACAGCCATAACAAGAACATTTTTCTAAGTAACGATGGATGTATTTCACTCGAAAATATTGGTTGCACGTGATCCGTGACCAGGATACCTCATCTTCGTCAGGACTTCATCTGGACTGTACGAATGAATTGATTTCCGAATAAATAATAATGAATACTTACTTCCTGACATTAAATATTTACCAATTTCTCCAGAAATAAGTGTCACACACCGTGTACCTATTAACTTAACCATTTTCATGGGATTCTTGGGTTGTTAGTTGATATGACTACATTGTGAGGTGCATCTCATATAGGTACATACTTACATTTATCTACACTCAATAGCAATGAAAACGGGGCACTTTGTATGGAAAATGCTATACAAAGTGACCCGTTTATTGCTGTTGAGTATATTTATACTAAAACTCCACAATGTCTCATGTAAAATCACATCACACTGCTAGGCATAGGCCTCATCTCATCTTCTCAATGATGCTGGACTTAGTAAGAAAAAGAACAAAGAATTTAGATAGAAATGGAATACGCGGAGCCACTCTATATCTGGAAGTAATTAGCAGTTTAGTAGTAGTGACTTAGGGCCGGTTACTATATCCACGTAACGCCTCGTTTTGCCTACGGACGGTTAAAATTTGACAGATTCTCTATGGAACAAATGTCAAAAATCAACCGTCCGTAGGCAAAACGAGGCGTTTCGTGGATATAGGAACCGGGCCTAACTCCATCAAACCACATACAATGGGGGCTATCGCGTGTGAATTTGCCACTAGAGGCGCTAGTGTCGCGTGAGGTCCAATAACATTCAGTTTTCACTGGTTTTCGCGGGCTTCGTTATATAAATCATAATTTCTTTAATTTACCTGTTGAAAAGTGATCTCCTTCGTGAAATTATCGCAAATATGGATTATTTGGCTATAAAAAAAATTCCAAACAAAAATGGAACTGCACAACATTGCGGCATAGCTACTCGATATGATGATAGTTATTTACCATTAATAAACTTGATGACATCAAGATTGAAAACTTTGTTTCGGCGCCGATCTTATAAAGTCGCCTTTGACAGCTATACCTCTGGACCTTAGTCAACAGTGGCGCCAACTGGTGAGCAAAGAAACGACAGTCCCCATTTCATCTTGATTAATTGATGATGGACGTTTATCTTAGGTAATAACATAATTTGGCCAGCGACACCCAACCACTAAACTGATCAGATAAACATTAGAATAATACTTACTACAATTTTACGATGGAGCTTTCTCACTTTTTTAACTTGACAGTTTTGATAATATCAATAAACAACAAAAAGTTATTTTTACTAGGTACCTGGATTAAGGCATTTTGCTTGAGTGACGGTGCGCGGACATCCGGTGGAAGTGAGTGGTACCAACATGTAAGTAAATACACCTTGTTTTATTTTCATATTATGTGGGTTATTTTTAAGGGAACGTTCTTCACGTCTAATTCAGTTAATTTCTCCATGAAACCAAGGTTGGTGCTAGCTTGCTTACACCGTTTTTAGGGTTCCGAAGTCCACAAGGAACCCTTATAGTTTCGCCATGTCCGTCCGTCCGTCCGTCCGTCCGTCCGTCCGTCCGTCTGTCCGCACTATTGCTCGGAGATGCTTAGGTCTAGAGAGCTGTAATTTGGCATGAATATGCATATTAGTTACGCTGAGAAAGTGGTAGAATAAAATTTTGAAATATTTTTTTTTATAGGGTACCTCCCCTACTCGTAAAGTGGGGATGTAATTTTTTTTTCTTGCGTACCCCATGGTGCGGTATATCGTTGAATAGGTCTTAAAAAAATATCGTGGGTTTGTTAAAACCATTTTTTGATTAAGTGATGCGTTTGTGAAATATTAAGCTTTAAAGTGCTATTTTTTGTTAGAGTCACGTGTCCCCCCCCCCTGCCAGCTAAATGGTGGTATTTGGATAGCTGAAAAAAATCACGGTTGTGGCATATATAACGTAGTTGAAAGGAAAACTATCAGAGCTAAGTAGGCTGTACAAACTTACGAGTAATAGTCGACCAACTTATAATGATGATTTTTCTCGAGCGGCAGGGGCGTCGGGCGGGCACGTCATATCACAGGCTAGCTAGATGCTAATAAGTCTTAGAAAGGTACTGTGGGCATCCTCAACTTCGGAACCCTATAATTTGCGCGTGGCCCGACACGCACTTGGCCGGGTTTTTTAAAATATATCAAGATCTCATTTCTTACGTAATTTTTTTATGTCATTTGTGAACAATGAACAAGAAGGTGAAGGTAATAAGTTCGTTTGCCACTATGTATTTATCTGAGTAATACCTGAGTGTCACGTCAATATGACAATGCATAACTATGACAGGTACACACTACCCCATCTTGAGCTCATGTGAAGCTCAAGTGCTACAAAAAATGCCAATGCACAATATGTCATTTTTAGGGTTCGGAAGACCACAAGGAACATCCGTATGTCCGTCTGTCCGCAGCATACCTTGGAGATGCTCAGTTCTAGAAAGCTGACATAAATATACATATCAGTTACGCCGACAAAGTGGTATAGTCAAATTTTGAAATACATATATTTTTACTCGTAATGTATAAATTTTTCTTGCGTAGGTACCCCATGTGGTGGGGTGTCGTTCAATAGGCAAAAAAATAACACAAATTTAACATAACTGATTTACGGTATTAATTCTGTTATGTACTCAGCACTATATCGAAGTTAACGAATATCAACAAATACACGGTGTACCTATACCTATTAAAATTCATACGAAACCAAAACTTGTCGAGTTTATTTCTACGATTGTATATTATGTAGGTAGGTATGTGAATAAAAGATTGGTGCCTAACGGTTAACAGTGAATGAGGTGTATAATGCATAGCAAATCCCTTACGCCATACCTACTAAGCTATACTTAGATTATACAAGTTGGAAACAAAACTAACCCAGTTAGTAGAGTAACGTAAGCGTTATTATACCTCGGAACCCAGTTCCAGTGAACCGATTTTCGTGTTTTTTTTGTATGGTTGAAAGTTTTCGTCGTTTTCCGTGATTTTATTTTAAAGGATGCGGAAAAAAATACTTTAGGCCCAGTGGTGTCAGAATTAAGGGAAAAGATAGTGGCCAATTAACGCCTAGTTTCTTTAATAGCTTCAAAACCAGTTATCTCAAAATTATATTTAAAAAAAAGAAAAAGATGCTTACAGTAATAGTACATTATTTCAGAGGCCGCCAAGTAGCGCATTGCCGGACGAGTCAGTTAGTACGAGTCCGGCAATCGCAATTGCGGCCGAGGTATACACGGTGGGTCAGAAAATATGGCAAATAATTAACCCACAGTATCGGCTATCGATTCTAAGTATATTGTATAGGTCTTGATTTTTTTTCGAGTTGGTGAAAAAAATAATTGTATATGGGATTGGTTGTGTGAGCGACGCCTGAATCCTATACAAAATATTTTTTTTTACAAACTCAAAAAAAATTCAAGACCTATACAATATACTTAGAATCGATAGCCGATACTGTGGGTTAATTATTTGCCATATTTTCTGACCCACCGTGTATATAATGCTTTTCTCAAACAGCGAGGAAATACGTAAGGTCAGTCGGGCAAATGCGCCAGGATGGGGTAAGTGCGCCTAACATAAATATATCGAAACCTATAAATATTACTCAACTAGTAGTTGGCTGTTTACAAGGCATAGGGGCGAAATAAATTTAGGCGCACTTACCCCACATCAGTATTTACTACTTCCATGATCGTGGATGATTTGGCCATGGAAGTTGTACTTATTACCTCCATGGATTTGTCAGTTTCGGGGCAAGTGCGCCAGGATGGGGTAAGTGCGCCTAACATAAATATATCGAATCCTATAAATATTACTCAACTAGTAGTTGGCTGTTTACAAGGCATAGGGGCGAAATAAATTTAGGCGCACTTACCCCACACCAGTATTTACTACTTCCATGATCGTGGATGATTTGGCCATGGAAGTTGTACTTATTACCTCCATGGATTTGTCAGTTTCGGGGCAAGTGCGCCAGGATGGGGTAAGTGCGCCTAACATAAATATATCGAAACCTATAAATATTACTCAACTAGTAGTTGGCTGTTTACAAGGCATAGGGGCGAAATAAATTTAGGCGCACTTACCCCACATCAGTATTTACTACTTCCATGATCGTGGATGACTTGGCCATGGAAGTTGTACTTATTACCTCCATGGATTTGTCAGTTTCTCTACAGAGGTGTCTCAAATAGCAAGCGAATTAAAAAAAAACACACGACAATAATGTTTTTGCTGGCCAAGGCCGGCAATGGACTGCCTCGCGTCATCTTTTTTTGAAAGTAACACGAACATTTCCGAGCATGTTTGAGAAAAATTACAAAACCAGCAATCTAAAACTTTTTTTAATTTTTTTTTTTCATGTTTTTGTTTCCGTAGGGGTTGCGTTCCAAATCACTCTTACTCGTACTTCAAGATTCAATTATTCATTGAATACAGTTAAAATATACACATATTTAAGTATTTTTATGATAAAACATAGTGAAATAATGAAATACATCTGAAACGGTGTATTATTAATATAATTTTTCTCAAACATGCTCGGAAATGTTCGTGTTACTTTCAAAAAAAGAAGACGCGAGGCTGTCCATTGCCGGCCTTGGCCAGAAAAAACATTATTGTCGTGTGTGTTTTTTTTTAATTCGCTTGCTATTTGAGACACCTCTGTAGAGAAACTGACAAATCCATGGAGGTAATAAGTACAACTTCCATGGCCAAATCATCCACGATCATGGAAGTAGTAAATACTGATGTGGGGTAAGTGCGCCTAAATTTATTTCGCCCTTATGCCTTGTAAACAGCCAACTACTAGTTGAGTAATATAATTTATAGGTTTCGATATATTTATGTTAGGCGCACTTACCCCATCCTGGCGCACTTGCCCCGAAACTGACAAATCCATGGAGGTAATAAGTACAACTTCCATGGCCAAATCATCCACGATCATGGAAGTAATAATACTGATGTGGGGTAAGTGCGCCTAAATCTATTTCGCCCCTACCTATGCCTTGTAAACAGCCAACTACTAGTTGAGTAATATTTATAGGTTTCGATATATTTATGTTAGGCGCACTTACCCCATCCTGGCGCACTTGCCCCGACTGACCTTACGTATTTCCTCGCTGTTTGAGAAAAGCATTATATATACCTCGGCCGCAATTGCGATTGCCGGACTCGTACTAATAGAAGGCTTCGCTTCGCTCAGCCTTCTAACTGACTCGTCCGACAATGCGCTACTTGGCGGCCTCTGCAATAATGTACTATTATTAATGATGATATTAAGTAAATTGAACCTTTATTTTAATAAAACTCTCACACGAATTGCGTTTCAGAACGTATCGTTGTTTTTTTATTGTGACAGTGACTTCATGCGTCGTTCGAATTTCAAAAACACTTTCCACGCTAGTGGATAAAAACAACTTTTGCGCTCGGATATCAAGCTGCAAAACGACCACTTTCGAGCCAGTGAGGTGAAAATTAAATTCCCATAGGCGACTTCAATTTTCAAAATTAATTAAGTTAGGTAGGTATTTACGTAACGTTTCCGTTTTTGGGACATTAATTTACATTTGTGTACCAAATTTAGACTCATTCGGTCATTGAGTTTCGGAGAAAATTGACCGTGACAGTCGTCACCCCGTTCTCCTTGAGAAATTGCAAAGTTTAGGCAAAAAAAGCAAGCGTTTGTAACGTACAATACAATACAAATAACGTAAGCGTTTGTAACTTACCTTTCTTATATTTTCGTAAAGATAAAATAATGAGCTGCAATTTAGGTAAATCTGAAGTCTCTAGGTCCTTTGATTGTGGAGATAGAGCTATTCAAAGAGGGGCAAGTTTTTCATAATATTTCTTTTTTTGGCAATGAAATTATATATTTTTCTATAAATATTGGCTTTTTTTTTATCAATACGTGATATTTACCCATATTTTGTCCGATTTTAGTCAAATATGCAATGTAACTTTATTTAGTTTTTCCGGGATAAATGTCGATTTAGTCAGTGATAGAATTACACAAAACCAGCAATGTACGTCTGACTACTACTGACTTGAATATTCTCCGCCATCTTGAACTATCATCGTCATATTTCATCTAATTTACAGAAAACTATAACAAATTATATACTTAAACCTTCCTCAAGAACCACTCTATGTATTGAAAAAACCGCATCAAAATTCGTTTCGTCGTTCTAAAGATTTGGTTCTATGTATATGCATACATAGGGACAAACAGACAGCGAAGCGACTTTGTTTAATACTATGTAGTGATGCTCATAAAGTCCCTTTTATGTTGGTAAACATAAACGCAGAAAGTTGTAATTTCCTGCAAAATTGTGCACATGTGCGGGAATGAAAATAGGAACTAAGTACTTACGTAGCTGCAGTGTGCGGGAAAGTAGGTAAAATGTGTGTAGCATCCAAACTAAAGGTGAACAATAAAATGTCATCAAAAACATAACTTGTAAGTAAAAGAAATAAAAACAAGTTTCGCAACTCAGTTGATCAGTTCTTCTACCGTAAAAAATTTGTGAGATCCAGTAATTCCAAGTCGGTTTTATTTAATTTATTCAGTCCCTACTTAAGGGTCCACGTAATTAGCTAACCTAACTGTTTGCGCTCGAAAACTAAAATTGCGGTAATTGATATTTATTTTTAAGTATTCGAAGGACCGTGCGGAAAATGCTATTTGTAAAAAAGGCAAAGAAAATAATTTGTGCATTAATGAAAAATGGTCGTTCTATTGAAAATGTCACTACGCGCGCACAGGTAAAGGGAAAAAGGGAATTGGATACGGGTTCAAAACTCCCGTAGAAAAATAAGGGATGCGTTTGGTACCTGGATCGGCTATCTGCAGGCGATGGAGCTCGGCGGGCTGGCTGAAGACTGGGCTGGAGTTCCTTGTAAACAATGGCGATGGCGGCGACAACGCTTCTTGTATCGCGTAGGTAATTCCGTCGAAAATTCACTCAAAATCCGTTCGTAACACTAGAAGTACAACCTGGCCAGGTGAAACTAAATGGGCTAAAATTACTATTGCACAAATCACTTTAATTGCGTTAAAAATGTCCATAAAAGATTATTTTAGCGGAGCAACACGTCTTCAACGACCATCAAAGCTAAAACGGAAGTGCTCTTGTTTTTCTATAATGGCGTAATCCTTCTGAGTTTTACATCCGGTCTTCTAATCAAAAGAACTCTTCTTCGTCGTCATTGGTTATTGTTATCCTTGTCTTACGACCAAACGCATTGTAAGGGAGAAAGAGATGGGAAAAGAGAAAATAGATGTGCGCGCGTAGATAAAATAGTCTATATGACTAATTTTAAATAGTTCCTAAATGAAATAGTATTAAAATAAAGGCATTTGCTATGCAGTTAGTATTTAATTTGATAGCTAGAAAAATAATGACAAAGTCACATGTTCTTTTTTTCACTAGACAGTAAGTAGTTCCTAACATTCGTCCCCCTCTACTCTATCCCTCGATCACATCTCTTCAATCAAACGGCGAGGAGGGCGGACAAGTCTGTGACTGCGGCGCGGTGGTTCCGGAGGAGCTTGTCGGGCTGTCGTAATGCTTCATGTCACTCGCGTTTTAATATTTTTGAGGACTTTTGATAGTATAGGGTCTTGAATGGTCTTCTCTTTTAAGAGTTCGGTAGAGAGGTGTAGGTCAGCCATCCTAGTGCCCAGACAGATTGATTCTATCCTGTGCACAGCGAGCTCTGTCTCCGAAGGTTGAGCTTCACGGTTGGGCAATCGGGAGAGGCAGTCGGCTAATACGTTGCTTACGCCTTTTTGATAGTAAATTTCATAATTGTAGCTACCAATTATTAGAGCCCACCTCACGAGCCTGTTATTGGCCAACTTGGGAAGATTCCGCTTGGACCCCAATATATGTATCAAGGGCTTATGATCTGTTACTAAGTTAAATTTTGTGCCGCGCAAATACTGGTCAAACTTTTTGATTCCAAATAATATAGCCAAAGCCTCTCGGTCTATGACCGAGTATTTCGTTTCAGCAGAGCGTAGTTTGCGGGATGCGAATGCTACAGGATGTTCCGTATTTCCATGTTTATGATATAATACTGCTCCAACGCCTTTTTCTGAAGCATCACATGCGAGGAAGATCGGTTGGTTTTCGTTGAAAGCTGCTAGAGGTTTCGATTCAGCTATACACTGTTTGGCTGCTTCAAATATTCGCTTTTCGTGATTTGTCCAACGCCACGGGTGTCTACCGCTGGTTAATTCATGCAGGTCAGCACAGAGTCCGTGTAGATGAGGCACGAATCGCTCATAAAAGTTGATGAGTCCAAGGAATGACCTCAGTTCCTTTGAGTTACTGGGCTCCGCTGCTTTGACGATAGCTTCGAGCTTTTTTTTTGTTGGGTGTATGCCGTTTCTGTCAATTGTGTGTCCAAGGTACTCAATTTCGTCTTTGAGAAAAGAGCATTTCTTTAAATTTACTTTGAGACCGGCCTCTTGTAGGCGCTCAAAAATTACAGATAATGTTTGTAAATGTTCATTCATGTCCCTTCCTGTTACGGCAATGTCATCAAAATATACTGCTACATTGGGTATATTTGCTAGTAATTCGTCCAGGAAGTGTTGGAAGATTGAAGGTGCGGTGGATATTCCGAAGGGCATTCTATTGTATTGAAAATATCCCTTGTGTGTCGCGAGAATGAGGTACTTTTTCGATTCTGGTGCTATCTCAAACTGTAGGTAAGCGTCTTTGAGGTCAATTTTTGAAAAGATGTGTCCGTTTGCTAGGTTCTGACGGAGTTGGTCGAAGAGTGGTACTGGGTGCAAATGTTTTACTAGTACAGGGTTTAATGTGCTTCTGTAGTCTCCACATATCCTGATTTGACCATTGGACTTGGTGACGTTTACAGTGGGGGTGGCCCACTCGACAGGCGTTAAGTTAGGGTCTACTTTATGTACGATTCCCTCAGAAATAAGGCGGTCTATTTCCTTTTCGATGTTTTTCTTCATTCCGAACTTAATCGGTCGAGCTGGTAGGTGTACAGGTTCAGCTCCTGGTTTGACATGGATGTTTACTTGGTAGTTTTTTACCTTGCGAAGTTTTCCATCGAAGAGTTGACTGTATTTCCCTAGAACTTGGTTCAGTGTGGTAGGATTCGTAGTTTTGATGGAGTATACGGGTTTAGGGAATTCCATCCCAAATACTTCGCTCCATTGTAAACCAAAAAGCATTGGGTTAGCATTTTTCATTACTACGAGGGGTAAAATTCTCTTTTGTCTTTCTATCTCCACTGTGACATCTGTAAGACCTTGAGATTTTAGTTTGTAGTTGCCAAATGCTTTTAATCTAGGTGCTTTTGTCAATGTAGGTGACCCAATTTGCTTCCAGAATGTAGTGTTTATAATGGAGTATGCTGAACCAGGATCCCAGTCCATCGTGCAATTGTTACCATTAATGATAGTGTCGATTCTCTTACAATCTTTGTTTTGCGTCAGTCTGATACTGCATACTAAGTTGTCTTCAGTGTCGCTAGCTTCTGTGGCGGTGTCCTCAGATGATGTTGATGATGATGATGACCGGTAGGGGGTGTGCTTGAGCTTATGTACTCTGTTTTTGACGATGTATGCTCGTCCGGTTTTAATGCCGCAGCTCTCGTAATGACCTGTTGTATTGCATTCTTCACACGTATGTTTCCTGGCTGGACAGTCGTGCACGTCGTGTTTGTTCTTTTGACCGCAGCGGAGGCATTGGTTTGGGCGTATTTTACGAGGATAAGTAGATACCGGTCGGTTTTGTTTGGGTGGTGGTTTCTTCTTAATGCGTTTGACGGTGATGTTGGGTGTTGAGTCCTGTTTGGCGCGTTCTCTTGACTGGGCGATGGAGAACAGTTGTGCGAATGTGACTTCCATGAGTTTGCCGTCGATTGACTCCATTAAATTTGGCCATTTCTGTTTTAGATCTGTCTCCAATTCGACGTGGTTGAGTCCGGTTGCAAAGCGATCACGAAGTTGGCGTTCCAGTAATGTTTCATCATAACCACAGTCTTCGCTGATGCTTTTGAGTCTGTTGGCGTATTGTTCCATTGATTCGTTTTTATCTCTTGTGCAGTTCCAGAACTCTGTTGCTGAGTGCTCGATATCGTGTCCGTTTCACACGGTATAGGTCTAATAATTTTGTTTGTATGTCGGTGTAGGTACTTGACTCGAAGTTCGGCATGAGTGACGTTTTCACTTGCCTGAAGGTGTCGGGCGTAAGAGAATTTAAGAGGAGGTCTTTCCTTAATTCATCTGTTGTCACATTGTGTATTGTGCATTTGGCTTCAAAAAATTCTAAATAGTCACTCACCCGGTAGTTGTCCGGGTTAAATTTATCCATGTGGAAAGATTTAATAATGTTTATTTTGTCGATAGTGTGTTGTGGGCCGTTAGCGCTCGTCACGCCGTCGCCCGCCGCCGTCGATGCGGTCGCCGTATTTGTTGCTGATTGTGCGAGCAACATTCCGAGTATTGTCGTAATTTGTTCCTGTTGCGCCTGTTGGACGCGTAGGAACTGTGCAAATTGCTCGGCGTCCATCTCGTCGCCAATGAAATAGTATTAAAATAAAGGCATTTGCTATGCAGTTAGTATTTAATTTGATAGCTAGAAAAATAATGACAAAGTCACGTTCTTTTTTTCACTAGACAGTAAGTAGTTCCTAACACTAAAGATGCATACGAGATGGCGTTACAGGTATCAAAACTAAGTGAAGCGGCGCGAACACTAACAACATATTAAAGTGAATCAATATAAAAAATCTCTTATATTTTAAATAAATACATGACTTGGCCATCGCATGAAAATACAATGTAGGTATCTCACAAGTTATATTCAATTAAATTGTTTAAAAAACATTTACATATACCTATTCGTTTTGACTTAGGTACTACCAAATCATTAAAATGTTCATGAGCAGTTCTATTAATGAAAGTGACGAATTAGATACAACCCCGCCGAAAATTCTAGATACAAGATGGTCGAGCAACTACGGACAGCCTCTTGCCCGCGAAATCGAGGAATAAATATTTACTTCAGTGGAAAATTAATAAAAATGCAACTTTGTTTTCGGAGAACCGGCATACTTAGGTGTACTTTAATGAGTTGGTTTCATATAGGTATAATGAAACTCCAGACCATCATAGGTACATTTGAACAGCGTACAAAGGTAGGTTTTAAAATTATTAACACCTTAATAGGTAATTAAAACTTTTACTTCTTATCTTCTTTTACGCCCAGATAGTAATCATTAGTAGGTAAACCAAAAGGGAAGGATGTAGGATTTGCCAAATAAAAGATAAATGCTGGCTAACATGTAAACTTCTCTAACCCATCGGGTAAGGCCATTATGAATTTATGAGTCAGAGAGAATAAATAGGTATGTCTTAGCCAGCGTTGCCGGCCGATTTCCTAATAGGTAGGTATACATCGCGAACTACCACTATGAGGTGAGTATTTCGAGTATTTTCGATGGTGCAGTGTATTTGAAAACCACCGCTGCCGCTGCTCGGTCGCTATTAGTAATTAGGCTGAGTTGCTAGTGACGTAGGATGACGTGACGCAACGTGTCGAGGCTGTCTTGTTCGCTCTCAGGGATTGTGAAACTGGAGTGAGCGTCTCGCTCGGGCGCGAGTGACGTGCTGGTTGCGCTCGCGCAGTGGCGCGCATTCCTCTTTAGCGCGGCATAAACAACACTAGATAACCCCAATGTCTTTAATTTATAAATAAAAATAAAAAAGTCAACCAAACGTGCGCTTATCTATCATAGAACGCGTTATAGCTGTGTTTGAATTTAGTTATCAAGTGAAGAAACAAAACTGAAGGTTATATTTCATCATTATGGACGCAACCAGTAAGTAATAAAATGCCTACTTAACCACCGATTATTTTCGCCTTGTAATAAGTGTACAGACCTCGAATTAAGTAAACCTAATTTAACTACCTTGCAATTCAAGCGAAGTCATGTTTTATCTTTTCAATGCAATGATTTACGTACTAACCAACCTCTATTTTGAATTTTATATTATTAACTAGTTGACCCTGTGAACTTTGTATCACCCGTAAGCGATTCCCATACAAAGCTATTTTTCCTTTAAATCTTCCAATTGTTTTTTTCATTCTAAACCTCCCAGAATCATGGGGAATCAAACAAAAAAGAATCAGCCAAATCGGTCCAGCGGTTCTAGAGGTTTATCCAGACTAACACACGGTAATTCATTTTTATATAAAAGAAGATATACCTAGCAAAAAAACTCATGAAGTGAAATTAAATTTATATTGAGAAAAAAAAACATTTTGTTTTGAAGCCTAAAATATTTTCAACCTGATGAATTTTTTTTTGAGGGTAGATAAATCGGCCGAGGAAAATTAAAGGTAAATAAGTTATGCTCTCAACCAGTTGTAGTTGTACACACAAAGATACAAACAAATACTTATATCGAATTTTACTTTTCTTAGGTATATACTTACATAATACCTACTCAGGGCAGTGGCCGACTCCTTTGTGAACCCGTGGACTTTGCATTTAAAGTGCATCCATAAAATAAATGTAGTAGGTAATGTGACTATCACTATGGGCTCTTTGATGACGCAGGTACGAGTAGGTACCTATTAATCAATATAAGCTTGACATGAATTGGCCTATCCATGACTGGATTTTTTTAGCCTCGGCCTACGGGTTTCCAAGAATCTGATCTGGCAACATTGTTGTTTAATTCGCGCGCATTCTACTTAAGTTGTGCCTTGTTATACCTACACGCTGTCCAGCCAGAAGTACGAGTACCTAGATTATATTTTGTGTAGGTATATCATCACTAGGTACATAGGTAGTATAAAACAAAGTCGCTTCGCTGTCTGTCTGTCCCTAGATCTTTAAAACTACGCAACGGATTTTGTACGTATATATATACGTACTCTTACCTACATAGTTTGTGATAGTTTAACGCTCAAGAAGCTAGTCATTACAATAAAATGAATTGCTTTTATACGTGTTGCTGCGCGAAACTCGAAATTAGCGGACCAGTTATACACACCATTGTATTACCTCCTCCTTTATTGAAGTTTGTTATAAATAGGTAGGTACGTTATATTTTTTAGTCATGCACTCGTGCAAAGCCGGGAGGGGGGGGGGGGATAGCTCGTATAGAGAATGTAAACATATGTTATGAGAAAAATTAACCTCTATAATGCTCATTATCACTATACCTATGCATCAACACAGAAATTGATTTCAAATTCCGGAAGTGGCGAAGGACTCATTAATGTACTTACGAATTTATTAACTCTACTGTTGTACGAATTGATATTAGTTTACTTTTAAAACGATCACTATCTCCTTTGCAAATAGCATTGCATGATATATTAAAACAAGCGACCTTCAAATGTTAGCTGTGCGAATTGCAATTTAACTTAAGTAAATTAATTTGCGAATTAACAGTAGGTACCATTTGAGGTAAAGAACTTGTAGCACGACACAATTTAGAAGGCGCGCGGATTAAGGAATAATGGACTTTGCGTCATCGGCTTAGGTGCTACGCCACGCGCCTGCTAAGTTGGGTCGTGAATTACATGCATGTTTCAACTCCATGAGTTCAACTCACACATTTTCCTTTTATCTTGTTTACCGTTGTAATATAATAATACGTGACTGATTATTTTAAAATTCGAAGGTTTTCCTTACGTTCCTGCGCATTTTTATTATTTATTTGTTTCTCTATGAGCATTTTGTGATTATACCTACCTTATAAGACATCTGCATTGCTTTTTATAAAAGACTAGCTTCTGCCCGCGACTTCGTCCGCGTGGAATTCGGTTATAGCGTTCCCGCGGGAATTGAGTGTTAAACTATAACAAATTATATACGAAAACCTTCCTCTTGAAACACTCTATCTATTAAAAAAAACCGCATCAAAATCCGTTGCGTAGTTTTAAAGATTTAAGCATACATAAGGATATAGGGACAGAGAAAGCGACTTTGTTTTATACTATGTAGTGATAAGGAATTACGTATCAAGTACACTTTTTGATTTACAACTATAATTTTATCTAAGTACAATACTTCCTTAAGACTGCACCTTTATTAATTATCGGTATTTTTGTTCCTAGTGGAGAACAAAATGGGCCTACCCCCGCCGTACGAGCCGACAGCGCCTAACCCCGCGCCGCCGCCCTCTTACTTCGGGGACAACCCGCCGCCGCCCCCGGGTTTTGCCATCCCGGCGCCGCCGAGGACCACTGTGGTGACCTCGCCAGCCACCGGCCGCTCCACGAAGCTTGGCCCCGGTCCCACTGGGACCTCGTGCCCGGCGTGCAACAAGTCAATTGTTACGCGAGTTGACTTCGTACCCAACAATCGCACACACATCGTGTCTGCGGCGTTGTGCGTCCTCTCAGGGTGAGCACAGAGCACTATAAACTGGCACGTGCCTACTTACTATTTCGTCTCGATGATACCACAAAAAAAAAGGTTTATGGACAAAACCTTCACAGCATTTGTGGATTTACTACGTAGACTTGTTAGGGTGAGCACAATTCTGTTATCAAATAAGTAGTTTTTTCACCACCACGGATTCGAAGTAAAACAAACACAGTCTCGCAATATACGGGGTCAAGCAAAACGTTCTGACGATATTTTACCCACAGAATCAAGCTATGGATTCTTATACTTAGCAAGTTTTTTAGGTTTTTATTTTTTTACGAGTTGGTAAAAATGATAATTTTGTATGGGATTCAGATATCGGTCACACCAACAATTCCATACTGGACTAAGTATTTTTTTTTACGAAATCGACAAGAATTAAACACCTACGAGGGGTGATCCAAAAGTAATGATAACTGAATACTTATTGAATCGGATTAAAATAAATAGGTATGCCGTTACTGGCCATAAAGACTCCTCAGTAAAATAAAAAAATATGTATCTGTCAGAGAGTTGCAGCAGTTTTTTCACGAGCAGTCGGAACAATAACGCAAAAATGGAGAAAACTGAGGTGAGAACGGTTATTAAATACTTCTGTTTGAAAAAAATGTGTACTAATGATAAATACGCTGAATTAATGGGAACACTGGGCGAGTCCGATCCACCGTATTCCACAGTGGCACGGTGGTCAAAGGCGTTTAACTTGGGAGGAACATCCACTCAAGATGAACTTCGCGAAGGCCGTCCATCTAACGCCATTACTGGAGAAAACGTCGAAAAAAATCATGATCTCGTTTTAACAGATAGAAGGATGACTATCAGGCATCTAGTTGAGCTCACAGGCATCTCGTATGACAGCATTCAAAGAATCTTAACTGATGAACTACACATGAAAAAAGTCTCCGCTCGTTGGGTGCCCAGAATGTTAACGGCTGAACAAAAGAAAATACGATGTGAGATTTCGAAGTCTAATCTTGACAAATTTTAATATCAAACTGATCCCGAAACATTTTTGCATCGGTTTGTAACCACCCAAGTAACACATTAGCGACATATAGAGCTTATTTTATAGCCTTAAGGGCTACAAGGGTGCTACAATAGCCACCTTTAACTGTTACAGCGATACAAAAGGCTTAATAGAGTCTACTACCACTAAAGAGCGTAAAAAGGGTCTGTAAGAGAGTTAAAATAAGGTTAAACTCATATAACAGCGACTACAATCACTCTTGTGCAGGTTACGCAGTTAGTGCTATCGCTTTTAGCATGATAGGTATAACTCTTTAAGTTCTATAAAGGATATAATTTCGTGCTTTTAACCCTAACAGTGCTATAGTGGTGTCTACTAACGCCTTCAGGTCTATAACAGCGATAGAAGAGCGTCTGTTATCGCTATAATACAGCTGAAGCCTGCTGCCTTACAGGCTATAGTGATTATTACCACCCTAAGCTCTATAGAAGAGCTTTAGTTGTAGAAGAGTGCTAGCGAACTCTTTTGAAGTTAAAAATACTTCTATAGCGCTTAAAGTGATATAAAACTCAATTATATCACTTTCGGTGCTACAAGAGAGATTTCTATTGAAGTAATAAATAAATAAATTAATCTACATTACACACAAAACATTACACATGACCCATAGAATTGTTAAATGTTTAAGTATAGCATAGACACGGAATGCCGATGTTCTTTTATAAAGAAAATGAATCATTAAACTTATTTTTATCGGATATTTACATATTTGTAACAATGCTCTACACCACTACATTTGTTATGATTCTGCAAAAAGCCACTAAAATGAAAGCCCTTTTAGAATTTGATAATAATATGTATAGTATTTCACAGTAAACTTACCTGCGCAATTGATTTCCTGTGGAATCACAAGCTCACTCACGAAATGTAAAGTACCTTAATTTAACTTCACTTTCAGCCATTAAGTTATCACAAGACACTTTACAAATGCAACAAAACTATAAGCTGTCAAACTAAAATATCCTTCGATATAACCTTATGTATATATCGCCACTTTAAGAGTTTAAGCCGTTCATTTTGGAGTATTGTATCGCTTTCAGAGCTAGTAATCGCTGTTGTAGCGCCGTTGTAGAGCTTTAAGTGTTAGTAGTAGCTATTGTAGCGCCACTCTAGCACTAAGAGCGATAGTACCGCAACTCTGCCACTTTAAGCTTTAATTATGGAGTATTGTATCGCTTTAAGTGTTAGTGGTTGCTATTGTAGCGCCATTGTAGCGCTTTAAGAGTTAGTGGTTGCTATTGTAGCGCCCTTGTAGCACTTTAAGAGTTAGTGACCGCTTTTGTAGCGCCATTGTAGCGCTTGATAGTGGCCACTAACACTGTTATAGCGCTATTATAGCACTTAAGGCGCTAAAAAGTTATGCCAAATGGCGCTATATCGGTGCTATATCGGCTTATAGCGCCGATATACCACCTATTCTAGCGCTCTTCTAACACTGTTAGAGTGAGTGACCGCCATAATACCACCCTTATAGCACTCAAAATTAACTCTTAGTGTTACTTGGGCATGGACGAGTCTTGGATCCACCATTTCAATCCTGAGACCAAACAGCAATCCATGACCTGGAAGCGAGCGTCTTCCCCTAGACCGAAGAAATTCAAGGTAGCAAGCTCCGCTGGTAAGGTCATGGCTTCAGTGTTTTGGGATGCTGAGGGAGTCATAATGATCGAATACCTGGAAAAGGGAACCACTATTAAGGGCTCCTACTACGCTGACCAAATACAATAGAGGCAATCAAAGAAAATCGGCGGGGTAAACTTCGAGGTGGCATCCTGTTTCACCAGGGCAACGCACCGCCCCACAAGGCCGGCGTTGCGATGGCTGCCATCCGTGATTCAGGGTTCGAATTGCTGGAACACCCCCCATATTCGCCAGACCTAGCCCACAGCGACTTTTATCTCTTTCCACGGCTGAAGGAAGATCTTAGAGGCAACAAATGTTTATATGATGGCGAGGTAATGGCCGCTGTGGAGGCATTTTTGGAGGGTCAAGAAAAAGATATTTTTTTTTAAGGAATTCGTGGTCTGGAGAAACGATGGTCTAAGTGTGTAGACTTGGAAGGAGATTACGTAGAAAAATAAATTATTTTATTAAACATTTTATGTGTCTTTCATACTGATTATCATTACTTTTGGATCACCCCTCGTATAAAACATGCTCAGAATCGATAGCTCATTCTGTGGGTAAGACATCGTCGTAGCATTTCATGGTAAAAACGATAAATGTACGGTAACAAAAGATAAATCAAGTCAACATCAAGCTTAATCAATCAATCAATCAATCTAGCTCATTGGCAGCAGAGATGCCTTTGCCACATCAAGCTTAATATTGCTTGATTCTGAAAAAGCCCATACCTATCGCTTACCTCGTCACCGGGTCAACTACACTGCAATGAAAAAGGGTTATTTTGTATGGAAAATCCCATATAAAGTGACCCGTTTTCATTTCTGTTGTGTTAAAAAAAAACCTATATTTTAATTTTCATTTCAATTTTGAACACAACTGACCCGGGCGACTGGACGCAGTTTAATCAACAATTTGTGAGGTATTGAGTGGTAATGATGACGTATGATTCGCAGATGCTGCTGTTTCTGCTTTATCCCGTACTGCATGCGCTCCTGCAAGTCGGCCAACCACTACTGCCCGGCTTGCAAAGCGTTCATCGGGAGCTACACCCCCTCTTGAACGGATCGCACACGACTGCTCCACACATAGCTGTTACGCATGGCAAAGAAGGCATGATCTTAATTAGATAAAATATACTAAGGGCTGGTTTTTCTATCTTCAGATAAAAAATCATCGGATAGTCCATACAAAATTTGAATTTGTTTCCAGAATAAATTCGATTTTTTTACTGACTATCCGTAGAATAAATTTTATCTAACAATTGAAAAACCAACCCTAAGTAAATAAGTTTTTCTAAACTATATAGGCTCTGAATGAAATTGTTGGTAGTTTTTTTTTTGAAATCTTTTTTTCAAATGTTTTGAAGAATTTAATTGTGTTGTTAACATATTTCAGGTTAATAGAAGTACTAGTGTCTCAAATAATTTTACATCACCCTTGGCCGTAAAGTGGGATTTTCTTCCCGCTACGCGGAGAGAAAATCTCACTTCTTGGCCAAGGCAAGACGTAAAACTTTTGACAAACCACGGGCGGTAATTCGTAAAGCCCCAGATCGCATATTTATGACCCTCACCTTCGGGTCGGGCCACAGAATTCTGCGATCTGGGACATTTACGAATTCACCACCCTAGGTCTGTAATGTACTATTAAGCCCTTAACAGTAGTCAGGTCATGACATATACGGAAAAGGCGTTTCGTAATTAAGGATAAAATTGCTTAAGCGGAAGATAATTTTCAGCAGCAACGTGTAACTTGTCTAGACACGGTTATTTACGTATTCTGTCGCCAAGATGGGGTGAATTTACATAAACTATTGATTCCTCAATTTGTTCACATGAATAGATCTGCCCACCTTCATTAAGGTCGCAACGGCAAATATTACGACGATTTTCTCAAATAACATTCCATACGTCCGGCTATCAAAGCGTATCAATTCCGCCTTCTATTCGAAATTGTACATAAAGCAAATAAAAACGTTCTTTCTCACTAGACGGTAAGATATGCATATGGGAAATATACCATGTTATACCACCCTATTTCCAAAGTCCAAAGTTCCGGCATGTCGGACACTCAGTGTGTAATTGTGTATATTACACGAAATGTTTCATCGTCCTCCCTGTCATAAGTTCATAACTTCGTTGTCTTTCCACTTGAATGAAGAAGGTGTGAGATTTTGTGTATAAAGTCTCCTATACTGACTCGTTAACTCATTGACTCATCAAAGTTATAGGGCACTTCCCAAAAATTCTGAAAACGGTATAAGTATTTTTAGTATAAACTTGGAGAAAGAGGGATGATCATTAGTAAAGATCATCGTAAGTTGCAATCGGGTTGAATTTGTCTTTAGCTTTTCATTAATTTAGCGGAATAAAGGATAAATATCATAAATATATCATAAACAAAGATGAATCAATAAAAAAATGCCAAATCAAAAATAAGAGTGCACATATTGTACGCACCACTTTATCACATTTTTAATGTCGGTAATTTAAGAGGCATAACTTTTTGCACGGGAACCTAGCCTTTTTTCACATAGGTAGGTATGTGCAAATAGTTATATAGTGTTTTGGTCTATGTACAGTTTCGGATAGAGTCCCTGTACAGTCTGAGAGTGAATTGCATCAGGTTACTCGTGATGGCCGCTGTGCGTTGTTCTGTGATAGGAAAACGTATTCAATTCAAACACATTGTGAACAATTGACGATGCTACGTTAACAAACGGTTTGAAACAAGTCACCCTCGTGTTACCGCTGGAGTTTATGAACATCTACTTGCCAAATGGTGATGCCCAACTTCATCCTGAGCAAAACTGGCGCCACGATCACGTGACCAATAGTGTGCGTCGTACATGTATGTGTATCATGAATAAAGCATTCATCGTTTATCTTTAGCAGTTTATTATATTTTAAGTTTGCAAAGTTAATTGAATTATTTACATATTTAGTAGGTACCTTCTTTGTGGAAAAATCTATATTACATGTATAGATACATACTTACATAGCTAGAAGGCTAAATAGTAGGTACCTTAGCTGAATAAATCCCGCTTCTTTATGTATATCCTTTGTTGATATTCAGATAGAAGATAGAAGTCAATTTTTTTTCGAAATTATTTTATGGTCGATAGTTTTAAGAAGATGCACCAATTTTTGCTAGTTTAGTTTTTATATTGCGCGGTAACGGAACATTACAACTTTGTTGTTCGAAACTCGAAACCTCTGAAAGTGGCGGGCGCGAGTTTTCAGTTTGCAAGTGGTTTGCATTACAATTGTTCTCATCTAACTAACAATAGATAAACATCTAATGATGAACGTAAAGATAGTAGGTATATCGTTGCCAATTGGCCACTATATGTCTTGATAAGTTTCTGTCACCTTATTGATATTTATCATGGTTAGTATTACCTACCTACCTAGGTACATGGTGTTTATTAAATATTCTCATGATAACCCGGACTAAATGGTATGAAATCTAATTTGATGTTCACATTTCATGCATGTGCATAATGTTAATAAATAATGTAATGTTAATACATGTAATTTGCATGTAATAGTACATTACTACAGAGGCCGGGAAGGAGGAAGTTGCAGGCCGAGTATTATATACGGCCGAACGAAGTGAGGCCGGATAGGATAGTTACGAGGCCGACAACTTCCGTTCCCCGCCGATGTATGTATAGTGCTTTTCTCAAACATGCAATGAAATAAATAAATATTTTTTTTATAGCTGTATTGGCAGAATGTCATAACGAACCATAGCGTAAATATTGCTTGTAGCTTGTTTAAATGGCGGAATGCCAAGATGCTGTGTCACAAATATATGAAATGGAAATTAAAAAAAAGTGAGTTGCCGGCCTAGGCCTGCAACGCTTGTATGAAATTTCATTATAGACCAATTTGTCTAGCCGCGCCTGAAACGTGATACTTCCCAGGCTAATAAGAAGAACATAATATTCATTGCATGTTTGAGAAAAAAATATGAATACAATTAACAGTACCTAAATTGCACATTCTTTTTCCTTCAAAGTTTACCTAAGGTAGGTTAAATTAGGTGTTAAGACATTTGTAAATTACTTACGGTCTGATCTTTTAAGATATGTAATAATAGCTTTTGTATGAACACTAAAAAAGAAAATAATAATGATTTTATACAATAACCATCGTATCATTTTACCCCCAATAACCTACATCTGCAGATGCCTGCAGTCATACACGACGTTTGCGTCTATAAATTTCAGAATAGTAGAGTAGTTACATTGTTACCGCGGTCCGGAAACTAAGGGATTGCCTGACGAGGTCCGCGTTTACATGCCGAGTGTCACGAGGTACCGAGGCAGGCAATCCCTTTTTCCACCAAGGACTACATAGTGCTTTTCTCGAACAATGCGAGGAAATAATAAAAAAAACCTGATATAGTATAACAAAATATGTTTAGCAATAATAGTACATTATTGCAGAGGCCGCCAAGTAGCGCATTGCCGGACGAGTCAGTTAGAAGGCTGAGCGAAGCGAAGCCTTCTATTAGTACGAGTCCGGCAATCGCAATTGCGGCCGTGGTATATATAATGCTTTTCTCAAACAGCGAGGAAATACGTAATGTCAGTCGGGGCAAGTGCGCCAGGATGAGGTAAGTGCGCCTAACATAAATATATCGAAACCTATAAATATTACTCAACTAGTATAGTTGGCTGTTTACAAGGCATAGGGGCGAAATAAATTTAGGCGCACTTACCCCACATCAGTATTTACTACTTCCATGATCGTGGATGATTTGGCCATGAAAGTTGTACTTATTACCTCCATGGATTTGTCAGTTTCGGGGCAAGTGCGCCAGGATGGGGTAAGTGCCCCTAACATAAATATATCGAAACCTATAAATATTACTCAACTAGTAGTTGGCTGTTTACAAGGCATAGGGGCGAAATAAATTTAGGCGCACTTACCCCACATCAGTATTTACTACTTCCATGATCGTGGATGATTTGGCCATGGAAGTTGTACTTATTACCTCCATGGATTTGTCAGTTTCGGGGCAAGTGCGCCAGGATGGGGTAAGTGCGCCTAACATAAATATATCGAAACCTATAAATATTACTCAACTAGTAGTTGGCTGTTTACAAGGCATAGGGGCGAAATAAATTTAGGCGCACTTACCCCACATCCGTATTTACTACTTCCATGATCGTGGATGATTTGGCCATGGAAGTTGTGCTTATTACCTCCATGGATTTGTCAGTTTCTCTACAGAGGTGTCTCAAATAGCAAGCGAATTAAAAAAATACACACACACGACAATAATGTTTTTGCTGGCCAAGGCCGGCAATGGACAGCCTCGCGTCTTCTTTTTTTGAAAGTAACACGAACATTTCCGAGCATGTTTGAGAAAATATATTTTACATATCATTTAATGAGCTATTCGGAGAAATGTACCTATCTCCAATTTCAATTTTAAGGATTCTATTGGGATGGTATTCATTAAATAGGGAGATTCTTTTATTAATTTAGGGGCATGTTAAATTCCATATTCATAAACTCGAATGAAGCCACAGTAACTAGCGAAAGTGGCTACCGATTCCAGTTTCTGACATCCAAAACAATAGACATTCATAAAGACTTCGAATTGAAATTGCAGGTTTTACCTAAGACTCTTCCACGAAATCATCTCGTAGGAAAGGAGATTTTACACCTAGTCGCTTTTCATCGAACTATAAAAATAAAGCTAGGTACAAACGACGAGCTAATGAATGAATGAAATGAATTTTCCTCCGATCCTTGCGGTTATCAAGGTAAAATGAGGAAAACTGCATGCATCTGCGAAGTAATTAAGAATATGTGTATAATGTGCATCCAAGATAAGATGATTAGATGACTAAAATGTACTTGAAACTTAGGTATGTCCCCTATCCGCACTGGGCCCGCGTGGAGACTATAGCCGAAACTCTCTCTCTCTCATGATGGGGAGGCATGTGCCCAGCCAGTAGGATTATTGTTGTGTGTATAATGGTTGTTAGTGGTGGTAGTGGAATTGCCCGGTACCTATGAATAATATTATTTTATTCACCTGTATTTGCACTTTTTCTAAAGTAATCAAATTCTTACAATCGCGCACAATATTGAGGCATTTTGGAGAAGTAGGTGTACGCGAACGATTAAAACCTTTAACATGAAATGTTTACCTATGGGTTTTGTCAGTTCCAGTGTCGGCACTTACGGTCGTACTTATCTGCAAATACGTGCGGTCAAGGCTTTTATCTCTCTTTATACATATAAGGGCCCAGGAAAACGTTGCAACGATGTTTTTTACGCACAGAATCGGCTATCGGTTCTTAGCATATTTTATAGGTTTTTTTTCAGTTGGTAAAAAAAATATTTTGTATGGGATTCAGACATTGCTCACACCACCAATCCCATACATTTTTTTTAACAACTTAAAAAAAACTTATACAATATACTTAGCATCGATAGCCAATTCTGTGGGTAAAATATCGTCACAACGTTTTTCTCAACCCTGTACTTATACATATAACTGTTATTAGATTTATTAACTTATAGCGAGAAATAAAGACAAAGAAAATTATTTGCACGTATTTTATTTAATTGTGAACAAAACGACCTCAGGCTCAATCCTTAAACTCAATTTTTATTGTTTTTCAATTGACACTGATGTGCTTATATTACCTCCATGAATCGTACCTACTTAATATACAAACTTACTATTTCGTACAGTCGCTTTCGTTTAATGCGCCATCTGATCTGAAGTGAGAAAATGACAGTTTTCCTCATAAGTAGTTGACAACATTTATTTTTTAACGTGTAAATTATATTAGCTAGTTAGAAAGTTTGAAAAAAAACGGACACGTATTCTTTCTTTATTTCGTAAGTCGTAAATTTCATTCTTACATACATAAATCGAAATTTAAAAAGAACTCCTCATTCTAAAAGGGTGTAAGGTGCATTGGGGTGAATCAGAATTTGGTTATATTCCGAACAACCAAAAATTCTACCAAACGCAATAATATTTTTATATTAGCATCATTTTCTTGGGCGCCATATTTATGTGGCTTGCGGCCTCAAGTTGAAATTTGTCGCTAGCGGCATTCGGGCGAGTGCAGTGACAGTTTTTGTGCCAAAGGAGGATTTTGCGCCATATTTACGAAGTCGTAATAAAATAACCCCAACTTAGATTGTAGTTAAAATCCTACGTCTTAAAGCAAAGTTTTTAATGAGGTCGGAATAACCCCAACATAGTTCAAAATATACCCGAGTGAAAAAAAACGTGCCTATTTTTTACATCTACTATATAAAAATAAGTCGGGTTTTCCTCCCTGACGCTATAACTCCAGAACGCACGAACCGATTTCCACGGTTTTACATTCGTTGGAAAGGTCTCGGGCTCCGTGAGGTTTAAGGCGGTACGAAGTCCGCGGGGTCAGCTAGTATTTATATACAATTTTATTAAATGTATAACATGAAGCTATATATGTGCCCTAAGAGGCCATTATCTTAACTAAATAGCAGTAAAATCTATTTTAAGATAACATTTAGCAATCTTTTACAAATTACTAAAAACTAACACCACTTATCAACTCATCGAAAATCGTATCGGCACTTGGACGCACGCACCTGTTACCACTAAAACGCAATTTTCTGTAAAAATAATGCCCAAAAAAAGTCTGAAAAAATTTAATTGAGTCCTTTAGACAGAGATACCGAAATGGTTTTCGAAAAACGCCTTACTAAAAATTGTCCATTATGGCTATTTAAACGATGTTTATCTTGCCTAACTAGCATAAGGATTAACCTGTGACCAATTTTTAAGTCGTTGACCTATTTGTCTGTCAGTACTATGTTAGCCTATTTTCTTAGTTCGACGATTGGCTTTAGCCGTTTCGATGAATAATTTTCCTCCTAATCAAGCTTGGCAATAATCAGCAGCAGAGGTCGGTATTTAAACTACATGTGGATTAAAATATTGTCTCTTTCTTGTTTTTTTAGTAATAAAAAGAATTTTTATCATTATGGATTTAATTTCCAAATAGGTACTTCAAATTCTAATAACAATATATTTAATTATTTTTATCGATTATCCAAAAAACATTAATACTTGATTCATAACTGTGCTTAAAAATACACATCCTTACTTAATAAAAAAATACATATTGTTTCTACCTACCTACTCGCATCACTTCAGAACGGCTCAGGAAATAGTAGATTGTATGACTAGAGAGAAAAATGGTATATTTTACGGCGGGTGACGGATTGAATCCAGAGCGACGCGAAAGAATTCAGAATAGAATCCCTCGCTAGCTCAAGATTCCAGCGTGGAATCTTGAGCTAGCGAGGGATTCAAAGCTTTGTCACCCAAGGCATAAATAAGTTTGCAACCGTGTTGTACACTCTGCTTTTCACCCCTCCTATGAGAAAATCATTAGATCATTCGTTCATCATTGTCTTTAAATTAAGTAAAACAAAAAAACAATACATTTAGAAACAAACAAGGTTAAAAAGAAAGCGTGTTTCGCCCACTTATCATAAATTCATAGGTAGAAGGCGAAAATGGCTTCCATATTGAAGAATCTGTAACTACTTCATTGTATTTATATTCTGTCATGCTCGCACGCGTTGCGTTCATAATAATAGGTAAATTTTAACAAATGTGAAAAAAGTACAATATTTTATGACAATTTCGCACATGTATCACACAAAGTTTTTTTCTCAAACATGCTCGGAAATGTACGTGTTACTTTCAAAAAAAGAAGACGCGAGGCTGTCCATTGCCGGCCTTGGCCAGCAAAAACATTATTGTCGTGTGTGTTTTTTTATATTCGCTTGCTATTTGAGACACCTCTGTAGAGAAACTGACAAATCCATGGAGGTAATAAGTACAACTTCCATGGCCAAATCATCCACGATCATGGAAGTAGTAAATACCGATGTGGGGTAAGTGCGCCTAAATTTATTTCGCCCCTATGCCTTGTAAACAGCCAACTACTAGTTGAGTAATATTTATAGGTTTCGATATATTTATGTTAGGTGCATTTACCCCATCCTGGCGCACTTGCCCCGACTGACCTTACGTATTTCCTCGCTGTTTGAGAAAAGCATTATATATACTCGTCCCTCGGCCGCAATTGCGATTGCCGAACTCGTACTAATAAAGGCTTCGCTTCGCTCAGCCTTCTAACTGACTCGTCCGGCAATGCGCTACTTGGCGGCCTCTGCAATAATGTACTATTATTAACTTGAAATCTTATGGAATGCATATAAAGTTGTAATTGTAATTCATTATTTTCTTCTGTCCTTCCCAAAGGAAGCAGTAGGCACGAGGTTATTAGTAAATGTAGGCACGTTTTTTTCTATTGCGTAATCTGATATTACATTAGGTAGGTACAATTTTTATGCGTGCGAAAAGTTCTTCATTTTATGAACAAAATATTGAACATGACAATTTCGCACGTGTATCAAACGACAAGTTTTAATACATTTACAAAAAAAAAGTAGGTAATAACAAACAGGACCAAGTTCAAAAAACAAAAAAGCTCCAGTGCGTAAAAAACAACTTTACGCACGATCACTAGCTGTCATAAAACAAAAAGCTCTCGTTCGGAAATAGCAAACTTCTTGCATGCTAAACAGGTAGGTATTTGTACCTATCGAAATGTTTTAAAAATATATTTGTGCACGTGTATTAAGTGCAGGTGGTTAGTGCCAGCTTCGTCCACACGCAAAACGCATTAATACTTTGACAGCGACGAGCTCGTTGAGTGGGTTTGTATAGATAAATTTAAATTTAACATTTATGATTCATGACTGATTCATAAGCCGAAAATGTTTAAACTGAAAAACACTTTATTAACGCCGGTTCTTTTACGTCTCGTTTTCGCTATGGGTGGTTGAAATTTTACAGAATCCGTACTTATGGAGCAAATGTAAAATTTTAACCATCCGTAGCCAAAACGAGGCATTTATGTTATAAAATAATTGAAATATTTTTAAAAACAAGCTTATATTACTTGTTTATGTAATAATAGAAAAATATAGTAGAAAAAGTACTCGTCAAGATGGATCAAACGAGTAGAGGTACCAACTCGATGGGGTTGTATCGTTTAACTACCGAGTTCCTATGGCCACCTTCCGGTTCCATCATTAGATCAGCTCCATGTCATAATAATTTTGCATTGTCATCCGATTTACACATGCATGCAAAATTTCAGCTCAATCGGTAATCGGGAAGTGGATTTAACTTGCAAGATTTGATAACCGACAAATATCGGGACAGGTGAAACTGAATAACAGCTTGTAAAAAATAGAGGGGTTTTTCATTGAACGTCCATGGCTGTATAAAAGTACCGAAAGGGTACTTTTAACTACATTAAATTAAACCTACAAAGTCTTTAAGCTTAATTATTGTAAATATATGGTGCATTTACAGGACAGTTGTCCTGGCATACACTCCTAGATGTCTACGGCAGTTCGGGCAATTGTGTTCGACATTTTTCCATCGCTTCGTGACGTACGGTATAATACAGCAGCACAGCCACCTGAAAAAGAGTTACCGCGAGTGAAAAATTCGGTAGGTGAAAAATTCGCTTGCTGGTGTCGGCCAGGGCAGCCATTGGCCATTTTGCGAGCCGTGCAAAATGGCCATTCACATCTAAGTATACATCTCAATCAGCACCCCGAAAGCAGACTCCCGTGGCGTCCGCTGGTGAGCAAAAATACGGTGACCCCTTATTACTACTACTACTACAGCCTATTTGCGTCCCACTGCTGGGCACAGGCCTCTCATCACGAGAGGGTTTGGGCTATAGTCCCCACGCGGGCCTAGCGCGGATTGGGAACTTCACACGCATCTTTGAATTACTTTGCAGATGCGTGCAGGTATCCTCACGATGTTTTCCTTCACCGAAAAGCTCAGTGGTAAATTCAAATAGAATTTCGCACATAAGTAAACTTAGAGGTGCGAGCCGGAATCGTACCCCCGACCCTCTGCATGAGAGGCGGTAGGTCGAACCACTAGGCCACCACGGCTTCCTCCACCCCTTATTAAATCAAATTAAATTACTATTTTGGGACATCTTACTTTATCATTGCACTGACCAAGGGACCACTCAAATCAACTAAAAATCGACTAACCGAACCGATCCAGTCCAAGTATGAAGTTTTACTTAACCATTTATTTGTCCTCTTATCCTCCTTCTTTCTATCTAGGTTTAATCTGATAATCCGTGTTAATATGTCTTTATTTCTGTTATGGCTACACCGCTGAACCGATTTTGATAATTTTGTTACGATTGTTGTATTTTTAGTCAAAAATACGGGGAAGGATATAGGCTACTTTTGCGTCGGAGAAACTCATAGCGAGCAATCATGTGGGTTGATACTTCGTGCAAAGCTATATACCATCGTCCGAATAAAACAGCTCGCTGTGATACGCACACGAATTGGCATAAAATTACCGTGGTACAGTTGGAGTTCACGAAGCAATCCTATAATGGACGAAAAAGGAATCTCCCTACCGCTTTTCAAATAGTCACGCACGGACCTGTTATTCGAGACGTCAAAATTGATTGCTAAGTGAGTCAGTCCAAACGTCGATCAGGTGGGGCATAAAGTGAGATTCATGGTAAGATCCATCCAAGATAGGATTGTCATGAATATCTGTCAATCTTTCGTGTGGGTCTTTTTAAGCTGAATAAAGCCAATATTGTATTTGGCGTTTCATTATTATAAATTCAATTTATGCAGCTTAAAAGGACACACACGTAAGATTGACAGATATATATGACATTCACCCCTCCTTTTTATTTAACCCCTATCGTAATCTTGTAGGTAAGCTGGGGCTCGGCGAAGTCTACCTGATCTTCGGATTCTGTCACAGTAGTAGACGAAAATGCAATTAAAACTTCTAAGTAATCGTCATCTTATCTTGGAAGAACATTAATCGAATAGTACGAGTAATTTGCTCTCTCGCGAAAATTGGGAAACTGTCTAAGTATCCTTTTTTTATACCAATGGTATAGGTAAATGAGCGCACAGCCCAGCTGATGGTATGTGGTCACTGCGGCCCATGGACACCGAAATCCTATGATCCTCCATTAAGAAATCATAAGATCTCGAATGCGTTATTTGGGAAATGGGAAATCCTATACCTCTATGGTAAGTATGTCCATACATACTTACATAGAGGTATAGGATTTAAGTACAAGCGAGTCCATACACGCTTGTACATACTACCTGTGCAACGAGACGTCTACTAGAGCAAATGAAAAAAAAAGTTATTTTCTTTTCAATTTCATAACTGCAATTTTTACAATTTTATACTTAAGTAGGAGTTCTCCTATTAAGTATCATATATAAATAGATACTTGTATCAGTAGGGCCCACTCCCACTCTTCATAACAATATCATAGTAGGTAGGTATACTTTTAAAATAAACGAGACTCGTGGAACCGTCCTTAGGTGGCACATCGCAAGATCGCAACTACAGTGACTGTACCTACGAGATCGAGTTAGTGGCCGGAGACAACTTCCACTACATCGATTTAAATCCTGCGCAGGCTGGATAATGGGGAAAGTTAGATTTCATAGAGCTGAAACAATATCCTTGGGAACGTTGTTCCTCAGCATCAAGTAGAAATTCCGTGGTTACAGTCGCATTCAGTTCAGATATATCGCAGCGGGCTAGGGGTCATAAATATATGAACAAGTTTTTACAAAAATATCGTGACGTTTTTGATTTTTTCATGCTCTACAGGGGCTTTATTTTGAGTTTGAAATAGGGACATGGGATTTCCAATAATCTTTAAATAATCATACGTTATCTGCCTATTCAGCGAAGATTATTTTCGGATACTATCCTAGAGTTCTTAAAAGTAAGAAATAGTATCCATTTACCTGCCTAGCTTTTTAAATGATACTAGCTGACCCAGCGGACTTCGTACCGCCTTAGATTTTTTTTTGGGTGAGTATGAAAAATAGCTTACGTCCTATTCTCAGACCTACTGAACATACACACACATTTCATAAGAATCGGGAATTTTATATATTAGATATATCCTACACTATTAAACGAGCAATATTTGTATATAAATATATACCTATGTTTTGTAATCGCGGTCTCGAAAACGGCTCTAACGATTTCGATTTCGATGAAATTTGGAATATAGGGGGCTTACGGGGGTGAGATATCGATCTAGCTAGGCCTCATATCTGGGAAAATTCGTTTTTAGCTATTTTCACCCGAGCAAAGCTCGGTCGCCCAGGTACTCTTGGTAAATAGAGAAATCGTGAGGCGTTATTTAGGGATATGGGAAATGCCATACCCCTATTTATAAACTCGAATAAGGCCCCTGAACCATTGATCTATTATAAGTAAGGATTCACAATCAGCCGAAGAAAAATCGGACAACTCGGGCACCCGTTTGGCGCTAGTAAATTTGTCACTTAAGTTTTACAGTGTTAGGTTTACTTTTGTATAAAATATTTATCTTGACATATTATAAAGAGGCGTTATTAGCATATTGGAACGTATTTTCTAATGTCAGTTTGCTCCATATATTTTGGCATATTCTGTTATAGACACTGTTCGTCCATATGTTATTATAGGTCAATGCCCTGAACGAATATCATGTGCTGTACCACATCTGATATTAACCGACAGGTCCTGCGCTGCGGTGCGCTGATTGAAAAATCCAACGGTTTTTTAAAGGTAGGTATGGTATGCTACTAACTACAAAGTAACACAACACATCCCACTCAAAACCTCAGACACCAACTGATATTTATAACTCTGAATTAGACTAGCGTGTTACATATCTGTCATAAGTAATTAATTCCACTTGATTAGTAACTTGTTCAGAATCAAAAGTGGAATCGATTTCACTACCTTTTAAGGTGAAGGCTTTTAAGATCTTATTTTTCACCCCTTTTTTTTCTATGCCCTGTCTAAAACATCCAATGCTACACTTAGGTAGGTACGCGTCATTCGCGACGTAGGTAGCTGGCAGATGTTAAACGAATGCAGATCTGCACAAATTGTTTATGTTTTGAGTGAGTTTATGTTAAGTACACGCAGTCACACATATAGGCTGTTACCTCAATATATTTAAATAGTTATTAACGGCTCTGTTATCGACGGAACGCCGCCGAGCAACGCGAGAGCCACAGAGTTAGATATATGTCCTGTAACGAGAGCAGCCAAAGTCGTTCAGAGCAGAGCGAGACGACAATATAGCCTTTTTGTCGATACGCGTGCTACCGAGATGTCAGGTCTTTGTGTGACAGGAGTGCTGCGCCGCGCGCGCACTTCACCATGCAAGCGTGAAGATGCAAGCGAGCCGCAGACGCATTCGATGTCCCCGGGCTTTACCAGAAGAAGACTCCCATCAGAACAGCGACTCTGTGGGTGACGGTGGTGTTTCTATACGTGGCGCGGGTCATGACGTCTTCTTGGCAGTAGGGGCAGCGCACACCGACGGGCTCAGAGCCCACTTGCAAGAGATCCATGTCTATCGACACGGCGTTGGAGCTCTGTCCTATCTGCTGGTAGTTACTGGACTCCACTGAAAATTACAATACATATAACTATTTAGTTGGTAGGGTAGGGTATATTGGGAGGTAGGTAGGGTTAAGCCGTTGTAGCCTAGTTGTAGCCAAAACTGATGGTCGTAGGAAGTTGAAATTTGGCATGCAGGTTCCTTAGGAGGTATAGAGTCGCACTAAGAGAGGATTATCCAAAATACTTACGGGAACGGGAGTTTACATTTTGATGTTTATGTGTGTGACGGCCGAATTGGTCCAGTTGGTAGTGACCCTGCCTTCTGTTCCGATGGTCGCGGGTTCGAGTCCCGCTCGGGGCAAACTTTGTGTGATGAACACGAATGTTTGTACTTGAGTCGTGGATGTTGGTATTTATATATGTATGTATTTCTCTATATAAGTATATATATCGTTGTCTAGCATCCATAGTACAAGCTTTGCTTAGTTTGGGGCTAGGTCAATATGTGTGAAAGAAATGTCCCAAGATATTTATTTATACGAAATCGCCTTCAAAAGCTAGTAGGATATAAAAATGCTACAGGTGGCTCCAATTTGTGACAACACGCACAATCCGTCGAAGGTAATTGGAAAAAAATCCTGATAGAGTTGTTCGATGACTTCTAAAATATTGCGAAGTTCTGAAAAATTATGAATTTTGAACAGCTTTATCTAAGAAACTATTCGGTGCCTACACAGAGACGGATCTAGTCTCATATTAAAGCAAATTTAGTATTCTTTCAAAAAGTTTTGAGAAGGTAGTATCAAAAACTAGTCCTTTATAGGGTCGAAAATTTTCTCGTTTTTTTTTACAAGTTGCGTTTGGTGCTCGAGGTCACAAACTTTGATTATACATTAGGGCAACATCATAAACAAGCCTGCAAAAAATCAGAACTATCGAATTTCGCGCACACGCTGATGTATAAAGTTACTGGATTATACTTGAGATTTATATCTCGAAATTAATTCAGCATCGCACAAAGGCATCTCACAAATAAATAGGTACACCAATTTATAAATCATCATTCGAGATTTTCGAACCACACCTAAACCTCGCATTTAATTTAAAAAAACGTACCTACCGGAAACATTTATAGGAAAATAAATGCGTAGAATGTGAACTACGGAACGTACCTTCCAAACAATGTGATGTATCATTCAAACCCGGTCAGCCATTCAAGCTTCACTGACTCACAAAGGTACACTAACCACTCATGAAAGCTTACCCAAACAAGAATAAGGTTTTAATAGCACGACTCGACTTGCACTTGATCCGTTGACGCAGAGTCTAATATTGCTAAATCCACGCGTCTTCGAAGTTGCCTTCGAAGCCCTGTGCCTATCTATTCTGCTCCGTTACATTACAGTCACAGGAGGTGGCGTTGACGTTTTTTCCGACACGTGTTGCTACGAGTCCAATGGGGACTGTCGCGTGTGGATTTACTACTAGAGGCGCTAGTGTCGCGTGAGGTATAATAACATTCAGTTTTCACTGGTTTTGGCGGGCTTCGTGATATAAATCATAATTTCTTTAACTTACATGTTGAAATGTGATCTCCTCGGCTATGATGTATACGCTTTGAAAAAAAAAATCTTTTCACCTCGAAAGTGGTCGTTTTGCAGCTTGATATCCGAGCGCAAAAGTTGTTTTTATCCGCTAGCGTGGAAAGTGTTTTAGAAATTAGAACGACGCATGACGCCACTGTCACAATGAAAAAAACAACGATACGTTCTGAAACGCAATTCGTCGTGAGAGTTTTATTAAAATAAAGGTTCAATTTACTTAATATCATCATTAATAAAATTATATTAATAATACACCGTTTCAGATGTATTTCATTATTTCACTATGTTTTATCACAAAAATACTTAAATACTCGTATGTGTATATTTTAACTGTATTCAATGAATAATACTACCTTTTTTCGAAGTCGGTTAAAAATAAATCAAATCGGTTAATCTGTTCGCAGTCACAGTGCCAATGATACACACACACAGACACACGCTCCTAACTTATCAACCCTCTATTTTTACGCCGGGTATAATAGTAGATTGTTAGCCAAGGGCTGAAAGGCACCCAATTTTGACGAGTTGGTTGGAAATGAAAAGATTATTTATTTACATAATGAAATGAACTGTACAGCTATGGACAATTGTGATACCGCAAATGTAGAATACGTGTGTGTAGGTAAGTAGCGCACATTATTTTATTTACTTTCCTCATATTCGAAATGAAAAGTAGTGTAATAGTGTAGTAGAGTGTTCACTAGGTAGGTACTCGGGTTTAAGGAACCCATTTCTGACTCGGACTCTTTAGCGCTCTCATATTAACGTTCGACCGCCAAAATGACTCGTCAGAAACGGGTGCCTTTCAGCCCTTGGTTAACAATCTACTTACTATTGCGATGTACGATTACATTGTGAATCTTTCCTTGTATCAGTATTTCTATTTGTCAATAGATAAGTAGGTATGTAGACGATTCATTACTCGAGTCATAGGTAGGTACTCGTATTAACTTGTTGACCACATCGTGTACCTAAATTAAATGTTATTACTGCTTACAAATCAGAAAGAAATTGAAATGATACTAAATGCAGAAATTTGAGGTAGGTAAATACTTACTTTTGAGTGACCGCTGCTTATTATTCGTCGAATAATACACTAAACCGTTACTTTTTATCACTTTTATGTGTTACCACGTGTTATGATGTACATACTCCACTAGCAAGTTTACGGTTGTTTCTCGTTACTCTCTAGATAATAGTGTCGATATCCTGCGGATATCGAATCGAACGGAGATAACGCGCTAGGTTGATACCAGCAGAGTACAGTCAGCAGCAGAAGTAGATAAGCTGTCCAGGTGTTCAAAATGACCTACACACGACCTTATTCTTAAGACGTTAAGGGCGTGTGTAGGTCATTTTGAACACCTGGACAGCTTATCTACTTCTGCTGCTGACTGTACTAGGTCAGTCAGTACCCATGTGGACGTAGATAACAGCGTGTAGGTACTTAGGTATTCATTCGTCTTGCATTGTATACATACTACTACTACTACTACTAGGTACTACTACAGTCTATTTTACTTCGCAGATGCGTGCAGGTTTCCTCACGATGTTTTCCTTCGCCGAAAAGCACTGTATACATATTTTTCTCTAATATCTACTAACTGTCTCCCACGGTATATAGGAATGAAAAATTGAGACAAAAATGCAGCCTCTATCACTGATGAACAACATCATGTAAAATTCATCCTAGTAATTTTGAAATTTATCAATTACACACTATGGTACCTACAAAGTTTGTAGATATGGGTTCTCCCATATGCCTAAATAGCGATTGACTACTCGTATTTTCCTTTCTATTTGGCAAGATACAAGCACAAGATACCTATTTAACCTATTATACCTATGTCATTTAATGAGCTATTCGGGAATATAGATTTCCTATTCAATTTTAAGCACTCTCCTGGGATAATATTCCGACTTACAAAGAATCTGCGCTGAATAGGGGGAAATGTATTAATTTATGGGCATTTTAAATCCCGCTTCCTATTATTTATAAAATTGAATGACGCCCAAGATCAACGAAATAATCATACGAAAGACGTGACCAACTATAAATAAATGAAGAAGCCTGCCTTTTTTTTAAGTCGATTAAATTTCTAAGTAGAACCTATAAGAACCGATTTTCTTAGCATGCATGGCATTTGCATGGCATGGCGCAGTCATTATCTTAATTAGCAAGAACGCTCTTATCGTCGTGTTGCCTTGGTTATAATTTTATTATTGACTAGCTTTTGCCAGCGACTTCGTTCGTATGTATGCTCGTAAACATTAACACGTAAGATCCCGTTTCTTTTCGTTTCCGCCGGGTGTGTGTTCGTGTCGTACGTGTGTGTAGGTACTGCTGCCCGCGAGTTCGCCCGCGCGGAATTCGGTTACCGCGTTCCCGCGGCAACTAGGTACTTATGCGATTTCCGGGATAAAAAAATTGCTTTTCACCTCAGCAGCTCGAACAAGTAGACTTTGCTGTCAGAAATTAGTGAGCAAAATCGTGTTTGTTTCACTCAGTGAGACAATAGTTATTTGTCATGCAAGGCTGCAAAGTTGTTGTTTGCTGTGAGTGCGTGATTGAGACCCGAGTGAACGAAGGATTCTAGGGTTGAACCACGAGCGAAGCGAGTGGTTCAATTCAAATATAGAATCCTGAGTGTAACGAGGGTTTCAAGGCACGAGACAGCAAACGACTTTGCTGCTGAGCGCAACACAAAATTTTTCAGACTTAGTTCGGCGTCACGTACAGTTTGTGCTAACTCTGGAGGAGTTAAATTCGTATCTTCATCGCTAGAATCACTCATATTTTCTTTATTACTTCGTATAGGTATTGTAAATTACAAAACCAGCAATCTAAAACTTATTATTTTATGTTTTTTTTCCGGAGGTTGCGTTCCAAATCACTCCTACTCGTACTTCAAGATTCAATTATTCATTGAATACAGTTAAAATATACACATATTTAAGTATTTTTCTGATAAAACATAGTGAAATAATGAAATACATCTGAAACGGTGTATTATTAATATAATTTTGTTAATGATGATATTAAGTAAATTGAACCTTTATTTTAATAAAACTCTCACGACGAATTGCGTTTCAGAGCGTATCGTTGTTTTTTTATTGTGACAGTGGCGTCATGCGTCGCTCGAATTTCAAAAACACTTTCCACGCTAGCGCATAAAAACAACTTTTGCGCTCGGATATCAAGCTGCAAAGCGACCACTTTCGAGCCAGTGAGGTGAAAAGTATTTTTCACCTCACTGGCTCGAAAGTGGTCGTTTTGCTTATATTAATAATACACCGTTTCAGATATATTTCATTATTTGACTATGTTTTATCACAAAAATACTTAAATATTGTATATTTTAACTGTATTCAATGAATAATTGAATCTTGAAGTACGAGTAGGAGTGATTTGGAACGCAACCTCCGGAAAAAAAAAACATTAAAAAATAAAAATGAAAAAAAAGTTTTAGATTGCTGGTTTTGTATTGTGTTATGTAATAATTTAGAATACCTATACGAAGTAATAAAGAAAATATGAGCGATTCTAGCGATGAAGATACGAATTTAACTCCTCCAGAGTTAGCACAAACTGTACGTGACGCCGAACTAAGTCTTCTTTCCGAAAAATCGCGCGTGAGATGAAAAATTTTGTGTTGCGCTCAGCAGCAAAGTCGTTTGCTGTCTCGTGCCTTGAAACCCTCGTTACACTCAGGATTCTATATTTGAACCACTCGCTTCGCTCGTGGTTCAACCCTAGAATCCTTCGTTCACTCGGGTCTCAATCACGCACTCACAGCAAACAACAACTTTGCAGCCTTGCATAACAAATAACTATTATTAATATGTTTTTTTTAATCATTTTATCCCATCAGGCAAAGGCAAAGGCCTAAGCATTGCTGCCACAGTTAAATCGTTCCCGCGCTTTTTTTTTTTTTTTTATTTGATTATGCGAATGTTCATTTCATACTGCGGCATCTAACTAGTAACTACTTCTCATAGCAATAATTCAAACTATCTCAATTTTATCAGCTCTCTTCTTTTCATTTCTTTAAGAAAAGAGGTAGAATTTATACTAGGCAAGTCTTAGTGCGAATCTATTTTCGTAGAAAAAAAACTGAACTAGAAACGTTCGGATACGCGCAACGCATCAGTAGGTATAATACCGCCGTATTTTTAGACATTAAAATTATACGTTGATTTAACTTCTGAAAATCTTACAATTTTTAAATGACATATTTTATATAATTATGTTATTTGTAATCATTTTAAACTAAAGTTTTAATTTGAAGTTAACTAAAAGTTTTCAAATATTACCGAATAAATTTTAAATTTATCATTCTCTCATGTCAAATCATGTCTTTCTTCTTAATTTTCGATAGCTAACTTTAAAGTAATTCTTTTAAAACACGAAATTCATGTAATAATTTGAGTGAAAGGAGTGAAGAAGAAATGTTATTTTATATTTTTCGTCATGTAAGTATTCTTTGCAAGTATACCTTTTATTATGTGTTCTCGCTACTGAGGTGAAAAATTGTATGTGCTACTCGAGAGCAATTTCTTTTACTTCTCGTGCCTTTGAGTCCTTCGCTAGCTCAAGATTCTAAACTAGAATCACTCGCTGAACGCTCGTGATTCAACTAAGTATAGAATCATTCGCTAGCTCAGGCCTCAAACATGGCACTCGAAGCAAAAAACAATTTTGCTCTCTTGTTGCACAAATAACTATAGCCTATGTCCTTTCCTAGGATTCCAACTAAGTACCTATCTGCATAAGAATTTTTATGTGCTGTGGGTTAAGTGTGAAAAGGTATAAATTATACTTAAATGCGAAGAAAATCTCGGTGGCTGTCTGGGTCATCAAGGCAATAAACTAAGTACATCTGGAGCGAGTAGTGTCCATTTAGAAACAATAAAAATCGAAAATTTTAATAATGTGTGTCGAAAAACGGCCATACTTATATATTATTTTTTCTTATTTAAAGCCATCAAGTCGTCGTCATCGTACAAAACGTATTTTCACGAAAGCGGACCTCTACGTAAAAACGTCACTGGCGAAAAAAAAACCTAATGCAAAAAACCGAACGTTTGCGCTAGGCGTTCGAAATTCAGAATGGGAATTCCTAATCTGAAAATCGCATTCGGAAACCTAACGTTTGCGCCCAGCCTAAAAGAGTGCCTTTCGGTTTCCGAATCTGAATTCCTTATCTGAAAACCTCATTCGGAAACCTAACGTATGCGCCCAGCCTTAGGCTGCGCTCAGAGTGCTCACAGCACCTAGCATCTTTTTTCCTCTTAAAAGTCGACTCCGAAGAGGAAAACCGGCCAAGTGCGTGTCGGGCCACGCGCAAATTATAGGGTTCCGAAGTTGAGGATGCCCACAGTACCTTTCTAAGACTTATAGCCTGTGGTATAACGTGCCCGCCCGACGCCCCTGCCGCTCGAAAAAAATCATTGGTTTTTAATCATTGCATCAGTTGGTCGACTATGACTCGTAAGTTTGTACAGCCTACTTAGCTGTGATAGTTTTCCTTTCAACTATGTTATATATGCCATAACCGTGATTTTTTTCAGCTATCCAAATACCTCCATTTAGCTGGCAGGGGGGGGGGGGGGGGACACGTGACTCTAACAAAAAATAGCACTTTAAAGCTTAATATTTCACAAACGCATCACTTAATCAAAAAATGGTCTTAACAAACCTACAATCTTTTTTCAAGACCTATTCAACGATATATGCCGCACCATGGGGTACGCAAGAAAAAAAATACATCCCCACTTTACGAGTAGGGGAGGTACTCTATAAAAAAATATATTTCAAAATTTAATTGTACCACTTGGTCAGCGTAACTAATATGTATATTCATGCCAAATTACAGCTTTCTACAACTAAGCATCTCCGAGCAATAGTGCGGACAGACGGACGGACATGGCGAAACTATAAGGGTTCCTTGTGGACTTCGGAACCCTAAAAACGATGCATGGTGCTGTAAGCGCTCTGAGCGCGATTCGGAACGCAGCTTTTATAACCTCGGCTTCAATGTCTATTTTAACGGACGTCAACTTTTTGATGCAACTGTGTTAATTTATTCCTTGGCATTTTGTGCTGCGCTGTTTGGTTATGTATTGCTTTATAAATGTCGTGAATATTTTTAGTTTGATTTTGATGTGGAATTGCTTTGAAAAGTAATGTCTAGAACTCTCCTAGCATAAGAGTTGTTTGTAATAGAAATTAATTACCCACTAGATCGTAATATTTTCCTATGATGTACAGCACTTAAATTACTTTTTAAGATCGTTGGATATTATACACTGAATTGTAAGTTTAAAATGTGATAAAGTATCGCCTGGAAATCAAGTTAAAATGGACGTGGACCTGCTTCGACCGGGAACTGTTCCCTTATCCCCCGACACGATACTCTGGTTTGAATTTTTACTGGACCAAAAACTACTGAAGAAACATCTGAGCGACCCATATTCAGGTAAAATGTGCAAATCTTAACGTGCATGTATATCTTCGACTAATGTCAAACTTGATGTTTCTTGTTTAATTTGCTGCATTTTAGGGTTCCATACCCAAAGGGTAAAACGGGACCCACCCTATTACTAAGACTCCGCTGTCTGCCTGTCACCAGGCTGTATCTCATTACTTGGGTAGTTAAAATAAAATAAAATAAGCCTTCATTACTGACTATTAATTTACAATCAAAACTTAATTACTTATATTACTATATTGTGTTTAATTAAGTTACTATATCGTGTTTCTGACAATCGGGACGTTTTCATTCGTGTCAGTCTGCCCCTTGGCAAAGGCCTCTCCTAGAATTTTCCATTCTTGTCTGTCTATGGCTTTCCTTCTCCACATTGATCCAGCCATTTCCCTTATCTCATCTTCCCATCTTTTTCTTTAATAGAATAGAATAGAATAGAATAGATTGTCTTTTCGGCTACAAATTGTAACTTGGCTGGTTAGACAGTTGAAATTTTCACAGATGATGTATTTCCGATGCCGCTATAACAACAAATAATAAAAAACAGAAAAGAATAAATATTTAAGTGGTCTCCCATACAGCAAACATGACATATTTGTAATTTTTTCATTATCTTTACACTGGATGTTTCCTGCGTTATTTTCCCGGTTCCTGTAATAATTCCGGAAATTCGTAGCTTGGTACTCCCCTATGCTTCCCAAGGAACCTACATGCCAAATCTCAGCTTTCCACAACCAGTAGTTTCTGCTGTGCAGAGTCTGCGAGTCACTTTGTCACTAATGGAAGAGTATTATATTAAACTAGCTGACCCCGCGGACTTCGTACCGTCGTAGAATTATTTTTTGGGTATGAAAAATAGCTTACGTCTTATTTTCAGACCTACTAAACATACACTCCAAATTTCATAAGAATCGGTGAAGCCATTTTGGACGAGTCTGGTTACAAACACTGGGACACGAAAATTTTATTATAATGAATTGATTGCATGCATTGTACATATTAACTTAAAATGTGTATTTTGTTAATATTGACCACAATGCAAATATTTTTTGTTGTGAGCGCTTTCATCATGCTACTTCATTATTAAATTTTTGTAAGGTTCGGAGTTTGATATGTTTTTGTTTCCAATATGCATTTTTGAAAAGCCTTTACTGCAACATCGTTTTTTGAGAGACTTTAGCAATGGCGAACTGAAAAAGTTTCTGTTGAGCGATTTTATTCACTTCTTATTCTTGATTTGTCTCATGCCTGATTGTTTATCACAACTTTCTACTGTATGTGTTTTTTACATCTAAAATCATGATTGTCATGATAAAATCGTCATTATCAAGAATATAGTTTCACTTTTGCACCCTATTCCATTGTATTAATGTCCAAAAGTGTAAACATCTCTCTAACATCATCTATACAACCTTACATTTCTGATTTCAAGTATGTAAGTAAGTATTATTAAAAGTATGTACAAATTTCATTCAATAATTTATTCATCTGTAGTGTATTTAAATATTGAGTTAACTTATATGTATTATACACTAGCTTTTCCCCGCAACTTCGTATGCGCAGAAATATTAAATGTAAAATCCCGTTTTTTTCCCGTTCCCGTGGGAATTTCGCAAAATCCTTTCTTAGCGTATACCTACGCCATAACATCTAGCTGCATGCCAAATTTCAGCCCGATCCGTCCAGTGGTTTGGGCTGTGCGTTGATAGATCACTATGTCAGTCAGTCACCTTTGAGTTTTATATATTTAGATGGTGGGTCAGAAAATATGGCAAATAATTAACCCACAGTATCGGCTATCAATTCTAAGTATATTGTATAGGTATTTAATTTTTTTAAATTGGTAAAAAAAATATTTTGTATAGGATTCAGGCGACGCTCACACAACCAATCCCATGTACAATATATTTTTTTTACCTACTCGAAAAAAATTAAAGACCTATACAATATACTTTGAATCGATAGCCGATACTGTGGGTTCATTATTTGCCATATTTTCTGACCCACCATGTATAAATAATGAATTATTTCCAGAACCTACTGCCACAGAGTTGATCCTAGAATTCCTCTCGGTGGACACAAGCAGTGCACAATGGAAGCCGAGCAGCGAACGCGTTGTGGACTTGGATGCCCCACCCACACCACCAGATTCGGTCAGCCCGGTAGCACTCAACTTGACTCGGAAACAACTGGCACTAAAAATCCTAGCCCTCAAGATTGCATCTACTCTAAACTGGAATTTGGGTGAGAAAATTAACTTTATTTAAATATTTTTTTCTGAACACTCCAGATTAGAATAAATTTAAGTATATTTTATACTTAAATGTAATCTGGTCTGAGTGGAATGTTAATAGATAAATAAATATAATTTATTTTTTTCAGACACATTTGAATCAAAACTGCCACCCCTGGTACAACAACAACTTGTGCAAGATCTGGTGTACATGGCTAGTGATGGAACATTTTCGATACCACCCATGGTAATATGAGACTACTCATTAAGTACCTACCTGCTAAACTATTTTAATCAACATGCTGACACTAATATTATATGTTCCAGGACTTGCCATGGGAGCTGTCGAAAAAAATGGAAATGCAGTTTGCTCTGACTCTATATCATCGATGGATCCTCCGATTTCCAGTGAAGGCTGCCCTCCAAGCCAAGTCAGCAAAACTCGCATTCATACACATGTAAATACCATTATTATTGCCCTAGTTTCAACCTATATCCTATACAACTATTTGACTTAGATGTTAAACTACTACTACTACTACTACAGCCTATTTGCGTCCCACTCCTGGGCACAGGCCTCCTCTCATCACGAGAGGGTTTGGGCTATAGTCCTCACGCGGGCCTAGTGTGGAATGGGGACTTCACACACATCTTTGAATTGCTTCGCAGTGCAGGTTTCCTCACGATGTTTTCCGTCACCGAAAAGATCAGTGATAAATTCAAATTAAATTTCGCACATAAGTAAACTTAGAGGTGCAAGCCGGAATCGAACCTCCGACCCTCTGCATGAGAGGCGGTAGGTCGAACCACTAGGCCACCACGGCTTCAAGATGTTAAACTATTCAATGTGAATTAAATATATTTATTTACTTAATAAATTGAGCAGAGAGGTATTTCTGAATTGCATGTCTAGAATATATGATCTTATATTGTAGAAATCCATATTGTGTCCTCATTAACAATGTTTTAAATCAAGCTTTTATCTGAGATTGCCTTTTAATGTGAAATAGGTCTCACACTGGTTTGGTATAAAAGTTTTGAAAATATTTTTCAGGACAGGAATTCCAATGGAAAACGGATTTAGTCACATGAATTCGAACTACGAGAAAATGTTGAGAATCAACGAGTCGTCGCGAATTCAGAGTCTCAGGTATTTGAACGAGGTCCTGGCTTGCTACGAGCCACCCGCGGGCGGGCGCCGCAAGGAGCCCCAGAGGTTCAAAGTGCCCGTCATGGAGACCTTTGTGCATCTCACCGAAGACTCCGATGTTATGGACCACAATTGGGACGCTGGGGATGTCTACATTAGCCAGTACGAACTAGCCATGCAAATACACTTCGATCTCTGCTACAACTATTTCTTCTACGGTCAGCACGACCTCGCCAAGAAACACATCTTAGGCTGCAGAGAAAACCTAACCCTACTAGAAAACGAAGTATCCAAACATGGCTATGGCCCTCATGACAAAGTGCCCTGGGGGCAATTCAACTACGCGAGCGTGTCTAAAGACGACATATTCGGATACATAAGAGCTCTCAATTTGGGTTACGAGTTGCTCGACGAAGAACCTTCTTTATTACAAAGGCTACAAGAGTCAGTAACGAACCATTACACTGGAATCATAGCCGTGTTGCAGGCCGATAACTTAGCGAGGGAGATTCCCATGATCCACAGACAAGTGGTAGAACTGGACATACAAGGGTCGGCGTCGAGCGGCGCCTTCACGGTCGCGAGGGACCTCCTGATCCGCGTGTCGGCGCTCAACGCCGTGCGGTACGCTCTGGAGGGCGGCCTGCCGTCCACTCACCCGGACTTTCTCAACAAATTCAAAACCGTCGGCACAAAATTCTTCGATCTGCTCTTTTGGTCTTTGGCTCCGGTGTTGACATCCGATCTGTCGGAAGATGATTGGGACAAGCTGAGGGTGTTCTTCCTTCACTTGGCGACGTCGTCGCAGTGCAAGTTGCCCATAGACAAGATAGACGAGTATATGGAGAAGCACGTGGGCGCGGCGGCC
>OZ020272.1:22167717-22214573 GCA_963971205.1 Aethes cnicana | reverse complement strand
CGCCCAGACTGGGATCTTGTCCATGGCCAGAACTGTGTGAAGAGAAATCGTCCGATAAAGAGAGGGGGTTCAAAAAATGTTTGCAGAGTGGGGTGGAACTCACGTCACACGGCGGACACGCGGCCTAAGTACCTATAAAGCATTGACCTATTAATAACATAGGACGAACAGTGCCTAACATAATCTGTCAAAATATATGGAGCAAACTGACATTAGAAAATACGTTCCAATATGCTAATAACACCTCTTTATAATATGTGTCAAGATAAATATTTTATACAAAATATATTTTTATTTATTTGTATAAATATTTAAGTCTTATAAGACTTACGAGTAAGTGTCAAATTTACTGAGCGCCAGACGGGTGCCTGAGTTGTTCGGGCACCCGTTTTGACAGGCCATTTTTCTTCGGCTGATTGTGAATCCTTACTTTATTATAGATCAATGCTATAAAAGAAACGATTTCGAACACAATTCGAATGAAGTGTCAATGTTTGCGTGCGAGGACGTCTGTGTGCGTGCGAAGACGTCTGTACACTTGTAAATGTGTGTGTACCACTAACGCAGGCCAATGATACACTCACCATCTCCGGATGAAACAAATGACGGTAGGGGCGAGTTGGGCGCGAGTTGCGCACCAGCTAGATTCAGGCGGGTGGATTCCGTGGCCATTCTGTATGTAGTACTATTAAATATTATTTACATCACACTTGGCCATAAAGTGGGATTTTCTGCCCGCTACGCGGAGAGAAAATCTCACTTCTTGGCCAAGGCAAGACGTAAAACTTTTGACAAACCACGGGCGGTAATTCGTAAAGCCCCAGATCGCACATTTATGGCCCTCACCTTCGGTTCGGGCCACAGAAACCTGCGATCTGGGACATTTACGAATTCACCACCCTAGGTCTGTAATGTACTATTCTGTGCTCACGTTTAGGTCCGTCGTGGACGACGCTGAGCACGTTGACGGAGACGGTGGCGCCGTAGATGTAGGGCAGCGCCAGCAGGCCTGCGCGCAGCGGCGCGGCGGCGCGCAGGATGCAGCGCCGCACCAGCCAGTACAGCGCGGCCGACACGCCGCCGCTCATCACCGGCGAGATGAACCACGACACCACTATACGTTTAATAACGTAAATACATATAGGTATCCACTTAGGTAGGTATGTCAATTTAAGAAAAAATATTTAAATGAAATTTAGAATAAGATGGGTAGGTATACTTGTGAAACTTGTAATTCCCAAGGCGTAATCTAAAAAATACTTAATGTAGAAGTAGGGATTTTCATCTAGACTAATATTCATAATCCATACTTAATATTATAAATGCGAAATTAACTCTGCCTGTCTGTCGTCGGTTACCTCTTCACGCTTAAACTGCGGGACCGATTTAGGTGAAATTTGATATACCCAGACTGTCGGAGTCCCGGGGAGGGACATAGGCTACGTTTTATCCTGGAAAACGCATAGTTCCTGAGGGAACTCTATAATTGAATTTCGCGTCCCGAAGACGCGAGCAGACGCTAGTAGGTAATTATGATATATCACAGTACAGTTATTTTTAATACTTCGCCCTTGAACTTGTGAACTTTAAATACTTAATTGAGAAAAATTACAAGAATGAGCACATCGTACATATTACGGTTATTTTTTACATTCTGACTTAGGACTGTGTGGCACCAACGACGCCGAAACCGCGCCGGTTTAGATTATCTTCGCATTCAGAGAGCTAGTTTGGTGTACAAATGTAGTCTAACCGATGGCTCCTAGGGTAGACCAGCGCAGGCCGTCGAAGCCTTTAGCGGCGAGGGTGAAGCCAATGGTGGCGCCGACGACGGAGTGTGTCCCGGACACGGGCAGGCCGAGAGCCGTGGCCAGGATGAGCCACGCCGCGCCCGCCACCAGCGCCGCCAGACAACCCGCCGCCAGCAGCCGCTCACCCCCGTCCTCGTACAGCGACACGTCCAGGATGCCCTTGCGCATCGTGTCCGATACTTTATAACCTGTTGACGTCACGGGCGGGTTGATTCAGAGTTTCAGACCGTCCGTTCCTTTGTCCGTTCCTTCTACGTTTTAAATAAGCAAAAAGATTATGAGCTAGTACTTTAAAGAAAAATACGAAAAGCTAAACTGATCTGTCGTAGATTTTTTGATCTCGAATTAGCAAACCGACTATACATGGTGGGTCAGAAAATATGGCAAATAGTTAATAACCCACAATATCGGCTATCGATTCTAAGAATATTGTATAGGTCTTTCATTTTTTTTCAGTTGGTAAAAAAAAAAATTGTATATGGGATTGATTGTGTGAGCGACGCCTGAATCCTATACAATTTTATTTTTTAATCAACTCGAAAAAAATTGAAGACCTATACAATATACTTAGAATCGATAGCCGATACTGTGGGTTAATTATTTGCCATATTTTCTGACCCACCATGTATAGTCGGTTTGCTAATTCGAGATAAAAAAATCTACGACAGATCAGTTTAGCTTTTCGTATTTTTCTTTAAAGTACTAGCTCATAATCTTTTTGCTTATTTAAAACGTAGAAGGAACGGACAAAGGCTACTTTTTATTCGGAAAAAAAACGCATGGTTTCACTTACAGCACGAAGTCGCGGACAGCAGCTACTTTTAAATAATTAATAATTTAATTAATTCAATATTGAATCTTAAGTCGATTCAGTTCCGTATAATTTTAACTGGGACCTCATTCGGGAAGCAAATAAGCGATTTCCTAGGTATTATATCTAAAGGTGGAAAATAAGGTCTACGGGCCCTAACTGCCTTAAATCCTTTGGATAGCTCATTTAACAGAAAGAAAACATTCCGTTGTTTTTAAAAGGAAACAAATCTGCGTTCAAAGATTTTGTAAAAGTCACAAGTATCACCCTGAAATCCAACCAGCTAAAATTACAAAATAAAACACGCTCTTTTTAATATACTTACTAATAAGTAGAAATAATTATTGAGCAGGATAAAACTTCTCTAATAAACATTAGGTCTTTAAAAAATGGTGTAGCTAATCTAAAATCAATTTTATTTTAGCATCATTTTCAATACGAATAGTAAATAGGTACTAAAGAAAATTTTGAAAATCTTTTAATGCAGATTAGTTTCTTTTTACAAATACCTAAATGAATGTTTCCCTTCATTAAAAATGAGGAAGGATTTATGGTAGTTCCTCTAGGCGCTATATTCGAAGTCTTAAAATAGCGATCTCCCTGTTCCCTATAGGATCGCTCACGCGTCGCGTGAACTTTAAAAAGCTATAGATTTAAAGTTAACATTACGCGGGAGCGATTCTATAGGCAGGCAACAAGGAGATCCCTATTTAAGACTTCGAATATAGGCCCTTATTCCTCGGAATCAGGGGCATTCAGGGGTCACAACAGTAGTTACCTAGGGCGGTTTGAAGGCGCTTTGGAATTTCGCTATAAAAATCGCTGCAAATAAAACTGGCACATCTTCTTCAAAAATACGTTTTTAACAGCAAAATAACATGGAAAACACATATTTTTGTCATAAAACAGTCGCGTAGTCACCCGCACCCGCAGTCGCAGCGACCCGCGGAAGGTAGACCTTATTAGGTACCGTTGCTATGTTGCGGACTTGCTCGCCGGAGAAAATGTGCGAAGACGTGGCGAAGACAGTTTGGCGCAACTGTCTCGTTTAAAATTCGCAAATTTAAAACTTTCTTATTTAATTCAAAACTGCAGTGTTAACTGTTTTTTTTAAGTCAAAGGGTGTGAATCATTCACACCCTTTGACTTAAGAAACAGTCGCGTAGTCACCCGCACCCGCAGTCGCAGCGACCCGCGGAAGGTAGACCTTATTAGGTACCGTTGCTATGTTGCGGACTTGCTCGCCGGAGAAAATGTGCGAAGACGTGGCGAAGACAGTTTGGCGCAACTGTCTCGTTTAAAATTCGCAAATTTAAAACTTTCTTATTTAATTCAAAACTGCAGTGTTAACTGTTTTTTTTAAGTCAAAGGGTGTGAATCATTCACACCCTTTGACTTAAAAAAAACAGTTTTGATCAGAGAATAGGTACTTACGTCAATGGACGGTTGCGCCTCTATTGGTAAGATGGGATGACGTACATGTTAAAATAAAAGTAGCTACGAGGTATTTTGTAGAGTTGCGTATTACGTACCAATCAGAACAGCACCCGCAATCTCAAATATGGAGGCCAGGATGCAGGCCTGCGTCAGGGTCAGGACCTTGGAGCCGACTGAGGTCCCGAAGGAGTTGGCGACGTCGTTGGCGCCGATCCCGAACGCCAGGAGGAACGCCACCACGAAGCCCGCCACCACGATCCACAGCAACTCAGGGTCGTACGCTTCCATCGTCAGTCTCTCTCTACCCAACTCTTATTAGGCAAGTAACTCAATGCACCAACCAAAACTGCTACTCAAACCAACGCTAAGCAAACATCAAACGAAACATTGCAATTATAAAATCAAATGCGGAAATTAATAGTTCAATTAGCACACCACAAAATAATTATCACTAAAACAATTTATCTATTTCAAATTTAATCAATCACGACGGTATACCCAATACCTTAGTGCAATACTTAAACATGTTTAAAAAAAATTTGAAAATTGCAAACTATTAGGAATATTTTGGTTTAATTTAAAGTCTAAGTAAATTATAAGAACGTTTGATGTTTAAAAAGGCGTAAAAGATGTCGAGGTCTAGCTAGTTTTGTCTGGATCATTTCTGAAAACATAACATAAGAAAAACTTCTTAGACTCCAGTAATTTAATATCTACATACAAGAATGATATTCACTCGCTATGCAGTAGAGATGTAGGAAACACATGACTAAATTCGGCCGCTTCGCTTCTAAATGATAAATCATACCTAAGTAACAGAATAATATTGCATTTGCGGACCACATGACAATAACCTACTTTTTTATTGCGGATAAATACCTAAAAGTGTATTTTCCGGAAGGAAAATGTGGCTTGATTGCAATCGATTGCCGACGCCATTTACTTTTCCCGGTGTAATAATGAATGCCACGAATTAAATCAAGACAGATTTGATCTCAACTCGAACGCTTATAAATGTGGGACAGTTTTTGACTAGCGGCGATGCCGTCACTTCTCTATCATCACGGCCACGGTCGTCGTACCTGTGTATTTTTAATGCTGGAAATCCATATCAGCCACTACACGTGTTCACGTGGCTGAATGCCCATATATTTTCTTCGAACTATTATAAAATCACATTGGAAGGTAGTCAAAATGTGGTGAGTTTATTGAACTTACTTTGGGAAACGTGTAGGATGTTATGGTCCTAGTGCAAGAAATGTTTTAGAGGCGCGGGTTGTCGCCTCGAGCTCCTCAGCGTAGACTGTCGAGACGACGGACGACTCGAGCGAGGGTCGCGCCGGCAGGGCCGGCCCGTTGAATGGAGCATGCGCGGCGGCGCCACCCCGCTCCTGCCACCCGCCTATTGTACTTACATTGAAAAGTAGCTCGCGACTCAAAAGGAACCCTTCTGAAATTGCCCAACAGAACGCAAGTAACTTCTCCATTCCTCGTGACCTTCAAACGGCTTCACCGCGGTCCCTTCCCGCTTCGCAACCGGTTGCGATTGTTTCAATCGTAGAGACAGATAAGTACAGCTTCAGAATTGTGTTCTGGCGGAATGATTTATAAGAAATAAATGTTAGGATTTAATTTCCTTAAAATTTTCCAAACATTAAGCTTATCTAGGTGCAAACTGACAAGTTATATTATTTAAGTAGGTTATATAAACCTAAAAGACTCTCCATGAAAGAATAATAAATGAATGAAAGATTTTCGGTTAGTTGATAATTTTCTATCCAATTTTAAACTACACTCGACAACAATGAAAACAAGTCACATGTATAGGATTTTCCTTACAAGGTGACCCGTTTTCATTGCTGTTGAGTGTAGTTGGTCCGGTCCGTGAACTTCGTATCACCACACAAACTTATTTTTCTTTTTAGCTGTTCCTTTAGATTTTTACCGATTTCCTTCTTTCTAAAGGTGGCCTGTCATCCCCTCTGATCTATCGCAGCCGTATGCGTGATATATAAAAATGTCCGATATCACTTACCTATGCTACTAAAGGTTCCATTTGACATTAGGTAGATATACCTATCTACTGTGCTTACTTTCCATCAGGTGGGCCGGGGTGAGATATTTGTGAATTATATTGTAACTAGCTTTTTGCCTGCGACTTCGTCCGCGTAAAATATTGAAATTTAATGCAAATCGAGGTTTTCAGCGATTTTTCTTTCTGCTGGTACGACCTGGTGCAAGGTCCGTCAAGTTAGCTGACACCGTCTTACGCGCTAACCTGCCGCCAAAAAGTACCTAGTGTTCCGGTAAGTGACCCCGGTGAAACTACTGGCAAATAGATCCTTTACATCTTAGGCCTCAAAGTAGACTCTAACAATAATGAAGTTTAAAGCTTCATATTTCACAAAAGGATGCATAATCGAATCTAACCTATCTCTACGTTAAATTTTGTTCACCTATACTAGTGTCCGACCGAAATTTCGGTTTCGGTTTCGGTTTCGGCCAGTTTCGGCCAAAAAATCAAGTTTCGGCCCGAGTTTCGGTTTCGGCCAAAAACGGCCGAACCCTTCGGCCGCGCCGAAACTTACAACATCGTACCTTATTTGAAATAATGTATTTTTTTCACTTTATAGGGTAGTTAAATTTTCAAACAGAACCTCTGTAACTGTGCTGAAATTTCATTGTGATAAATCTTTGAAAGTAGAAACCTGTAATTATAGGTCGGCGAGATACACTCGGCGTCAAAATTATCGCGCCTCCTCGAAAAATAGTTTCAACCGACTTTAAACCCTATTTGATCAAGGATTATGATATGATTGTTAAGTACCGTTGGAAAGGTAATGACACTTCATTCGTTCTTTCTGGAAAAAAATAAAAAAAGAGATTTTTCATTGGGTCAAAAATTTATGGAAGTGACATTGCGGACAGTTGAAAAATGTTTATTCAAGTATAACTTTATAACCATAAATGGATCACAAATTTTTACAAAAAATGCCTAAAATTAACTTAAAACCTAGTGTTACCCCCCCCTTGCCCTTATTACTGCCTCCAAACGGTCTTTCATCGATCGCACCAACTTCACGATGTCTTCTTGTGGAATGTTGACCCATTCTTCAATGACAGCATCCTGAAGGTGTTGCAGGGTGGTAGGGGCGGCATCTCGTGACCGAACCCGTCGCTTCAGCTCGTCCCAAAGGTGCTCAATCGGGTTTAAGTCAGGACTTCTGGCTGGCCACGGCAAACAGGGATCCCAACCTTCTCCAGATAATCCCGAACAATTAATGCAGTGTGGGAGCGAGCGTTGTCGTGCATTAATCTGAACCCTGAGCCGACGTAATCCGCATATGGAATCACATGCTCTTCCAGGATCTCGGCAATGTATCGGCGAGCAGTCAGGGACCCTTGGCCACGAGTGCCTCCAGTCCTGTAGACGCAGACAAGGTCGGTTTTGCCGTCTATAGACATGCCGCCCCAGAACATGCAAGAGCCACCTCCGTATCCCACTGTCTCTTCAATACAGACTTGAGCAAATCGCTCGCGCGACCTTCTGTAGACTCTGGCACGCCTGTCATTGGCAGCCCTGTGAGCCACGATATCCTTCTCCCGCAGTCTTCTTCTAATCGTAGAGACGCTAACTGATGTTGTCCGAGCTTCTCTGAGGCGTTGTTGCACCTAAACAGCACTGGCGAGGCGATTGCGTAGAGATGACGACACAAGAAGCGATCGTCTCTTTCAGATGTGCAGCGACGCCGACCAGCTCCATGTCTTCTGATGTAGCCCCCAGTCTCCTGGAACCGCTGGAATACTCGGCGGACAGCATGACGGCTTAAATTCAGTTGCCGAGCGACATCACACTGCCGAACTCCTGCTTGCAGTAGTGTAACCACTTGAGCTGATTCAGCAGCGGTAGTTTCCATGTTCTAGGGTTGATTTCTTGCTTCAATTCCTTAGATGTGTTCTCTTCGACGTCCGGATAGTGAATGATTGACATTTGACTTTGTACAGGCATTATATACCCCTGGAAACAGGCACAACTCGCTACCCTTCAAACGCGTATTTGGGCACTTTTTTTTTCAAAACGCTCTAATTCACAAACCATTGTTTCGTTTAAATTAAACATTGTTAATTAAAAACACATTAAACGTGCTTTCAATTGATACTAATATTAATTACGTAATATAATTGCGCTAAGGTCTAGATTAGCTTGAATCTGATTTTCGAGGAGGCGCGATAATTTTGACGCCGAGTGTATTAATTTTAGAAAAAAACGGGCTTACTAACATTTTTTCGACTTTTTAAGGACTTTTTTTTATTTTTATAAAAGGTTCGGTTTCGGTTTCGGTTTCGGCCGAAACTACAATGAAACCGAACCTTCGGTTTCGGTTTCGGTTTCGGCAAAATAACATGTTTCGGTCGGTCACTAACCTATACAAACTTTCATCCCATTTTCACCGCCTAAAACACGTGTTTAATTAATTCTATTCGAAAATCTAAATCATAATCATGGGTTCATCCCAAGTTTCATTCCCTATTACACCCCCTTAAAAGCGAAATGTGTAAAAATGCAGAAACACGTCGTGTTCATTTTACTTTTAATTTTTTTGTCAATGGTATAGGCAAATGAGCGCACAGCCCACCTGATGGTAAGTTGTCACTGCGGCCCACTGACACCGAAATCCTATGATCCCCCATAAGATCTCGAATGCGTTGCCTACCCTGAGGCCTAAGATGGAATGCCTCTGTGCCAGAAATTTCACCGGCTTTATATATTTCTAATTAAGCACCTAAACCATAAAGTTCTAATTTTAAAACCATAACGCTTATGAAACGCGCGACAGCATCGCTACTAACGTGCGTCAGTATCGCTACTAACGCGCGTCAGTAACAGTAGGCGAGGCCATACAGCTAGCGACCGCATCGCGACTGTATTGCTACAAAAAGTAGCCGTGGGCGAGGGCCCTAAGACTTACATTAAGCATCACTTTACTTAGTTTCCAACAGGTGGGCCAGGGTGAATTATTTGCGAATTACATCTTACCTATACTTTTCAGAGTCGAATTACATATTACTGTATTTTTCATTTCTCATACTCTGAAAGAAGGCCATTGTTTACTTAATTAGCGTGCAGAAAGTGGCTTAACGCTACTCTAGAGCAGAAATAGTACATTATTGCAGAGGCCGCCAAGTAGCGCATTGCCGGACGAGTCAGTTAGAAGGCTGAGCGAAGCGAAGCCTTCTATTAGTACGAGTCCGGCAATCGCAATTGCGGCCGAGGTATATACATATAATGCTTTTCTCAAACAGCGAGGAAATACGTAAGGTCAGTCGGGGCAAGTGCGCCAGGATGGGGTAAGTGCGCCTAACATAAATATATCGAAACCTATAAATATTACTCAAGTAGTTGAAGCCGTGGTGGCCTAGTGGTTCGACCACCGCCTCTCATGCAGAGGGTCGGGGGTTCGATTCCGGCTCGCACCTCTAAATTTTCTTATGTGCGAAATTCAATTTGAATTAACCACTGTGCTTTTCGGTGAAGGAAAACCTCGTGAGGAAACCTGCACGCATCTGCGAAGTAATTCAAAGATGTGTGTGAAGTCCCCAATCCGCACTGGGCCCGCGTGGGGACTATAGCCCAAACCCTCTCGTGATGAGAGGAGGCCTGTGCCCAGCAGTGGGACGCAAATAGGCTGTAGTAGTTAGTAGTTGGCTGTTTACAAGGCATAGGGGCGAAATAAATTTAGGCGCACTTACCCCACATCAGTATTTACTACTTCCATGATCGTGGATGATTTGGCCATGGAAGTTGTACTTATTACCTCCATGGATTTGTCAGTTTCGGGGCAAATGCGCCAGGATGGGGTAAGTGCGCCTAACATAAATATATCGAAACCTATAAATATTACTCAACTAGTGTAGTTGGCTGTTTACAAGGCATCACAGCCATCACCAATTAATTTTAAAATGAACGTATTTCTATCATGTGTAAAACAAACAATAGAAGCCGAGATATGCCAACGTTTAACGGTGTACAAAATTAGGCAGCATTACCACGGAAACTCGCACAGTATTCTCTCAAGTTCATAAAAAGTTAAGTGGTTGATTATCTCAGCTTCTATTATAGATAGAATGGTAAAAATGGTAAAATTTGGATCCCGCCTATTTTTAAGGGCTCTTTCAATCCCGGGATTTCTATTTCAATCCCGGGATCCCGGGCGTGAGTTTCCTATCAAAATAATCGGTCTTCATCTATGATTTAAAGATAATTTACCGAGGTATTCATTCATTATATCAGCCGCAAGACCGATCTTGTGCCATAGAAATCCGCGGGACCCTTCACCTGGTCGTCACAACATCTTTTTGGAGGCTTTTGATATCTCTTCTCCTGGTTTGCGGTTGTCATTTGAGATCTTTTTCAAATATAAGAGTTACTACTGAAGTTTCACAATCCTTCCGATTCTTCGGACTATGTCGGTGATCCTAGTTCTATTGAGGAAGTTGGTATTCAGGAAGTAGTCAAACCTTCGCGAAAGACAGTGGGTGATACGATAACTCTCAAAAACAGCTTGTAATCATGAGACGACGGTAGGATGGATCTATAATCCTTTAGTAAGGTTAAGGTTTTATGTAAGCCATCTTGTAAAACTTCAGCCTGAACTGTTTAAAACAATTTGCGATTTGATTTGTATTAAGATATATTGTGTATGACTTAAATTTGGTATTTTTTTGCGTAATGAAACTACCATCACATACAAGCAGTACTCAATCCCGGGATCCCGGGATCCCGGGATTGACTGCTGCAATCCCGATATTAATCCCGGGATTTGGAAGCCCTACGCACCCATTGGCCGCACGCGACAGTCGCAACCCACGAAAGCGGCTCCATAGATTCACATACAACGACTATGGCTGCATCGGCCGCGCGCGCCAGTCGCAACGGCCGCAGCGATCGATCCGAGGGGATGACAGGCCACCTTAAATCTTCCCTGAATCACAGAGAATAAAACGAAAAAGAATCACCCAAATCCATCCAGCTGTTGTCGAGCCTTAGCCAGACCAACACATGGCACTTTTTTGATAAATTCAAATTCAATCATTTATTCAGCAAATTGGCCACATAGGGGCACTTTTACACGTCAGAAAAAGAATTTACCAGCGCTTCCTAGACCCATTGCTTGAGAAGAAGCGCCGCAACAAACTAAAGCAGAAGTCCTTTTTTCAAAATTTTCACATAGTTACAAAATTTACATTTGCAAGGCCGGAAATACACTGGTAAGTCACTTACCTACGGAATATTTACATAAGTGACTTACGACTCCATTTACACTTTAAAATAAAATTACGGTGAGAAGCACTTACATAATTTCTGTGAGTTTTACTTACGTAACTTATTACAAACCCGTCTACAGTACACTTACCGACTTACCGAAGTCAGAATCCAGAATCCCGTTTCAAAGGCAAGTTAAAGCAGCAGTTAATTGTAAAAAGTAATAAAATACCACTAAACAAAGAGGTTGTCGAATGCAGAATGGAGCAAGGTGCATTTCAAATCCTATTGGAATTAAGAATTGAGGACCGGTAATTTTAAAAGCTTTTATTTAAATCTGATACTTGTTTAAACATTAGGATGACCTTTGTCGTTACTTTCAGTCGGTTCTCTGGAAAGTAGGTATAATCTTTGAAATAAAAAGAGAATCATTGATATGGGTTCACAACTGGTACAAAACATAAAAAAAGATTTCGAAATATTGAGAATTTCCTCATTTCTTTGAAGTCGGTTAACGTAAACATTTCAAAGGGCAATGCTAGGCGAGAGACTAATATAAAACATTTCGAATTTTAGCTACGGGGGATTATTTATTGAATGGGTATATGGTATATTACGTATTACCTACAAATATTTTTCGTTTAATAGTATAGGGATAATATTATATAGGGTAAATAAATACAGTAAATAGGGATAAAATCGTTAAGGCCGCTCCTATACCCAGCTCAGCCGTCACTGTCACTCGTGCAACGAGTAAAAAGGAAGCGATACGTACAGAACGCCCGATTTAGTTAGTATTTGATCGATCACTGGTAGATACTCGTTGCACATTGCACAATGATTTCATCTATGCTCACAAGCTCTCTCACATACGAGTAGAAGTGTCTTATCCTTATATGTTTCGTGCGCTTGTGGAATTCGGGGTTGATTAGACTAGATCTAATTGCAGCCTCATTATCGACACAGGGTCGGAATATCTGTCAGCGTCGTGAGCTGTTGCATTATGCGTTTTAGCCAGACCAATTCCCTTGCTTCTTCACTGGCTGCCACCAATTCAGCTTCCGTTGACGAAATAGCCACGTAGGCTTGTCGTTGACTGAGCCATGAAATTGCTCCTCCAGCATATTTGCATACAACTCCAGTGGTCGACCGTCGGGTAGAGGCATCACCACCGTGATCAGTATCGCTGAAGCCTTCCAAATTTCCAGCTCTTTCACGTGTGTACCTTATTCCGTGCGATATGGTACCTTTAAGATATCTCATAATCCTTTTCACGTTGAGCCAGTCATCTTTTGTTGGAGCTTCTAGCTCGAAACCTAGACCAACACCAACTGCGTAAGCTGTATCAGGTCTCGTTCCGACCATAAGATAAGCAAGGGCGCCCACAGCTTCTCTGTATGGATATGATCCCTTAATCATCTCTTCTTCGGTGGATTCGTTCACTTTCCCTGATTAGATAAAGATAAAAAACATTTATTCAAGTAGGATTTTACAATGACTTTTGCATCGTCATTTCATTATGTACAGTTTGATGTAGTTACCATTAAAAACATACCGTTATCCGCTGCAAGCTTCGTCATTGATTTAGGTACCTACATCTTTTACTTTGTATGACGCTTTTTTTATCACACGCACTATATCTTTTTTTTTATCTCCTTTTATTCCTGCGATCTGTCTAGTGACATTTAGCTGGATTTTAAGTGTGTGGTGAGGTCGCGTATGGAGCACTGTCCAGTGATGTGCCCATGTGTTGGTACATTCTCATGTTTTACTGCATAAGATCCTGTGGTGCACGTCTCTTCAATCTTTTAAATGTTTTGTTGGGTGGTTCATTCATTAAACCTCTGGCCAGAATGTTCGGATGCAATTTCATTCTTCGGTGATACTTTTTGAGGGAATCTGAGACTTCTTGCTTTACTGTTGAGACTCGCGGTGTAGCCGTTCGTTTCTCATGTTCATTTCTCACGTTCGTCACGTTCGTTTCTCAATCCATCGTCGACAAAAAGGGTAAGAAGTATTTTCTCATTATTCTCGTACTTCTTTGTGTACAGACAAGGATCTGAAGTGCTTTGTTCAAATTGCAATTCTTTGAGAATCTCATGAAACCGCTGGTATCTTGGAGCCTGTTTGAGTCCATAGAGGCTGCGGTCAAGATGGCAAACTCGATTAGTACCATCTTCGAATCCTTCGGGTTGTTTCATGTATATTTCTTCCTTTAGTTGACCATGCAGAAATGCAGTAGACACGTCAAATTGAGCAAGGTGCATGCATCCGTTAGCTGCAACACTTACTAATGCTCTTATGGTCGCCATTCGAGCAACGAGACTAAAAGTTTCTTCATAGTCGGTCCATTTTCTTTGTCGAAAGCCTTTTACAACAAGTCGGGCTTTATAGCGTTCAATATTATGGAGCCGTCGGAATTTCTTTTCAATTTAAAACCCACTTACATGGAATGGCTTTACGATTCTTTGGTAATTCCTGTAACGTCCATGTTTTGTTTTCATCTAGTGATGCGATTTCACGCTCCATACCATGGCCTCTTTGTAAGTCAGGGGCTCAATTTCGTTCGATAGGACAGACATAACATAGTCATCGAATTTTGCTGGAAGAAGAAGAAGAAAAACATTTGTTCGACACATAAATTCGACACAGCAACAAATACAATAAGATAAGGTAAAAATAAATGGACGTTGAAGCGTAGACCTGCCTCGTAAGTTGTACCTCGGTTCTGGCTTTTCAGCGTCTAGGTACTCATCTCTGATTTCTTCAATTTCATTACGAATATCTGGTTGCAGATCTGTAAAATCTTCAATATTATTATCTCCTTCTAATTCGCTTGATTCTATGTGTGCTGGTTCGATATTTGCATTATCTCTTTCTTCCGTTTCGATTGGTTGAGGTTCATTTTGATGCAGTACTTCGACATTCGTAGGTGAGAAATCGTGTCTGACTATGTACTTTTACATTTTCATCTTGCACTTTCGATTTAATTTCATCATCGATTATATGAGCGATGGTACGGGCGTTGAGAGCGCGGTAGTCTCCACATGGTCGCCACGTGGTGTCCTTCTTCTGTGCCATGTGGAGAGGCGAGGACCAGGAGCTCATAGATGGCCTCGCTGTGCCGCATTGTACCATTTCCGCGAACTCCCTCTTTGCCGCAGCCAGCATCTGGGGTCCCAAGCGGCGTGGGCGGCAGGATACGGGCGGGCCTTCGGTCGTGGTGATGAAATGGACCGTGTTGTGTTTGCGGGCCCTTGTCAACCCAGGTGGTCGGGTGATGTCAGGGAATTCTGAAAGGAGTTGGACGTATGGTGAGTTAATTTGTTGTGCAATGGCTTTAACACTGGCCTGGCTTGCCTCGGCCAGAGGGGCAGGAGTTGATATGCCCGAATTGCCATCGTGGAGCTTCTTGCCACGGCAGTCAGGCAATAGGTTGTAATGGGCCAGGAAATCGGACCCAATTATGGCAATGTCCACGTCAGCCACCACAAAACTCCACCTGAACAGACGCTTTAGTCCTAGGTCTAAACAGAGTTGTATGCTACCATAGGTTCGTATCGAACTTCCATTTGCCGCGCTTAGGCCATACGTGGTTGCTTCCCGGCGCTCTCGGAGGAGGCGTTTCGGAAAACAACATAGATCCGACCCTGTGTCCAACAAGAAGCTGATGTCAGTTGCCGCCGCAACTAACTGCCGTTGAAGTTTGCCGGCGCCGGGGGACAGTTGGTAGGCCAGGTGCAAGGTGTGGTGCACCTCTTGGCATCAGCTTGGTACCTCTTGTGATACCAACAGAGACCAGGCTGGGGTGGTGCAGACGGTGTCCGGGCTCTGGGTCCCCATCTCCCCTGGGACCGTGCCCTGGATCTGGCCCTGGGCTGCCGCTGAGCACCAATGGCACTTACCTGTTGCGATACCATCTGTTGGCATAGGAGATCAACTTTGGCCGCTAAGCCTAGCAGCCACTCTGTATTGATGGTGGTTGGTACCGGTGATGGTGTGGGTGTGGGTGGGCTTGCTACTCGTTGGGACACAGCATATACCTGTTGCATCGGTGTTGGAGGTGACACCTCCATAATGCTGTCCGCTAGCTCTGCGAGTTTTTCTAATGATAATTCAGAGTGGGAGGTTAGAATTGCCTGAATATGGTTGGGCAACCTCGACAACCAAAGCTGTTTTAGCATCCCCAGATCTGGGGTCTCACCTGCCAGTGCCTTTAGGTGTCTCGGGAATTGTGTTGGACGGCGGTCCCCGAGCTCCTCTTTTTGTGTGAGCTTTCTAACCCGCTCCGCCTCAGACTGAGAAAGCCTCCTTACTAACTCGGCTTTAATAAGTTGATAGGGAGGATCCTTGGGAGGACTAGTGATGATATCTTCAATCTCCGCTGCCAGCCGTGTGTCTAGTTGTTATACAACATGATTGTATTTTGTACTATCAGCGGTTATGCCAGACAGCAGAAATTGTGCCTCGGCTTGGGCAAACCACACCGCCGGTTTGTCGGTCCAGAATGGAGGAAGACGGATTGCTACCTTATTTATACTTGGTGATATGAGTGAATTATTTTGTTCATTAAGTTTCTCTTGCAGGGCAGCACACTGCTCCTGCAAGGCGGCCAGACGGGCCTCCATCTCGACAGACATGGTACTAAACACCAAAATAAATACTTATTTATTTATTTATTTATTTATTTATTTATAAAAAGTTTACCATGACCTTACAGCTAACGCCAATGCGTCATGAAAACAAATAAAAACTATTTAGCTACTTATAACCTAACTTAACCTAAAATTAATAGAAACTACTTAACTAAAAATTGGCTTGAGATGGGGTGGCACGCAGGGCGCGGCGGTGGCACGCCGGGTGCCTCGGAGGCGCGCAGGGCGCGGCAGTGGCACGCTAAGCGCGGCGGTGGCGATGGCACGTGGCACCACGTGGCAGGCGGGACGACACGCTGTGTGCGGCGGTGCTCGCGAGAACGCGTGGCAGAGGCACGCGGTGGCGCGACTGCGCGGTGGGCGCGCCGGCGACTCGTAGGTGCAGGCGACGGACACGACGGACACGTGGACGCTCGTAGCGGCGCGCGGCGATCGATGGGCGCGAGGAAACTCGTAGTCGCAATGGCGCGCAGGCGACGACTGGCACGTGGTTCACGTCGGCTCCCGGGGCGTAGTCAACCAACACGCCGAGATGTGGCACGTGGTCGACGTGCAGGACTGAGGCGCGTGGTCGTCGAGCGGCGAATTCGCACGTGGTCGGGGCGCGGTCACAGGGGCACGTGCTTGCGCTCCGCGGAGGTGAGCGTGCGTTGTACGATGTTCTCAAACTCGAAGTCCCCTCGTGGTGGTGCGCAGGTAGCACGTGGTCGGCGGGTGCTCGTGGCGGGGCCTTCGCGATGGGGCGCACCCGGGCTGCTGTGCAGACGCAGCTTGCTTCTCGTTGTTCGTGGTGTCGCTTTGCGGAGGCGACGGTCTGGAGTCCGCAGTCTGGAACGGCGATCCGAAGTCCTTGGGCGCGGCCGAGCGTAGTTTGTAGGGCTCAAGGCACGCGGACGTAAAGGTTCGTTAACTGTTCGGGGTCACCAATTTGGGAGATGTGGTTGTTGATATAGATAGATCATTAAAACAGGCACCTTCGTTCCACTGAGTTTTATTCACTGCAGGTATATTATGTACACAGAATTTATGCGGATTCCCCATTAGGTCCTTACCGGTGCGCGGTCGCCAAGAGAGAGATTACAGTTTTCTTATTTGAATTTTTGACGTATTTGTCATAGGTTACATGGAGTAAGTAATATAATAGAACATGACAGAACGCATGACCATGGAAGCGTGAGGCGACAGTGGCGCCACAAAGCTAAAGAATGTCATGCACAGATTATATGAGCGGTCTTCAGTAATACCATCATAGAGGCGGTGGACTTCGAGCCATACTTCGCGTGACGTGGTAAAACGCATTACCTTCTTCAATATGTCGTCATTCATATTGGTCGTAAGTATCAGGAGAGCACTCTTTTAAGCTTTTACAAATGCCGCGAGGTTGGATCTGTACTGTGCGACTGTGTCTGCTCCTGCATCTCCTGCCGCGTCGCCATCGCTGGGGCATACGGGTCTGGTCAATTTCCCTTCGATCAATTCTCCTGCATGATCAACACTACGTAGTAGTATCAAAACTTTGTATTCCCACGTGGACCAATTATTTTTCCCTTCGAGTACACCGATCGACACTTTTGAAGAGACGTTGTCCATTTTTTAGCATGCGAGGGTTCATAATTCATAACCTAATACGATTTAATGTATTTTACGAGTTTTATTTGCGTAGTGGAATTAACAGACGTTGACACGACATAATGAAAAAATAATTCAAACGAAAAATATCTACGCTGCGTTCCGAAACGCGCTGTTGTCTACCGGTTATATACAAAAAGTTAATGTAAAATAAACTTAGTTACTTAGTTATTAAAGTATATCCGCTCGACGCGAATTCGCGTCATTCGCAGACTACGGATTAAAGCGCTCACACCACCTTGCATCCTTTTTCCACTTTAGACTCGACTTTCAAGAGGAATAGGGATGCAAGGTGCTGTGAGCGCTCTGAGCGCGTTTCGGAACGCAGCCCCTAAGTCATATTAGTGTGACACAAAGAACAGTAAAGAGTTTCTACTTAATCCATGGAAGGAGCACTTTTCATCAAATAAATACTTGAAAACATAACATGGCCCAAAAAGGAGCACTTTTCGTCAAATAAATATTTGATACCCTGAAGATATTTGACCTTGAGATCTTTTAGGAATTTAAATTCATTTAGTGTTTTCGAGACTGCTTAAGCTTGACTTCAAGTTGATAAGGAGATTATAAGTATTATAAATAGTTCCAAGGGCGCATCCAGGGTGGGGGTCATGGGGGTCATGACCGCCCCCCCCCCCCCCTCGGCAGGACTAGGTCTACTGCTAATGCTAATATGTATTTTTAACCCCTGACGCGAAAAAGAGGGAGGGGGGGCGGGGTTGTATGACGTGACTGCCCTCCCCTGAGTCGAAAGCTGGATCCGCCCTATTGTACGAGGGGTGATCCAAAAGTAATGATAATCAGTATGAAAGACACATAAAATGTTTAATAAAATAATTTATTTTTCTAGGTAATCTCCTTCCAAGTCAACACACTTAGACCACCGTTTCTCCAGACCACGAATTCCATTAAAAAAAATGTATTTTTCTTGACCCTCCAAAAATGCCTCCACAGCGGCCATTACCTCGCCATCATTTAAAATTTTTTTACCTCTAAGATCTTCCTTCAGCCGTGGAAAGAGATAAAGTCGCTGGGGGCTAGGTCTGGCGAATATGGGGGGTGTTCCACCAATTCAAACCCTGAATCACGGATGGCAGCCATCGCAACGCCGGCCTTGTGGGGCGGTGCGTTGTCCTGGTGAAACAGGATGCCAGCTCGAAGTTTACCCCGCCGCTTTTCTTTGATTGCCTCTCTCAATCTGCGTATTTGGTCAGCGTAGTAGGAGCCCGTAATAGTGGTTCCCTTTTCCAGGTATTCGATCAATATGAATCCCTCAGCATCCCAAAACACTGAAGCCATGATCTTACCAGCGGAGCTTGCTACCTTGAATTTCTTCGGTGTAGGGGAAGACGCTCGCTTCCAGGTCATGGATTGCTGTTTGGTCTCAGGATCGAAATGGTGGATCCAAGACTCGTCCATGGTTACAAACCGACGCAAAAATGTTTCGGGATCAGTTTGATATTTGTCAAGATTAGACTTCGAAATCTCACATCGTATTTTCTTTTGTTCAGCCGTTAACATTCTAGGCACCCAACGAGCGGAGACTTTTTTCATGTGTAAGTAGTTCATCAGTTAAGATTATTTGAATGCTGCCATACGAGATGCCTGTGAGCTCAACTAGATGCCTGATAGTCATCCTTCTATCTGTTAAAACGAGATCATGAATTTTTTCGACGTTTTATGTTCATCTTGAGTGGATGTTCCTCCCAAGTTAAACTCCTTTGACCACCGTGCCACTGCGGAATATTGCGTTATTGTTCCGACTGCTCGTGAAAAAACAGCTGCAACTCTCTGACATATATTTTTTTTTATTTACTAAGGAGTCTTTATGGCCAGTAACGGCATACCTATTTATTTTACCTAATCCGATTCAATAAGTATTCAGTTATCATTACTTTTGGATCACCCCTCGTATAGTTCGCAACTTCAAAAAAGATGTAAAATTCCACGAAAAATACTTACCTGTGAATGAACTATAATAGGTAACACCTGTGGGTCTATATGGGAAAAACAATTTGTATCACAAATAACAAACTCATACAATAACTTGGAAAACCTTTCAAAAGAACCCATTATTTCAACTGTAATGTAGAGATGTTTTAATACATTTTACGATAACAAAGGTAAAGCATACCTACTTGGGCAACAAATAATTTCAAGGGAATATTTAATACCTAATACATGGAAGCTTAGGAAAGTATAATGAATGGGAAGGCGTAGGTTGGGTGTTCCACAAATCTAAATTCATCAGTCTTAAACAATGTTCAGTGGAAAAATCGGTTTTACTTAAGTAAAACTGAATAAGCGATAAGCGACAACATTATAACAAAGACAGGTGGCACCTTAGGGAACGGTTCCACTCAAAAGATATAAAATATTACGATCAGTACGATATTAACTTACACTACCTATTATCTAATAAGTATTATCCATCCAGAATGTACCAAACAGATTCATGGTGGTAGTTACATACCTACCGATCATCATCTTTATGTTTTGAGTACGAGAAAGGAAGAACTGGACCTATATGCGAAGTCTTAAATAGGGATCTCCCTGTTTCCTATAGGATCGCTCACGCGTCAAGTTGAACTTTAAATCTAGCTGCTTAAAGTTCACGCGACGCGTGAGCGATCCTATAGGGAACAGCGTGATCCCTATTTAAGACTTCAAATATAGGCCATGTCCAATCAGAAATATTTTATTTCTTGGGTAAGTAACCGAGTGACCCAGTAAGAAAATATCCGTAAGACTACACAGATTATTTTTCAAGTTTATGAGCTAAGGACACCTAAAGTTGCCATGCAATGACGTGCTCACCACGCCAACGAGAACTAAAGGTCTCTACGCTAAGCTGTACTTCGGACTAAAATGTCCCTAATCGTATAAAGTATACCTATTATGAATCGTTTCAGTTCTTTCTTTATTGATTCACATTATCGGCGCCTGATTGATCACTTCATTATGAATTATGAAACCGTCGAAAAGGTTAAAATACAATACAATATACTTTTCACCTCACTGGCTCGAAAGTGGTCGTTTTGCAGCTTGATGTCCGAGCGCAAAAGTTGTTTTTATCCGCTAGCGTGGAAAGTGTTTTTGAAATTCGAACGACGCATGACGCCACTGTCACAGTAAAAAAACAACGATACGTTCTGAAACGCAATTCGTCGTGAGAGTTTTATTAAAATAAAGGTTCAATTTACTTAATATCATCATTAATAAAATTATATTAATAATACACCGTTTCAGATGTATTTCATTCTTTCACTATGTTTTATCACAAAAATACTTAAATGTGTGTATATTTTAACTGTATTCAATGAGTTATTGAATCTTGAAGTGCGAGTAGGAGTGATTTGGAACGCAACCTCCGGAAAAAAAAAACATTAAAAAAAAAGTTTTAGATTGCTGGTTTTGTAATTTAGAATACCTATACGAAGTAATAAAGAAAATATGAGCGATTATAGCGATGAAGATACGAATTTAACTCCTCCAGAGTTAGCACAAACTGTACGTGACGCCGAACAAAGTCTTCTTCCCGAAAAATCGCGCGTGAGGTGAAAAATTTTGTGTTGCGCTCAGCAGCAAAGTCGTTTGCTGTTTCGTGCCTTGAAACCCTCGTTACACTCAGGATTCTATATTTGAACCACTCGCTTCGCTCGTGGTTCAACCCTAGAATCCTTCGTTCACTCGGGTCTCAATCACGCACTCACAGCAAACAACAACTTTGCAGCCTTGCATAACAAATAACTATTTCACCTCACTGGCTCGAAAGTGGTCGTTTTGCAGCTTGATATCCGAGCGCAAAAGTTGTTTTTATCCGCTAGCGTGGAAAGTGTTTTTGAAATTCGAACGACGCATGACGCCACTGTCACAATAAAAAACAACGATACGTTCTGAAACGCAATTCGTCGTGAGAGTTTTATTAAAATAAAGGTTCAATTTACTTAATATCACCATTAATAAAATTATATTAATAATACACCGTTTCAGATGTATTTCATTATTTCACTATGTTTTATCACAAAAGACTTAAATATGTGTATATTTTACATGTATTCAATGAATAATTGAATCTTGAAGTACGAGTAGGAGTGATTTGGAACGCAACCTCCGGAAAAAAAACATTAAAAAAAAAGTTTTAGATTGCTGGTTTTGTAATTTAGAATACCTATACGAAGTAATAAAGAAAATATAAGCGATTCTAGCGATGAAGATACGAATTTAACTCCTCCAGAGTTAGAACAAACTGTACGTGACGCCGAACTAAGTCTTCTTCCCGAGAAATCGCGCGTGAGGTGAAAAATTTTGTGTTGCGCTCAGCAGCAAAGTCGTTTGATGTCTCGTGCCTTGAAACCCTCGTTACACTCAGGATTCTATATCACGCACTCACAGCAAACAACAACTTTGCAGCCTTGCATAACAAATAAGTATTATTGAACACCACACAATCAAGGAACAGTAGACATAATGTAATTACACAATACACAAAAAGTTATGGCATACAGCAGGCGGTCTTATCGCTACTAAATACGGCGGAAATAGGGCGGAATATTTAAGTAGTATGATTTCAATACTTTAGTATTGTATTACACGCCTCTTTTTAATCTTTCTTATTAGCTCCTCCACTCCACACCCGCGCGCGAACCACGCGCGAAGCCGCGGTCCATGAAGTGTACGATTCACTGTCATCCATATTATTAATATTATAAATGCGAAAGTAACTCAGTCTGTCTATCTGTCTGTTACCTCGTCACGCTTCAACTGCTGGACCGATTTGGATGAAGTTTGGCATGGAGATAGTTGGAGTCCCGAGAAAGGACGTAGGCCCGGAATCGCTTTTCCGGGATAAAAAGTAGCTCAGATTTCAAATTACACGCGGGCGAATTCGCGGGCAGAAGCTAGTAAATCATAATCCTCGCCGCTTCGCGTCGCGTTCACTCCTCGTAGGTACCCGTTTGCTGTCGGTTTTTTTTGTCCTGCGACAAAGGGTGAAGCAGGAGCCCCTGTGAATGTGGACCTGGCATAACATTACAATCAGCCAACGAACATTCACAACTTATCAGTATTGTATTATAGCTTGCCAGTGGAGCGACGGGCTAAAACACCTACTACACCTTGAAGTGTCGACGTAAGCGCTCGACTGGAAAGCTATTATCAAAACAAGTCATTGTAAGTTTACAGTTGGTCTTCGTCTTGGGTGCGACGCCCTGGCGCCGCTGGTGTCTGCGGCCACCTCGATCGTTCAGGGTGACATCAAGGGTAACTTCCCACGACGTTTTCTCCAGATTCACGTCAGGTGCCATTAGTGCAGGCATTAGGAAAATCATGGAAAATGTGGAAAATGCCTTACGACGGGATGCTGCAAGTGACATTTGTCACTTTCGTTAAAAGCATTCCTTCATACTAATACCGCCTACGCATCTTCCATTATCTAAGTCACGGAGGACACACCTATAAGAACGATTTCGAACGCAATTCGAATGAAGTGTCAATGTTTGCGTACGTGGACGTCTGTGTGCGAGCGAGGACGTCTGTACATGTACTAGTAAATGTGTGTGTACCACTACGCGGGCCAATGATTCACTCTCCATCTCCGGATGAAACAAATGACGATAAGGGCGAGTTGGGCGCGAGTTGCGCGCCGGCTAGATTCAGGCGAATGATTCCATTATGTATGTAGTACTATTATATTCTGTGCCTAAGTACTTATTTTGTAGGTAAAACATCAATGTATCCGTCCGTGTATGTGCGTATTGTATTGTATGTCCGACTTTAACAAGAGAACTGCTGGTCGGATGGCACTTTTGTTAGGATAGAAGTACATAGATTAAAAGATGGGTCAACTATTTTAAAAGCACACGTAGGTACAACGTCACGGATAAACAACTATTTAGTACCTACGCTGTTATTGATTAGATAACCTGAGCTTAATACAATATAGGTACCTCCACTCAATAAGATTTTTCCTTGTTGCTTTTTATGAAAGTAATATTCTCGTCGTCGTGTGATCTTTCTCTAAAAGGTTAAGTTTGCTTACTTTGAAAGTCGCCGTAGGTCAAACTTGCTTATGGCTGCAACGGCGACTAACTGGGGTCTGGGACCTAGCAGGCAGCAGCACTTTGTAATATTCGTCTAATTTTAAACCAAGTACTACTACTACTACTATTGCAGACTATTTACGTCCCACTGCTGGGCTCAGCCCTTCTCTCATCACGAGAGGGTTTGGGCTATAGTCCCCACGCGGGCCCAGTGCGGATTGGGGACTTCACACACATCTTTGAATTACTTCGCAGATGCGTGCAGGTTTCCTCGCAATGTTTTCCTTCACCGAAAAGCTCATGGTAAATTCAAATTGAATTTCGCACGTAAGTAAAATTAGAGGTGCGAGCCGGAATCGAACCCCCGACCCTCTGCATCTGCATGACAGGCAGTAGGTCGAACCACTAAGCCACCACGGTTTCCTAAACTAAGTACACTCAACAGCAATGAATTCGGGTCACTTTGTTTAGGATTTTCCATACATAGTGACCATACACTTTGCGTTCGGCTCGCCATCTAGCTTCAAGTAGCGGTAGCAACTGCTAAGCGGTCGGGTAATCGGGGTTCAGCCACTGGACGCTAGATGTCGATCTAGTGTTAACGCGGGTTTCGGAGCACGCACTAAAGTATGGGCTCTGCCACTCTTCTTGTATCATTTGTCTATAATTATACCTACCTGACGAATACCGCTACTTTTCAGGCTCACTCATAGATAACAGTTTGGCATGCATCTTTAATTTGATTATGAGGCAATTTCACACTTTTAATTGGAGAGGCGATATACTTAATGGCTGTTTCACCTGTTACCTGTGCCAAGACATCCACGATGATACGTTTCGTCTACATCTGTGTAAGTGATGGTTCCACAATCATAATCTTTTGTAAGAATATTATTTCTTCAAAATCGAACCGATACTTACTTACTCGGTAATCCGTAACATGGAGCTCATTAATATTATAAGTAGGTATCAATGTACAAAACCTGACTGACTGCGACAACGCACAACCGAAACTTCTGGTAGTAGGAAGTTAAAATTTGGCATGTAGGTTCCTTGGTAATATGAGAGGATTTCTGGAAACTTCCGCGGGCGGGACGGGAAAAAAGCGGCATTTTGCGTATATCGAAGATCGTCATCGCAACAGACGCCACTGCGATGTGCTACATACCTGGGGAGCGCTGGCACCCGAGAACTTAACAGGTTTTATCGATTTATTCTATTCTTAACTCTTAATGAAGCAAAAGTCAAATGTTAAGCCTGCACCAGCTACCCACGTTTCCACCTTAATGAGATTATTTCAGATAAAGAGAAATCTTTTGAAATATAGTACGCAATTAAATAAAACTCAATTACTTGTAATTTTAGGATAATCTTGAAACAATGATTTACACAAGTAAATTGAAATCATAAAAGTAAGCTTGAAAAATTGAACCCAAGAAAAGCTTTATTATTTTAACGCAATGTTTTTAATCACCACAAAGGTTTGAAACAAAAGTAGCAAAATTGTTTTTTGCTTCGAGTGCCATGTTTGAGTCCTGAGCTAGCGAAGTACTCAAAGGCACGAGAATTAAAGAAATTGCTCTCGAACACATACAATTTTTCACCTCTGTAAGTAGCGTGAAACATATTAGTGAAATAATGAAATACATCTGAAACGGTGTATTATTAATATAATTTTATTAATGATGATATTAAGTAAATTGAAACTTTATTTTAATAAAACTCTCACGACGAATTGCGTTTCAGAACGTATCGTTGTTTTTTTATTGTGACAGTGGCGTCATGCGTCGTTCGAATTTCAAAAACACTTTCCACGCTAGCGGATAAAAACAACTTTTGCGCTCGGATATCAAGCTGCAAAACGACCACTTTCGAGCCAGTGAGGTGAAAAAGAAATTGCTCTCGAGTAGCACATACAATTTTTCACCTCAGTAGCGAGAACATATAAAAGGTAAAGGTACTTGCAAAGAATACTTACAGCACGAAAAATATGAAATAACATTTCTTCTTCACTCCTTTCACTCGAATTATTACTTCAATTTCATGTTTTAAAACAATTACTTTAAAGTTAGTTGTCGAAAATTAAGAAGAAAGACATGATTTGACATGAAAGTATAGCGGCAATTTTCTAAACGTATGTTCGGAAACTAGTACAATGATAAATTTCGAATTTATTCGGTAATATTTGAAAACTTTTAGTTTACTTAAATAACATAATTATATGAAATATAAGTCATTTTAAAAAGTGCAGGATTTTCAGAAGGTAAAATCAACGTATAATTTTAATGCCTAAAAATACACGGCAGTACTGATGCGTTGCGCGTATCCGAACGTTTCTTGTTCAGTTTTTTTTCTGCGAAAATAGATTCGCTCTATGACTTGCCTAATATAATTCTCCCTCTTTTCTTAAAGAAATGAAAAGAAGATAGTTCGAATTTTAGTATAAGAAGTAGGTACTAGTACTACCTAGATGCCGCAGTATGAAACGACCATTCCCAGTTATCAAACTTAAAAAAAAAGAAAAAGCGCGGGAACGATTTCACTGCATTTAAAGAAGTTTTTTATTCGTTTTGTTTTTAAGTAGGTACTTTTATTTGTTTATACTTCGTATATTACTGAATAATTTTGATATACACGGTGGGTCAGAAAATATGGCAAATAATTAACCCACAGTATCAACTATCGATTGTAAGTATAATGTATAGGCCTTTAATTTTTTTTGAGTTGGTAAAAAAAAAATTGTATATGGGATTGGTTGTGCGAGCGACGCCTGAATCCTATACTAAATTTTTTTTTTACCAACTCGAAAAAAATTAAAGACCTATACAATATACTTAGAATCGATAACCGATACTGTGGGTTAATTATTTGCCATATTTTCTGACCCACCATGTAGAATAGTAAATTGATCACATTAAACTAAAACATGACACTGTGGCTGCATGGCTTAGGCCTTTGCATTTGCCTGATGGGATTGCCTGATGGGATAAATGGATTTTAAAAAAAAAAACAAATTAAAAAAATACTTTGTTTCACTCAGTGAAACAAACACGATTTTGCTCACTGATTTCTGACAGCAAAGTCTACTTGTTCGAGCTGCTGAGGTGAAATAGTTATTTGTGCAACAAGAGAGGAAAATTGTTTTTTGCTTCGAGTGCCATGTTTGAGTCCTGAGCTAGCGAAAGATTCTATAGTTGAATCACGAGCGTCCAGCGAGTGATTCTAGTTTAGAATCTTGAGCTAGCGAAGGACTCAAGGGCACGAGAAGTAAAAGAAATTGCTCTCGAGTAGCACATACAATATTTCACCTCAGTAGCGAGAACACATAAAAGGTACTTGCAAAGAATACTTACTTACATCACGAAAAATATGAAATAACATTTCTTCTTCACTCCTTTCACTCAAATTATTACTTGAATTTCATGTTTTAAAATAATTACTTTAAAGTTAGTTATCGAAAATTAAGAAGAAATAGTACATGATTTGACATGCATGCCATGAGAGAATGGCGGCAATTTTCTAAACGTATGTTCGGAAACTAGTACAATGATAAATTTCGAATTTATTCGGTAATAAATGAAAACTTTTAGTTTACTTTAAATAAAAACTGTAGTTTAAAATGTTTACAAATAACATAATTATATGAAATATAAGTCATTAAAAAATTGTAAGATTTTCAGAATTTAAATCAACGTTTAATTTTAATGAAGTTTTAATGTCTAAAAATACGGCGGTACTGATGCGTTGCGCGTATCCGAACGTTTCTAATTCAGTTTTTTTTTTCTATGAAAATAGATTCGCAGTAAGTCTTGCCAAGTATAATTCTACCTCTTTTCTTAAAGAAATGAAAAGAAGAGAGCGGATAAAATCGAGATAGTTTGAATTATTGGTATAAGAAGTAAGTAGTTACTAGTTAAGTGCCGCAGTATGAAATGATCATTCGCAGTAATCAAATTTAAAAAAAAGAAAAAGCGCGGGAACGATTTAACTGTGGCTGCAAGCCTTTGCCTTTGCCTGATGGGATAAAAGGATTAAAAAAAACAAATTAAAAAAATACTTTGTCTCACTGAGTGAAACAAACACGATTTTGCTCACTAATTTCTGACAGCAAAGTCTACTTGTTCGAGCTGCTGAGGTGAAAAAACTATTGTTTTGGCATTAAAACTATAGCCATCTATAGTATCATCGGATACGCAGATTCTAAGGCTACGCGAACGAAGTCGGCATCGGCTAGTTAGATATAAATGTGAAAGCGTGTTTGTTTGTATGTCCATACTTCACGTCGAAATTACTGGACCGATGTTGGTGAAATTTGGTATGCAAATAGTTAGAGACCCTGGGAATAACATAGGATACTTTTTATTCCGTCATTTTTACGGGAACGGATTTTCTGATTTTCAAACCAGTTTTCCAATACTAGTTTCTATAACAATAATCTATATGTACCTATAATATCACCGGTTACGCAAAAGTCTACGCGGGACGAAGTGGCGGGCAACGGCTAGTGTCTAATATTTGCTGCTACGGAACCCTTCAGCGAGTCTCATTCGTGTTTTTTAGGTTTCTGAAGTCAATAAGGAACCCTTATAGTTTTGCCATGTCTGTCCGTCCGCGGCATAGCTCGGCGATGCTTAGTTCTAGAAAGCTGTAATTTGGCATGAATATACATATTACTTAGTTACGCCGACAAAAGGTTACCTAAACGAAAATACGTCCACTGGAGCCGGGTTCCAAAGTTTTCACAATTTTATGTGTAACGGCACTTTCCACTATTGCAAACTTATTTCAGTACTTACATTTGATTACGATGCCGTGTCTTCGCTTATTATTACAGGTAATATCGGGCCTGGCCGTTATGATTCAAGGGGCATCAAACGCTACTGATGTAATGAGGTAGGTATAATATACTATGTTTAGATATTGTTCAAAGTGAGAAAGTTGAACCGGGGAATTCGACACTGCGCCATATCATATATCTAGCTACATATTTATGGCTAAATTCGCGTTAATATATAACACGCATGGAGGTACGATAGGAGTACGATGGATGAGCACATTACGCGACGCCCGTAGCCACAGTGAGCTCCAGTGGAATCACCAGTGCGTTGGGGATGGCAGGATGGAGGGATGAGGGGTGTAGGATGTATAATGGACTCCTTAACTTCCACTCGTAAAGGCAATAGCAGATTATTACTTGATATTCTGCGGACTAACTGAGTACCTAGCTCCAATCCAAATCGGATTAAGTTTTGTGTAATACAAGCTCTTTGGAGAATTAATCCGAGTAATTAGTAAGCTTGTAAAAATCATCATCATCATCATCATTTCAGCCGAAAGACGTCCACTGCTGGACATAGGCCTCCCCCAAGGCTCGCCACTCCGACCGGTCCTGTGCTACTTGCTTCCACCGGTTTCCCGCGACTTTCACGAGGTCGTCGCTCCATCTTGTTGGAGGCCTACCGACAGCTCGTCTCCCGGTTCGCGGGCGCCACTCGAGAACTTTCCGGCCCCATCGGCCATCAGTCCTGCGAGCAATGTGCCCCGCCCAAATTGTAAAAATATATTTTGTTAATTAGGGTCGTCGGTACAGGCAGAATTGTTATGCAAATAGAACGTTGGAATCTAATTTTAATATCAGACGCTATATTCGAAGTCTTAAAATAGGGATCTCCCTGTTCCCTATAGGATCGCTCACGCGTCAAGTTGAACTTTATATCTAGCTGCTTAAAGTTCACGCGCAGTTATATGGAACAGGGGGATCCCTATTTAAGACTTCGAATATAGCCCCAGTTCCTTTTGATATAGTTTACAGTTTACACCAGTCATTATAGAAAATAGACTACTTAGTTAGTTTTAAGTTGAATCTAGGTTAAAATAGTTCATTCCCGCGAAGCGCGGTTGATTGCTCGGATTTGAACAATTTTATGTTATGGTAAACCCGCGTGGGGACTATTAGACCAAACCCTCTCGTGATTAGAGGAGGCCTGTGCCCAGCAGTAGGCCGTAAATAGGCTGGTGTAGTAGTGGTGGTGGATGATGATGATGACCTAATCAATAGGCTACATGTGTTTGATTTAGAGCTGCATAATTATCCTCTTTTACAGGAGCCTCATTGCGGACGCAAAAGGGATTTAATAAAAAGCTATACTACTACTACATCTACAACCTATTTGCGTCCCACTGCTGGGCACAAGCCTCCTCTTATGACGAGAGGGTTTGGGCTATAGTCCCCACGCGGGCCCATTGCGGATTGGGGACTTCACAGCACACATCTATGAATTACTTCGCAGATGCGTGCAGGAGAAGCTACGAGGGGCGTTCAAAATATTCTCGGTATTGATATCTTATAACCTCTTTTTGAATTTGTTTTGTTACTGGCTGGTAAGGTTCATTCTTTGACATTAAAAAAAAGTATAATTCAAACCGAGATGTTCTTTTGTTTTTCTGCAATTTCTGAACAAACACGAACACAATGAGTGAATTAACAATGTTAACGAAATTAGAACATCGTTCCGTAATAAAATTCTTGACGAAACAGGGTAAAAACCAAAAAACCATAAAAGAAGAAATGGATTGTGTTTACCGTGAGTCTGCTCCTTCTTTATCTACAATTCAAAAGTGGTCAAGCGAATTCAAACGTGGCAGGGAGAGTATTGAAGATGACCCTAGACCTGGCCGGCCTGTAGTAGCTACTTGACAAGAAAATATTGATCAGGTGGAAAACCTTATATTGGAAGATGGTAGAGTGAAGATAAAATCAATAGCTCAAGTAACCAATCTTTCTATTGGTACCGTACATGACATTATCCATGACCATCTTAATATGTCAAAGGTCAGTGCAAGATGGGTTCCGCGAATGCTGACTCGACTTCAAAAAGATGTGCGTGCAGCTTGCTGTTCCGGTTTTATTGACCTGTGTGGTGAAAATCCTGATGAGGTGCTGCAAAAGATAGTTACTGGAGATGAAACCTGGGTTCATCATTATGACCCAGAGAGTAAACAGGAGTCCATGCAGTGGCACATTAAGGGTTCAGCTCATCCCAAGAAGTTCAAGGTCGTCCCTTCCGCTGGCAAGGTCATGGCAACAATATTTTGGGATTGTGAAGGAGTATTGTTGATCGATTATAAAGAAAAAGGTGTAAATATCACGGGACAGTACTACGCGAATATTCTACATCAATTAAGGGACGCAATAAAAGAAAAAAGGCGAGGAAAGTTGTCTAAAGGTATTCTGCTTCTGCATGACAACGCCCCTGTCCATACTGCTCATATTGCCAAGGCAGCTATTGCTGAATGTGGGTTCGGAACTATAACTCATCCACCGTATAGTCCGGACTTAGCCCCCAGCGACTTCTTTTTGTTCCCCAATCTCAAAAAGGATCTGCGTGGAAATCGATTTTTTGACGATGAGGCGTTGAAGGCGGCAGTAGAGGAGCACTTTTATACCAAGGATAAAAAATATTTTTATGAGGGATTAAAAAAAATAATTGATCGATCTTTTAAGTGTATTAACATAGGGGGGGAGTATATTGAAAAATAAAAAATATCAAACTGTTCATACTTGTTTGTTTTCATTCCAATACCGAGAATATTTTGAACGCCCCTCGTATAATATAGCAAAAGTCAAAACGTCACGGCACTCAAATTCATCATTGAATCTAGCGCTAAAGTTCTGTTTCAAGTTTTCAACGCCGTGACGCTTTGACGGTCGGGATGGACGTTCCATATCCCTATTAACGGTTCGAATAGAGCCCCTGTGCTATATTTTCAGCTCGATCAATGTGCCTACAACTTCGAACATCACAAAGAACGGATCGGCTCACTACGTGTTCCCCTCGAACCGGAAACCGGTGCTCATCCTGGACGGTGATACCCTTAGATCCCGCGGCAAAAAGGGCGACGTGTCCAGTCTCAAGTACATCGAGTACAACAACAAAGGTGAACCTCTCAACACGGTTTTCATGTACTCCTTGAGCGACGTCGCCAAATTCTTCGAGATGTATCTTGATACAATTATTTGTCATAAAGTTTGTGTTGATGATGTAAATAAATAAATGTTCCCAATTTGAGAAATGTTGAGTACTTTCATTAATAATGACTGCACCTAGTTGTTAGATTTTTTTAGCTCTTCAATATCGTGAAGGGCAAATGAATGCAAAACTATTTTATGAGTTTCAGTCACAAAGATCGAAAAGACAGACTAGACCGCGAGCCACGTCCAGATTTCATGAGCAATACCTCCCGCCCACTCCTGGCTGATAACTTGGGAAATGGTTAAGATAGTCGTAACATATAGCCTAGTGAACGTCAGTTGGCAAGCCGTTGGTGGGTTTAGGCGCTAAGTAATTACCCCCCAACATCTTAATGTTTCATTTTTTTGTCATTTCCTCCCGGCTGTAATTTCACCAGAAAATAGTTCAAGGGTAACTGTGAAGGAAACCAAGACGTCAGCTGGCATCACATCGTCCAAATTCGATTTATAATATAACCCCCTGCCAGCTTGCCAGCACTGATAAGGGCAGAACGTATGGGGGACTCACTCAGGGATGCATGCTGTGGAAGTGGAATAAGCTCTGCAGCTTGATTTAAAGTTCTATTTGAGCGCGCCGTGACGCGTTAGCGCAGGAATAGGGAATCTCCCTTTCCGTATGTAACATTTCGAATAGAGCCCCTGCTCTCTTAATTGTTAGTAGGTAGGTAGATGGTCTGGTCAGTGAGTAGCTAGAGTCTCTAGCTAGCTTGCCCGCGTCTAATAAACCGACTGCGGCAAAGCCAAAATAAGGGATAGTCTAGGGTTAGGTAGGTACAGCATCAGTATATTTCATTAATCATTCCATCAATCAAGAGTTCTAGACGGACGCCAGATTGATGGAAATGCTGTGTACATAGGTACCTACTAATTCATGTCCTGTGCTATTGTATTAAGGTAACTTTTCAAATGATCAGTCCGGCGGGCCATCAGTCCATCAATCAATGGGTTACATGATCAATATTTCGTCAATCTGATCAGATTGATGGAATGGATTGATGAAGATTGATCAGTGGATGCTGGTGTATCCCTGTCTTATGATTTCGTATAGGTGTATGTATGTATTAAATACAACAAAAAATGGCGGATTTTAATAGTATATAAAGATAAGTGCTTGATTTTACTTTTCAACTTTTGTCTTGTTGACAAAACCTTTCATTATTAATCTGTAAAGTTGTAGTTTTAATTTGGTGTAGGTATATATTTTACATGGACCCTATTAGATTTTAGTCTTTATATCTCGTTATGATTGTAAGGAGATACGAGCCTTTTGCGCCCCTCACTTATCCCCGCGCACCTGGCATGAATTTTGGTAGCAGTGGTAGTTCCACTTCCATGGTCCTGCGTGCTCGGGAAGCTTGTCATGTCAATGCAGCATCACGGCTTATCCAAAAGGCCGAATAGCTTAAATTTGTGATGCGTTCCGAATCGCGCTCACAGCGCTTTGAGCGCGTTTCGTGACACTTTGTGAGCGTGCTCACAACGCTCAGGAAATTGATGACGTCATCGATCGACGCTCAAGGTGCTCACGCTGCGGGGCATGGGCGCTGTGAGCGCAAACGTCAAAGTGACATTTTACTATACATTTGACAGGACATGATTCCCTATTTTAAAAAAAAGATTGTCAGTTACTAGTGTTGGCACCGTGAGCGTGCTTATAATCATTCCGAATCAAAAACGCGCTCACACGGTCGTGAGCGTGACAATCAATTCGGGACACTTATGAGCGTTGTGAACGCTGTGAACGCTTTGAGCGCGATACGGAACGCACCCAATGACATACCAATTGTCAATGTCAAATTTTGGTTTGAGGTTATAATAATAAAGCTGTCTTTGCGAACACCGGATGATGTCTTTTCATTATTAAATCGGCGTACTATGAATATTATTCCTCTCATTAATGTTGGCATAAACATGCCAATTGGGTCTTTAATTAAGCAGTTTTAATTACTTGCTATGCAAATCAGATCGAAAGAAAATGTTGAAGCCTGTTTGTTTAACTCCGGTACAAAGTCTTGTTCTACGGAAATTCTTCCATAGAATACCTTTTTATGAGCTCTACCAAAATATAAACGGTAAGCGTTGTTATTAGCTACATACATATATGTTATCGAAAATTATACCAATTTTCTTATAACATGAATTTGTATGTTTTCAGGTGAACCAATGACAGAGTTCATGCAAAATAAATTGAAAAAGAAGTATCCTACATTAGAAACTCTAAGCCGAGACCGTTTACAATGCTCATTACAAATATTAGAAAAGTTTCGAATCGATCCCTCCGAGGCATGTTCTAATCCTCATGTGCTTTGTATGAATCCAATTACTTTGGATAACTATGGTGACATTTTGACAGAATGTGGGTTTGTCAATATCATACCAAAATATCTCATGAGGTTAGTTTCGTTGTCCATGCTAAGCTAATATTATTAAGAGTAACATCTAAATACTTGGTATCTGGGCAACCAAGCTTTGCTCGGGTGAAAATAGCTAAAAACCAAGTTTTCCTAGATACAATACCTAGCTAGATTGATTTGTCGCCCCCGAAATCCCCTATATTCCATTAATAAATTACAATATTAGCACATTTCAAGTATAAGATATCAAATTAAATCCAATAAAAACCGTTGATTTAAAAAGTAATAAATATGTAGAAAAAGTCATGTCTGTAACTTGAAAAATAAAAGAAACTACCTATCAAGTCGACGGGACTATATAAACGATACTGAACACAAATGATTTTTAGAAAATCTGTCTGTATGTATCATCATCATCATCAACAGCCCATACTAGTCCACTGCTGGACGTAGGCCTCACCCAATGCACGTCAATGAGCTCTGTCCAAGGCGTGCCGCATCCAATCTACACCGGCCACCTTGCGGAAATCGTCACTCCACCTGGCAACATTACCGAATTCCATGCAGACGAAGTCGCGGGCAGAAGCTAGTTTTCTAATAAAATTTAATGATTCATGTTCATGTTTTGTGGAATGTCTATTTCCATTTAGTGCTCCTTACCCGTCTTTATACATTTTTAGAGCTGGCAGGAAAAATAAGCGGAAATGATATATGAATGGGTAAATGGACTTTTATATTCAAAGTACTTATATTGTTAAATATCCTTTATTGCTTTTCCAGGTACCATACAATTGTTAGATCACACACAATAGCTCGCCACAAGAAAGAAGGGCTAATGAGAGACGACATTGAATTGGAGGAGAAGCTCCAAAACTGTTTCGAGGAGTGGCCATCGTCCCACAAAATGAAACATAACTTTCCAGATGCAAGTACTTCCATTTGTATGTGACTTTTGGCTTCTCATTTATATGTTTAATAATTTCCCCTTAATAACAATACATTTTTATGTTTTTCAGTGAGTGTGCGGTTGAGTGTATTAGAATGCTATCTCACATGGAAACTAGCAATCACATCCGAGGACTTTAAGAATTATTGTCGAAATTATTTACCCTTGAAACACAAACCAATGCATGACATTCAAGAAGCTCTTAATATAGCAGAAAACGACATCAAGTTTGACATCAATGGAATTAGAAGAAATGGTTTTGTAATATCATCTGATCCAACCAACACAAAATTGATTTTACAAAATGTTAATTCTCTTGCTGGTTTTGACATCAGAGATGCAATAAAGATTGAGCCTGCTATCTTGAAGAATAATTACAGTTCTCTTCTAGAGATAAGAAATATTTTAGAAGTAAGTTTATTAATTACAATGTTCAAAGTATTCTAAATCTGAACATTGAATCATGTGTGTGTGTGTGTGTACTTACTCAATGAGTGTAACATGAATGTTGCAATTAACATGATGAATTTTTGAAAACCCACATCAGTGAAAAAAACTTGTATTTAACTTTTCAGGAGTATTGTATATCGCAAGAAGCTCAAAGGCGCTGTTTAAAAGTATTTTGCATGTGCCCCAAATCTGTACGTGAGCGATTGGAAGAACTGAGAAATTTAAAAGAGTACAATATACTTTCAACAAACCCTAGAGTAAGTACATATATTTACTTTACAATTGAAGGGTACAGAATTGCAAAGGAATCAAGTACTTGGAGGTTAGCGCTTATTAAACCATACAAACAAACATATAAACTGGCCAATAGTATATAATACTAGCGTCTGCCCGCGACTTCGTCCCCATGGGATTTAGTTACAGTGTTCCCGAGGGAACTAATGCATTTTTCCATCGTAAAAAGTAGCCTATGTCCTTCCAAGAGACTCAAACTATCATCATATCAATTTTCATACCCAATACTCAATTGTTATTTATTGCTTCCATAATGTACAATAGGATGGTCTTGAAATTAACTTGAAAGTTAAGAGATCATTATGGACCTTGTTGGGCACTGCAACTTTAACCTACTTACATAGTACTCGTACTGCTGAAACATAAGAATATGTTTAATTTATTTACAATATGCTTATTATAATTTTTTTTTCTTAACCAAATCGGTACCGTGATTTCAGCGTGAAGAGGTAACAGACAGACAGACAGAGTTACTTTTGCATTTATTTTCTGCCCACGATTTCGCCCGTTGTGAATGAACCTATACCTATGTTTTCCCACCATAAAGAGTATCTCATGTCCTTCCCAGGAACTGTCACTAACTCTATACCAAATTTCATCTAAATTGTTCTAGCGTTTTAAGCATGTAGAAGAAACAGACAGTTACTTGCGCATTTATAATATTAGTATGGATTATTATATGACAACGCCCTAGTCTTGAACACACTAAAAGCTAGTCATGGGCAAGCCATCTGTGATTAAATATCAACCTTACTGCTTTTGTCATAAAAGTTCCAGAGCCTACCACTGGAGCCTAGCCCAACACTGGTGCCATGTAAAAAAAAAACATGCTATATATTCAATTTTACCATTCTAGGTGCTATCATTGGTCATACATCACCGAAAAATGATGAACAGACTTAGAAAAATTCAAGCAGCTAAGAAACAATGTTACAGCCTCAATCTACTGGTCTCGTCTAGCAAAGTGTTCAATGAGTAAGTTGTTCGGATATTCTTGTATAAAACAGGCAGAATTCACTATTATGCAGAGGATCGGATGTTCAAATAACATACTTTTATTATGTAGTTGTCTAACGCCCATAATGCAAGCTTTCCTTAGTTTGGGTCTAGCTCAGTTTGTGTGAAATGTCTCACGAAATTAATTTAAAATCAGTTGGGGCAAGGGCGCCAGGGTCGGGTAGGTAAGTGCACATATCATGAATATATCGGAAGCAAATTGAGTACAAAGTCACTGCAACACATAGTTGGTTCTGTTCACAAGGCGTTGGGTCGAAAAAACAATTTAGGCGCACTTACCCCATAGGCGCCCTTGCCCCGACTCACCTTATTTTGAATAAGTGCAATCTTGTGCGAAATTGAAACTAAATTCACCACTGAGGCTTTGAGGAAAGAAAACATCGTGGGAAAACCTGCATGATGATAAAGGTGTGTTTGAAGTTACCAATCCGCACTGAGTCTGCTTGGGGACTATAGCCCAAAGCCTCTTGTGATGAGAGGAAGCCTATGCTCAGCAGTGGAATGTATGTTTTTAATTGCTCAAAAAGTAAACATTCGATGCCTGTTTAGCGTGCGAACAGTTTGTCATTTCCGAACGAGCGCTTTTTGTTTTTTGACAGCTAGGGAGCGTGCGTAAAGTTGTTTGTTACGCACTAGTGCGTAAAGATTTTTGAACTTCATCCTGATCGTTTATTTCTTTATTCTTTTTTTTCGCAAGGGTATTAACAAATGTCGTTTGATACACGTGCGAAATTGTCATTTTCATAAAACGTGTGTGTTATGCCACTCAACAATTCCGAATCTCAAGAAAAACTGAAATAAAAGTTTTTTCATTACAGATATATCAGCAGTTTTGGCAACAAAGTATGCGGAAGGGACATAGCGGTGCTCATATCTTCCTCATTAGACATCAAAGTCGATGCTAAGACGATTAGCCCGGAACCGTCGAAGTTCGTGGTCGCTCAACTCAAGCGCCATAAGTACTGCCTGCATGCAGCCCTGCACGTTGTCGACGAAACCATAGCTTTTCTCAAGCGAAGATTCAGAAATGATGTCATCCTCAAAAATTGCCAGCTCTTACTGTATCCTGCGTAAGTTTATGCATTTAAAGACAACCATTAAGCACCGGAATATATCTTTCTACTAGGATGATCGCCCCAATCCAAGTTTCCTTAGATATTATCTCGTTTAATATTTTTTCAGAGCAAATTGCTATCTGCTATCTTTTCACAACATTTTGCATGTATACGTTATTATACTCGTAAAGGAAAGTCTCGTGGAGGAACGTTTTGGTGTGTAATTTGTTGCTCTACTAACGTAACGGGGCGGGTCGCTAGTATATACGCATTCAAGCAAAACGTTGTGACGATATTTTACCCACCGAATCAGCTATCGATTCTAAGCATGTTTTTAGATTTTGAATTATTTTCGGGATGGTAAAAAAAAATGTATGGCCGAGTATGGGATTGATGGTGGGAGCAATATTTGAATCCCATAGAAAAAATGTTTTTTCACCATGTCAAAAAATAATAAAAAACCTAAAAAAACATGCTTAGAATCGATAGCTGATTCTATAGGTAAAATATTGTCACAACGTTTTGTTTAACCCCATATAATTATGTATCAGTTCACTGTAAATTTATTATAACTTCCAGGTCGGATATAGAGCAATACATCGAGTGCCTAGTAAACATGCGCAGTGGCAGCGGCGTTCCAAGCAAAATTAAACTCGATGCCGTTTACAATAACTTGAAATGCGACGAGCTCACCGATGAGCAAATATTGAGCCTTGTGCTCTATGAGATAGAGAAAAAGTATCACTTCAGTGGGGACGGGATCTGGGCCCCTCGGCAAGACGGCGCGAGGGTCGAGGCCCGCTCGGCGCACTGAACGACCGCATATATACTTGTAAGTATCCTTTGGAATTGTTAAGCGAAACTACCAGTGTATTACAGTATACTTGCCGAATACGAGAGTGTGGAGGGAGCATTCGTGTCGGAGAAAACAGCAGAACATCGACAGCTCATGTGAAGTTTCGTGTTTGCGCGAAACAATTCCTGAACCCTTCCGCTGCGCTCAGTTTAGTCTCGTGTAGTTTCACCGAAACTGTAGATTGGGCTTTATTTATAAGTTTAAGTTACAAGGGTATATACATACAGGGAGTGTAATAAACAAAAACACATACTAAGCACATCAGTAATATTATTTAACTTTCCTGTAAATCGGCAGCTTAACTATATCTACGATCCCAATCTCAAAAGACGTGCTTTAAAAACAATATTGCTTTTGAAATACTACTCTAGAAATATCAATGAAGTTAAATGTAAAACATGCAGTAGGCAAAAACAATATAATATTACATCTAAGATTATATGTTTTCTTAAATTAACGGGATATTGTAAAATCTAACGATTAACCTAATCTTTTCATTTTTATATAAAAGTAAGAATGTTCTACTTATTTTACTTAATTTCTGCTTTCCGACCAACATCATAAATAAAATATCAAAGAGAGAGATCAGATACAGTATTTTCTTTCATAGGAAAATGTTATGCAACTTTATGTATATTAATATTATTACTATTTATGTTTTCGTTTCCTTGCTATGCGACGTGAATGGTCAAAACTGCAATAGTCATAAATTAATAAGTGAGTTTTCCTAAGTCTATATCGTGATAAAATTATCTAGCTTACTTCTATATAATATAATATAATATAATATCATAAACTTATCCCTTAGTACATGTTGGCACACTTTATTCACGTGATATTTTGTTAATATGTACACTACATAATGGTAAATTTATGCAATATATGCTTATGAACTATATATGTCCAATTCTTTGGCTGATTTAGCTGTAGAGTCAATACCATATCCAATCAAATAAAAACGATTTTATAAATAAATCAACTAGCTGACCCCGCGGACTTCGTACCGCCTTGGTTTTTTTTGTTTGAAAAATAGCTTGGTCCTATTCTTAGGCCTACTGAACATACACTCCAAATTTCATAAGAATCGGTCGAGCCGTTTCGGAGGAGTTCAGTTACAAACACTGTGACACGCACGAGCATTTTATATATTAGATTACAGGAAGCTACTTAAACTGACGTGCATTAATTAAGAAAATTCTATATGTGTATACTGTATACTTCGTAACTTTAATTACAGTTTAGGAACTGGCGGAAATTATTAGTTTGACAAATTTCTCCTAAATGCAAGAGGAATACTATATTTTCTTTATAACATCTCATTGCAGTAAACAACATTATTATAAAAAATGTGTATACTTCGTAACTTTTAATTATGACTGAGGCACTGAGAAAAGTATATAATTTCTATGACAAATTCATTCTAAAATTGTAAAATTTGTAAAACATCTGAATGCAATGGAGCAAATCTCAACATCATTATAAAATCGTATACTTATTTAGTTCTTATAGATAGAAACAAAATCATTGAAACTCGAGAAAATTATCTTTTACAAAAATCCTAGATAAACTACTGGCTTTGGTCCCGTTCGAGCTCAAACGCGAACATATTTCCTTACCGAACTAATTATGTACTATAACAATAAGGCACAAGGAATGCTTTTGTAATCCAAAACAAAATACATCAAGTTACGCCTTCACCTACTTACATAATATTTTTCATATAATTATGTGGGTTTGAGTAGAAACTCCACCTACCAAAATACCCACTCCAACACTATCCAAATACACTCAACCGCAATAAAATCGGGTTATTTTGTATAGGATTTTCCATACAAAGTCACCCGATTTCCTTGCGGTTGAGTAGATACCCGGATACCTAGTATCAGTACACTACATAGGTACAGTAACAGTTAACATTCATACGAGTGTTGATAAATAAAAAGCGTTTTTTTATGCTAAGTTTAAACTGCTTGTAAATTATCAACATTATACTTCGATACCAGTCGGTGTCGATTTTAAACACGAAAATAAACGAAAAATCCTTCACCATACAAATGAAACTTCTGCTTTCCAGATCTTTTTTCTTCCCACACAGTTAAATGTACCTATATCACTTATGAATTTCAGTCGATCTGAATTATAAAAAATGTTTTTTCATGAAGCTGTCAGTGGCATTATCCGGAATAAAAAACAGATTCTTATACTTAATTTAAACGACATAATCTTGTATATTTATTTATACAAACGTTCTCAAAACGTCTCTCACGATTAGTAAGCAATTTGCAATATAGAGGTTTACGGGTGCGAAAAAAACGATCTTGCTATCTGGGAAAACTCATTTACAGCTATTTCCATTTTAAACCTCGGGTTCCTATGTACTTTTAATTAACGTAGATCGATTCAATTACATGTCAGGTACAAATCTCAACATTAAATTTGACAAAGTTGTACTATTCACATTTTTTCCCCGTACCGTTAACGGTTAAACTATCCTCTATTAGAACAGAGACGATCTGTATAAAAAAGAACATAAATCTAGATTTTTTTTAGGCCGACAGATATGAAACGGTTGCCGAAAAACTAACAATCCCAAATTTATTTGCCCAAAAAAGACAAATGTTTCATATAGATTCGGATTTCTCCAAACTCTCCCAGTTGGAAAAAAACTGTTCTTTTATAATAGTTAATTCCAATATTTTTGATATATATAAAAACCTATCTCACAAGCCTACATCAAAATACGCTTTCTATTTTATTCATTGTAAGAATTTTAAATGATTAAGTTAGTAAATTCAAAAAATAAAAATTTGTAAAAGGTCTACATAATTATAGCTTTTGCACCGCGCTCCGGTCGTCTCTCGAACCGCCGCGAGATACTGGTGCCGACCTCGGGAGACAAGACACTACCTTTCTACTCAATCGTGATGTGAGTGGGGAGTATTACGCGGCGTTACAAGAGATGCCCTAATGTTCTCAATTTTCCGAAAAAATACTCCTTTTCGAAATTATTGTTCTGTCACGGATATTTTCGAAAAGGAGTATTTCAGTTCAAAAAAGGGGGAAGCGTGGTGTAGGGTTGCTGGGAGCTGGGCTCCATCTTGACGACGACGGGCTGTGCGAGGTCGGCGTGCCGTTCGGGCTCGTAGTGCTTGTCGTGCGCGTGCGCGGCTAGCGCGCACTTGTCGTAGTCGTCGGCGGGCGCGGCGGGCGGGTAGCGCGCCTCCTCGTGCAGCGCGCACGCCGCGTACTTGTCCTCGTGCTCGTGCGCGCGGTACTCGATTTTGTCCTCGTGCTCGAGCTGCGGTGAGTGCGCCGCGATCATCGGGTAGTCGCGCACGCCCAGCGGCGGCGGGCTGCCCTCGCCGTACTCGTAGTGCCGCGGCGCGAACATCTGCCCGTCGTGGCCGTTGAGCACCGTCGTGTACGAGTACGCCGGCTGCGCGTTGAACCCCGGGTAGCCCAGGTGATGCGAGGGCAGCTCGTACGAGTGCTGGTAGGACCAGGAGTCGGCGGGCGCGGGCAGCCCGTTCTGCGGGAACGCAGGCAGGCTGCCGCCAATGCCACTGAACCCGCCGCCCAGCGTCGTCGAGCTCGGCGAGCTAGACCCGATGTACCCCGTCTTGCGCGGCGGCTCGCGCTTGCGCCATTTGGCTCTTCTATTTTGGAACCAGACCTACAAAAATAAAGCAATGTTTGAATCCCATATGAAGGGACCATAATTTTATCATAATTAAATATAATGTGGCATAATGTGGTGTACCTGTACTCTTGATTCGGACAAGTTCAGCTTGAGCGCAAGCTCTTCTCGTGCGAACACGTCTGGGTACGGCGCACGCTCAAATGCTCTCTCCAACTCTTCCAGTTGGTAAGCAGTAAATGTAGTCCTGAGGACAAAGAAAAAAAAATCCTTTAAGTGTTCGTCGTGATCGGATTGCCTGAGTGTCAAAATCGTTTAAATGGTCGGGTCGGTACGTCAGACGACACGCACAATTGACTGACCTGCATAAACATAACCAGCTCAATTAGATATTCACAAATAAACGATAGTTATCAGGTCGCGCGTCCACCATCTGACGCGTGCAATATGGCTGCGGGCGCACGCGACGTGCGGAAATTGATTGAGCGTGAAACGAAATGTACCCCTGCGCGGGCGCCGCTAATTGCCGGCCAATAAACCGAAGTGTAGCGCTATGCTATTAATTGTTACGAGGATACCGCCCGTGTTGCTTCTCTGTTTCGCAATCGAAAACTTTTATGGGCTAACAACAAGCATGTGAAAACAAGCTAGAATAGAATAACGACTGGATCGTAATATGATGACCGACGACCGGATGGGTCCAGTTGGTAGTTCCGATGGTGGGTTCGAGTCCCGCTAGAGCAAAACGTTGTTTGTACCCGAGTCCTGGATGTTTAGTATTTATATATGCATGTATGTATTTCTCTATATAAGTATTTATTTATATCGTTGTCTAGCACCCAAAATACAAGCATTGCTTAGTTTGAGGCTAGGTCAATATGTGTGAAATGTCCCAAGATATTTATTTATTTTATGATGTAGTTTAACTTTTCGTCAAAAATTATGTGTAATTATAATTAGGACAGGCCATTGACATGGTGTCGATTTCTATCTGACAGCCTCACTAGTTAACTCGTATGATATGTTTCGTGCACAGCGTCGGTGCTGGAGGAATGCGTGCGCGCGCCCTATTAGGCAGCCAGCAGCCGAGATGCCCGGCGCGATAGAGCAATTGCCCTCCCGCAGTCATACGGGTAATTAATCTCCCACTGAAACGCCGCTCTTACGGCTTTGTTGTAGGGCGTTGTACGAAAAGGGTGTTAGCTTTATCTTATGCATCGGCTGTTGATCGCGCTATTCATGCGTTTTCTCATACGTTGCATTGAACTGATCATTCCGCAGAGATGATTGTCGTCTCCGTAACGGTATTTCGCGGGTTCGCCTTTATCCTGTGACAAAGGCGAACCCGCAGGATAAAAATATATTTAATAGTACTACGTAACAGAATGGCCACGGAATCACCCGCCTGAATCTAGCCCGCGGGAAACTTGCGCGGAACTCGCCTCACCTCCATCCGGAGATTGTGAGTGAATAGTTGGCCCGCGCGTACGCGCGCAGTGGTACACACACATTTACAAGTGTACAGACGTTATCGCACGCACACATTGACACTGCAGTGTGTGTGCCGCATTCGAGATGTGATCGAAATTGTGCTTTTATAGGCCGTGTCCGCCCTGTGCCTTTATTTACATAGTTATTATATTATACTTATTAGCTGCGTATTAAGGCTCGTTGTGGTACGCGAGAGTCGTAATTCACATTAGCTGTAGCTGAAAAAACCTACACTACTAGGTTCTTTGTAACGATTGTCTTTTCGAATCCAACAAGATTTCTGTCTTCAGTTCAAAATTATTTAAACGGTCAATAATCATCCACCTACAGTCCTTTACATATCGTCCATCTATTCGCCAATTCGTTCCCGTTTCATCGCTATAGAAACATGCAAAGGAATTCACTACCATATGGTATCGTAATTTGAAAATCATTGAATTAGCTATGCAAATAATAATAATGGGGTGCAAAGCGATGAGTTGAACAATTTGAAGGAGGGTGCGCGGGCGCCGCGCCACCTGTGGCACGCCGCACGCGCCGCCGATCGACTCGTTTATTTTGAACCCCAAAAACATAAATAAGTCAAGTGCGAGTTGGACTCGCGTGCTGTTATAGTAATAAGCTGATAGTACCAGTATTTACTTAATTTGTCTATGTCGAAAAGAATTGTTTATTGCAAATCAAAATCACATTAGATAGGAAAATGTGGAAGGGTGTCAAATGAAAGAGGAAAAAAATCTAAAACTTCAGCAGCAATAGTCCAATAAGTTAAGTTTTATATTACACTCAAGAGCAATGAAACATGACATGATACGTGATTTTCAGTTTGAACTCTAAAAAAACCCGATCCCGTAGAAATATCGGTAAAAAATTAGAACTACTTGATCAGGTGAACTTCATATCAGCCGAAGGTGATTCCCATACAAAGCTATTTTAAAAAACTAAATCTAAAAAAGAAAAATAAAGAAATGTCTGATGTTAAAGAAAGAAAATAGAAAATGACCGCCTAACGGAACTCTCACCGAGCGAGTTTAACTCGCTCTTTTCCTTTTTTGCACTATCTTAGCGCGAGGTTAAAATAGTCGTCTATTACGGTTTGTGTTTGTGAGTTTAATATTTTTACCCACTCTACGCAAAACAGTGCCTATTTTATTTTTTTATACCAATGGTATAGGCAAACGAGCGCACAGCCCACCTGATGGTAAGTGGTCACTGCGGCCCATTGCGGTGCGGTGCGACACCGAAATCCTATGATCCCCCATTGAGAAACCATAAGATCTCGAATGCGTTGCCTACCCTGAGGCCTATGATGGAATGCCTCTGTGTCAGAAATTTCACCGGCTGCCTTAACCCCCTACTGGAACACAACAGTGCGAGCACTGCTATTTGGCGGCAGGTTAGCGGGGAAAGACGGTGTTACCACCCCGGACGGACCCAGCACCAGGTCCTACCACTAACAAAAAACATATTTTATTCACTGCTGAGTTAAAACACTATTAACTCATATACATTTTAACTAGGTAATCAATAGAAATTTAATACAGGTCATGATACATAAAATATAAAACATTGTATGTGTCTTGTACCTATAAACATTAGTATACACATGAATCTACCCCTAGTTTCCTACTGTGTATTAAATAGCACCTTCGATCGAATTTTGAATACAATAAAGGTGTAAATTGTACAATACGTCTTCGTAGCGCGTAGCAAGGAGATTCGAAAAACCGTCGTAGCTTTCGCTACCGCGGTAGGCGCTGAGGGCGCTACGCAGGTCTACGAAACTCTACAAACGATCTCAACTTAATCGTAATACACTTACGATTACGACTGTAATTTTGAAATCGTCTCATGTCATTAGGCAGGTACATTATCAAAAATATAAACATAGACCACACAACCACAGTAAGTAAATAAAGTCTGTATACATCATACAGTATGACATTTAAAAAACATACGTAGGGATCTTCTACTATCTAAAGTCCCGCGCTTTCACATTTCAAAACGCTTCAATGTATTTAAAAAGCACCACCAACACTCTCAACACAGTGTGCGTGCTGAGACATCCATCAACTATGCGTTGAGAGTGTTGGTGGTGCTTTTTAAATAATAATGATAAAAATTGAAGCGTTTTGAAATGTGAAGGCGCGGGACTTTAGATAGTAGAAGATCTCTACTTACTTTTGTAGGTATGTTAAATTTTTCTACACTCTATCATAAACCCTCTATGATTTGTTCAAAAACCGCTAATTATGACGATTACCTATATAAACTGTTTAGTTAGAACAGATTTCACATCTATAAAAATGTTGTTATTGCTGAATAAGAACATCCAGTTCGATTGTCTTATAACATTCAAATTTCGAACAGAAATACCGCCTATATGTTTTTCAGTTGGACAGAACGAAATTTTGTTCCTAATTCAAATGTCAGCTCTATTTAGACTAGGTATGCTTTTTGAAAATCGAATGTGAGACACTGGCGTATTCGAATTGCCGCTATTTGGGACAGATTTTGAAACATCTTAGAGAATTTATTATATCATGAGTGTGGCTATGGTTGTGTATGCAGCTGTACATACTTGTGCCTTAAAACAATCGTGTGATCTTATTATGAAACTCGCCTGACGGCACGTTTAATAAAACCACACTCGTGTTTTAAGGCCACTCATTATGTAACAGTTGCATAAACTTAGTTGTATGTATGTGGACTACAATAGTTAGTAGTCCACTTTGTACAACTTCAATAAAACGATCAATTGCCAACGTGCAACGGTAGGTAATGGGTACATGACAGGACGGGACATTTCTTAATCTGATTGACTTGGCAAATTCTTAATTGCGTTGCAGCATCAAGTATTGCATTCGCTAAGCTTAGCTTTGAACAAAATTAACAATAAATACCTAACTCAAAGACATTGTAACACATTGAAACGCATTGCTAGGAAATTAATGTGAGAAAATTTAAAATTCGGAGAGGCTAGAGAGATCAGAGGACGGGCATAGTTTACCTGGTTTTCTTCTTCTTGATGCCGTTGTTGTCGTTCTTCTTCTTGTCGCTCTTCTTGGAGGCGGGT
>OZ020272.1:22135286-22167517 GCA_963971205.1 Aethes cnicana | reverse complement strand
CCCGCGCGGGCCCGCACCCGCCGCGACGGCGGAGCTGGAGCACCATGCGGGATTCCCACAAACTCACCCAATATTTGTTCGCCTCCATGGTATTGTGGGGCGCGAACACCCACATCATTATTTTAAAAGTCCGTAGCGCTTCATTGTAAATCCGTATCAGCACAACTCATATGTCTCTCACATGATTTATAGCCGTGGGAACAACATTCAAGTATACTACAATACCGGAAAATTGAACAGATCGCTCTCCTATCAAATGTATTGAATATATTTCTTGTTTGCTTCTATTTCGCATTTAATCCCTATGTCCATATTCCATATCTTATCATTAATTTCTCGTATCGTATGAAACTTTCAGAAGGGAACCTTTCCATTTGTCTTAAAACCACGTGTACCCAAATATATATAACCGGTTTTAATAGGTACTAAATATTGACCCCCGTGCACAGCGATAATTGCAAAATGTTGAGTGCAATTTAATGAGTTGATTGAGTCTAAAATGCATCGCGAGCTGCGCCGGCGAGCCCGCGGTGCGCGGCCGGCGCGGGCGCACTGCGCTGCAGACATTGCTTAATTATTAATTAACAGTTGTTACTGGGTATTATTAATAAAACATTCTCCCTGACTATTGGCACTTAGATTAACGCCGAGGGAGTAATGGCGCATTTCAGCAATTTCGGTTGTTATTTAATTGAAGTCAATTTAGATGATCAGAGTCTATTTAGGTTGGTGCTGGCGCTCGCCAGCGGGATCTCGGCTTCATTGGGCTTATTGGTGACTTTCAGACAGCACGAATTGCACTCGCTGATGCACTTTGTCGCATACGCACGGAAGGCTGGGGAAAGTGGGTCACCTGGCGGGTCAGCGTTTACCTGTGCTAGTTATCTTGGTGCCTTCAGTGGAAAATAGTCGGTAAAGTTAAGTGTAAGTGCTGGAAGCATGCGAGACGTAGATATCCTGTGTGTGTCACCCGGATATTTTGTGATTATGGATGTGGTAACGCCGAAGCCGCCGCCGAGGAGGCCGGGGCCGAGCCCGACGCGCTCGCTGATGCGAGGACACTACTCGTCCGTACTCACCTAGGTTAGTGCATTACATATATATTACACTACCTCTCAGTAGAGGGCGGAGCTTAGAAGTGTAGCACAACTCAATCCTGGATAACGTCATTTTTACATCAACAAATTAACTAAATACCTATAAGGTACCCTAATTATACCTTGGTCAGACCTCTATGCTCGGAAAACTATTAAAGCTCAATTTTTAAAACAATACTTAATCCAGAATACCTGCTGATACATATATATCTTGGTTGGAAAGATATCAAGATGGCAAATATAGCAAGGCACCCTTATCTTGAGAGACGTTGCTTCTCTGACTCTGAATACTTTTGTTTTAAGTCATAGGCAAGTAAATAAACTGAATTGGCGTAAATCATTTGCTCTATCTGGTTCTACAAATAAGGTTAGGGATATTTTCCTATTTAGCCAGATGTTATTTATATCACTTTTAAAAATCTCTTCAGAGATAGGGATCGTGCTTCTTATTGTTAAAGACTATTGGGACAATAGCCCAGTAGAGTCACCGCTAAATAATAAGATGATGTGCCAAGTCGAATATACCTATATTCCCAGAACTAGATATTACTGAAGTTACAGATCTACACTAGGCACAGCCTACAGACTCCTTACGTAACTAATTCAGATACTAATTTGAAAGATTTATATAGATATATTTTATAGGCTTTAGCCAGATTTACTATCCCTATTTTGACGTATAAATAAAGTTGGACGAGTAGATATCAATGTCAACATTAGTGTTTCGCCTTGTTACTTCGTCGCTCAACCAGTGAAAATGACACGTTTTTGTGCCAAATTTAAAAAATACACAACTTTCTTCTTGAAAACAATATCGAAAGCTTGGAGAATCAAATGCTGGTCGCTAAGCATGCTCTGAAATAGAGGATACAAATAATAAACCAGCCAAGAAGTGAGTTAAACTCGCGTGGAGAGGGTTCCGACCCTTGATTATTTTCAATGACGTAATTTACAAACTGTTTCACAGGATAAGCTCTTTTATATGATAGATTTCAAATACCATGGACTTCTTAATAATGCTCCTGTAATCTATAGGTCAATAATTATCCTCCATATTTTTTCGAAAGAAGAAAAAAAATCATGACAAGACAACATAAAAAAAGAAATAACAAATAACAAAATTCAAAATTCAATCATTTATTCAGCAAATTGGCCACATAGGGGTACTTTTACACGTCAGAAAAAGAATTTACCAGCGCTTCCTAGACCCATTGCTTGAGAAGAAGCGCCGCAACAAACTCAAGCAGAAGGCCTTATTTCAAAATTTACATTACATGTATAAAATGTACATATAGGTACGTACTAAAATTACATTGAAGGGATGTATAGTCCCTAACTTAAACTTAAATCTAAGATATATCTATCTATCTGTAGTCTCCAAGGGTCCAGAAAAAAAGATAAGATTTTTCGTCCCCGTAAACCCCTATATTCCAAATTTCGTCCAAATCGCTAGATCCGTTTCTGGGATTGTTTGAATAAAGAAATATACAAGATTAGAGCGTTTAAAGTATAAGATAAAAATGATGTGTTTAGGTATTTCCGTTAATAGTTTTAAAAACAAATTAAAAAGTTTTGACAATGTCTATGTTTTCATGTTTTTTTTCCAAGTTTTTGACTCTTCTACTTTTATTTGCCTTTTTTCCAAGTTTTAGTTTTATTTAGATTTAGAAGTCAAAACAAGACGTTTAATTGTATATGTACCCTAGTAGAATTAAGCATTTTGTAATAAGCAGGTACTTGACTTAATTTGTCTATTATTTAATTTACCTATATTATTTTTATGTTAGGTCCAGCTGAAAATCAGCGCTGCGTAACTTTTCTTGTCGATGTATACTTCTTCTGTTCTAATTATCGTATCATAATGAAACATGGCACGTATATATGTAACTTGGATGACAATGCAATAATATATGGTACCACCGAGCTGATCTGGTGATGAAGCTTGGAGGTGGGAACTGAAAATTCAAAGCGTTGTTTCAGTTTTTTTCTCAAAAATGGCCCGGAAACTCGTCATTGTCTGCTTTCTATCAGACGGCGAAGTGCGTCATTGACGATCAGTCAAAAATAAAATAAAAAAACTCAACTGCATGCCCCGGAAATTTGTATGAATTTACTTCCGCGGCATGTATAAGCGCAGGGAATGTCGTATGAAATTTCATTATCGTACAGGTACTTTTTTTTTAAACTGATAAATACGCGAAGGAATTCCCAAACAGCCAAGTCTGCATGTTCTGTATCTGTCAATTGACGCGAAACCAAACGTTTTTATCCGTGTCTGAAACAGCGCAATGTATTTCAGAACGGAATTTAAAAAAAGAACGATCCATAAAGAGCGGGAGTTCTTGTCTTGTATCGTATCAGATTTATTTAGCTAAATTTCATGAAAATAGTTTACTAGTTTGGTTTAAAAATTAATAAAAGGTCTTAATTTTTATAAAAAACGAGAAATCTACATGCGAGTTTTTAACTTGCCGTGTTAGTGTGTCTGTTAAAGTCAAATATCGGTGAATACGAAATAAGACTAGCGTTCCATTGGACTTGTTGTAAGTACTTGGCTACATTTGCGTGCGTGTCAATGCTGTATTATGAATACCTAATATCAAGGTTTTTTTTCATTTTTGAGAAAAGCACTATATAAGCCTCGGCACGTGAAAGGCTTTGCAGGCTTCGTACATATTATTAAACCAGTACTCAGCCTGCAAAGACCTACTTTCCCGGCCACGGCAATAATGTACTATTAAACTATTAATTTATATTCTTTGCTTAATTTGTGTACTTATGCAATATTTTGTTTACTTTTTGTTTGTTTCATTTTGATTTTTTCAAAAAGTTGCATAAAGCATAACCAAGTCAAAAGCTCGGGGCGACCCTTAGATGTTCGGCTTACATCGTAACCCTTGCCACTCTTTTTTGAGGTCGCTTATACAACTACTAGCTTCTGCTCGCGACTTCGCCCGCGTGAAATTCAGTTATCGCGTTCCCGCAGGAACTATGCGTTTTCCCGGGATAAAAAATAGACTATGTCCTTTCCCTGGACGCCAACTATCTCCATACCAAATTTCATCCAAAACTGCTCGAGGCAAACCTTGCGATGTTGCCATCCCTTAATTAATTGCCATTATTTTTTATTTATCTCTCTTTTATGCAACCATTGCACAAAATACTATGATAAATTTCATCGAGTAAAGATCACAAATACTAAATATTTAAATACCAAACCTAGACATAGACAACGAAGTCGAGGGCAAAATGTAGTAGAGAGTGATGCAAGCTCCAACGTTAGAAATAACTTACAATTTTAAAGTTATGAATACAGATATACTCGTATGTATCTAGAGTCATGTGACTGAGCGTAGGCGTCGCACATAAAATCTCTCTGGCGACGCAGCGCGACGCAGAATCTCAATTGGACTCAATTGGTTTAATTGACTTCAATTGAAATGACCTCGCCCGCCGACTCTAACCCACCACTAGCCTGACACTTACATTTATCTTTTTTTGGAACTGCCATACACTCACAAATAATGTCATTTGTCATCCTTGCACATAAAATACTTCTACCTATTCATAGTACGTCGTGTTTCTGAGAATAATATAAAGATACATCTGGATAGTGCCGTGTGCCTAGATTTATTGAAATCTTCTTAAGAGTTTATGTCGAAGAATAAAAAGAGTTTGTAAAAAAGAATGAAAGTCGGTTGTTAAATTAACATTAAACAATAGGCACGAATGGTTTTCAATTTTGACCGTAGAAAACCAAAATTTACCTACTCGAAAATATGTAATAATATAATGTAAAATTTGCATTAAAGCGTCGTATCATCTGTTTAAACTCATCATCCACTTAACCGAAATAAAAAACTGAGGTTCCTTCTCAATTTTATCAACCTCGTTGAGAAAAAAAAATTGGTGCCGTCGTTATCAACATTTCGGGATTTTATTAGGGTATTTGTTGTCACAGTCACATTACCTACACAGTTTTAATTGGTTTCGGTTGTACGAGAATATCTTTAAAGTACGCGGACTGTTATACTGACTTCCGCGTGTTGAAGCTTCGCTGAAAACAATGAGTTGAATTTCCTGCCTGAGTATTACCAGTGAATAATTACGGGAATTCAGTGGTAGATTTGAAAAGTTTTATAGGGTAAATTTCGAAAACTACAATATTCATTTTACTACTTAATAATTTTAATAATCGACGCCCTCTTTGTGCAGCTTCCTTGAAGCTGGAATAATTACAAGCGCTTCCGTACTTAAGTACCTAAATATATTAACCGTCGTCGAACGCCGACAGATTTTCCAAATCTGATTTCCTAATATTCAGAATCAAGTAGTCGTAGACCGAGGAAGATTAATGTTATTTTGTCTTTGCGTTTATTTATTAGGCTGTGTGTAGAGTCAATAGTCAACAGAGATACGACAGAGTAAGTCATAATTTGAAAACATTACTTGGTTAGACTTTGTTGTCATTTTCATAGATACGTTAAATAACGATTTGCGATGCCGTATTGTAGATGAATTTAACCAGAAACAATATTTACAAAAATAAATCATGCTAATTGCTAACGTGTAATGACAATATGACGTGAACGCGCGGCGTTTTGGCACGTGTCCTATCCGGTCGACAATTGGTCTTAATTAGGAAACAGCAGTGCGGCACGGACACGATACCGGCACGCTGGCCGTCTTTCGAACGAATACCTATTCACCCACGGAAAATGTACATATGAACCTATCGCCATAGAAAATGTGGAGCTAGTTTGTGGAACAAGCCTGTATTAAAAGGCGATCTGATAGCAACAGCACCATACATAAATAAACTCACGCCTGTTTGCCGTTGGAGGGTAGGCAGAGACCACGAACGCCACCTTCTTTTATCCTATAGCATATCTCCCTCGCTGCTTCATTCATTCCCCTCTTCATACTAGCTCGATGGTTTCGATTATGTGCTTTTAATTTGGCCTCTCTTCCGTATATCACCAATTTGGTCGATGTACGTTCGTCGAAAGTGACCCCGACTGACTTGTACTTCCATTATTTAAATATATGCTCACAGCCATTGAGCCATCTTAGAGCAAATGCTTTACACACACGCGCCCCTCATTCATCCTACCCTTCTCTATTTTAGTCACTAGGTACTTCAACTTCCAGTCCACTATTTTCCCTTATCAGGATCATAGGTAGGTACTATTACGAACCCTCACAGACAACTTATAGACAGCACTACAATACCGTTATTGCAACCGTTGCAATGGAAATACATATTATGTCGTCTTTCTGGAAAATCATGTCTGAGACGGTCATTACGCAATCAGTGAAATCAGGTTCATCATTATCTCTAAAATTCACTTAAGTACTTGAATACAAGACATAGATCTTTAGGAGGAGGGTAAATCTATACGTACTTATTTCGCTATTTGTGACTTAGAGAATGGCGGAGGAGAAAAATTAATAATAGGTACGACGATTAATTGATACAAGGTTTAATGCTTGAAACATATATCCAGCGCTCAGTTCAAAACGATATTTAAATTACCTCATTTCAGAATCGTTTCTTTATTCTGAAATCTTCGTGAAAATGAATGCTGACATCTACCATGGCTTATAGAGGTATAGGCTGGGAAGAATAGTTACTTAAAATCTTTCTTTTTCTTCGACTTCTTCCCCTTAAAAAAGCTTCGGATCTCTGATGGACCTTGGTCTGGTTGCGTGCCCTCTAAGGAATTAATATTCCTGAATAGAGGTCGAGACGATGGGGGCAGCACGACACTGCGCCGAGCCGTGGAATGAGAATTTTCCGTGTCCGCTACAGATACTAGCGTTGAGTCATGATTAAACCTTAGTCGTTTTCTGGCTTGCGCGGCACCCAATGTCCTCATCGTCTTCATATCATCTTCCTGCTGTTGGTCTGGAGGATCATACAGAGTATTTCCTAGCTCCGTTTCGTCATCCGCCGCAGTGAAACGTGGTCTGTTACTGAAACTACCTGCCGACGTCGAAGGTTCCGAAAAATTTACGCTCGACTGCATCAAAACAGATCTACTTTCCTTCTTCCTCTGTGGGTCAAGCATTAGTATAGAACGCCTCGGACCTGCGGGATAGTTGTCTTCTTCTGGCATTTCTTTGTGTTTTGAATTGAGAATTTTCATGAACGCCATTTCTAAACTTTCGCCTGTCTGGACTTCTTCGTCCACTTTCCAATTCCGCGTGATGTTCTGTATCTCCATTTCGGTAAAAGAATATATTTTACGCGTTTCCGATTTTACTTTTTCTGTATTGTCCATTTCGAATAAAAGTGAATCATGTTTTTGTTTGCAATGCATTAGCTTTAAAACTTTTGATGTTAATCGCTGACTCAAGGTTTTAGGCTTCTCATAATTTTGTTGGTAAATCGCTTGTTCTACGAAGCTTTCACGAAATGCGAATACACTCTTTGATGTCATGTCCAAATCTGTCGGAGAGCGCATGATGGTGTCCAAATACAATCTGAAACAATGTTAACTACCTTTAATTGTTGTCCGGATATTTCAGTTAGGTACTCCTTCAGATATATGGATGCCGTATATTGAGCTTAACCATTGAAAAATAATATTATCTTCTATATGTCGTCGTAATCACCGTCCTTTTTAGGTTAAAAATCTAAAGATATATCTATAAAGGTAGTTAGAGAGGAGAGCACGTACACATTTTCAGTGCCGTCGGTATATATGAAGAAAGCGTCTGCGACCTTCGGCACGCATCTCTTGAGCCAGTAGTGCACTATGTACAGCCCGGTCAGCAACAGCGCCATGAAAGTGAACGCGGCGAGGTACACGTTGTGCATGAGGCCCTTGGTCGCGCCGCACTCCAGCCGATCCTCGTCGTAGATGTCTGAAAATTTATAGCAAGACACAACTTAGAAGGCGCGCGATGAAGCACTCAAGCCATTGACACACTCAAGTCTATTATTATTACAATCCACGCGCCTTCTAAGTTATGTAAAGTAAACCTGTACTTGTGAATATCCAGCCATCGGTGTCGTCTCTGATGCCGCAGACATTAGGTATTCAGCCTGCTTTATATCAATGAGTAGCAGTCAAAGTCACAATGCAGAGTCAAATTGATACGCACTGATATAAACTGATATTAATTAATTTGGTCTGCCGGCGATTTCATCTGCGTGGAATCGGCTCAGAGCGTTCCCGCGGGAACGATGCGTTTTTCCGGGATAAAAAGTAGGCTACATGTCGACCAGTGCTACAATCTACTTACCCCTTAATAATAGGCCCGAATTCTGTGTCCACAAAACGCCTTGCTTTAGCAACAGATGGTTAAAATTAGACATTTGCGCCACAGATAATCTGTCAAATTTTTTCGCGGCAGCCAAAACGAGGCGTTTTGTGGTTATATGAACCCGGCGATAAGTGAACCTGCTTTGCGGGTCTTCGCAATAGCCAAAAAGCTACAATACAAATATTTGGGCGTGTCTGTGCAGGTACCCAGGGCGCCGCAGTTGGGTATGCCGTCACAGGCGCTGGTGTCGTCGATGCAGACCCTTGTGCCGCCCACCTGGCACTCGATGTTGGCCCCGGGGCAGCGCGGCTCCGACCCGCGCAGCGTGCGCGCCGTCGTCACCACCACCGTCATCCGCGATATCTGGGATAACGTAAGTCACACGGGGGTTGTATACAGGGTGGAATAAACAAAAATATGGAACGGAAAAACGTCACGGTGGTCAAATTGAAGTTTAAATCTAGCTCGGTTCAACGCCGTGACGCTTGGACGGTAGGAATATCTAAGACCCCTCGCCTTCTACTTAAAAGAAACATGCCTTTTAAAAAAAAACTAAACTGCATTCATAGATTTTTTTTTATCGCAAGTTTTACCTGGCATCGCTCTAGCTATATATATACAAAAAATAAACACTCGCTATTTTATTATATTAATGAATAGGATTATTGTACTGCATAAGATTTTTTAATAAAAAAATTTGGTAATTGGTATAAGTAAACGTGGACGTGATCTAACTTTATTTTCAAATCCATTACTCCAGTTCTAGAAAATCTTGATATGCAGTTTAGGTAAAAAATAAAGGAATGTTTCCTTTAAGTAAAATGAGCTAACTAATCGCTAGTAAGCTCAAGGTACTTCAACTCTCCTTATACACATTTTTATTCTTTAACTGAAGCGTAATTTTGCATAGGTACCATATTATGCAAAACCGAATATATTTGTACCTACGTATACCATACATGCATAGAATTAGAATTGATCAAATAACCCAGGGCCTATATTCGAAGGCCTATGTTCGGATATAAGATCGCTCACGCGTCAAGTTGCGTTGCGTCAACTTTCAATCTATAGGGAACAGGGAGATCCCTATTTAAGATTTCAAATATAGGCCCAGTACCTACATATACTCAGGTACCTGCGAGTATAATACTTTTATAGCTTAGCGGCAATAGGTTAGCGGCTTGGTGCAAGTGGGCCTTAGATACTTTCTACTGAGGATCATTATCGGTATAAAATGAAAACTAAAGCGTGGAAAGCTTTGCGAGACCTTTGCCTCTACGTTTCAATCGTCTAGTCTGTCAATAAAACAACCATTTGTAAACGGGTGGTCGCCAACCATATTGACTCTGAGCGCCATGTACTTACGTAATGTACCTACACTAAAAGCAGACTCAATTTGTGTGTATACATACATATATGTATAAAAAGAGTAAATGAATGTGAGAAATAATAAAGTGAGTTGTATAGTAGTAAATGGTTTCTTGATTAGAAGGTGCTACATGTACCTACCAGTCGGTCAATTAAGTAAAGTCTGTGACAGCTAAACGTGAACTGCAGCTCACTTAAAGTTAAAGTTATAGACCGAGAGATACTGACAGAGAATTCCGATCCATTTTTACCAGGCTGGCGACTCTACAGGGGTATAATTACGTACCTAATGACGAAAAGGAAAATCCTGGTCATAGCGCCAGTACCGGCGGCCCAATCGCGTGAGTGCAAAATAAAATACTTATAATACTCCTTTGGAGCGGTATGGTGGCAATTTGGCATGGTGATTTTCGTGAATAGCTAAGTACTCGACGGTGATTAGCTGTGCAATTAGCCTGTTACAAATAGTTCAATTTTTGGTTTTTAATTAACGTGTTTTCGTCGGTATAGCGGGATGTAGGCCTCGCCGGAGAAGTATAACATTACCGCTGACTTCGTTTTTCATCGACTATCAGAAAAATAATCATTTTTATGGTACCTACAAATCGTTCGACTTTCGTAATTTATCCAACACGTTCGATTAACACTCATGCGATTGGGCCGCCGGTAATGGCGATACGACCATGATTTTCCTTTCCGTCATTAGGTATGTAATTATACCCCTGTAGAGTCGCCAGCCTCGTACAAATGGTTCGGAATTTTGTCAGTATCTGCCGGTCTATTATTAATGAATACTGAAGTGTACATATAATAATTATTGACGGGAACTATGTCCGAGATGACGTCACCAATCTTCCCAGCACGTTAAGTACGCAATCTCTAAACTTTAGCGGCTAAATAAATCTCGAGTTGAGCTGAGGATTCGTACAGTGTAGTTGTTGAGGGCGAGTATTATTCTGGACGAGTTGAAGAGCACGAGGTGTCTCAGCTTGTGCTCCATCTCGTACTGCTGGCAGATGTTGAACAACGTCTGGCCGGCGTACTGCCGCATGAACCGCAGCGCTACCCGCTGGCCCATCTAGGACATCACAAAATTGAAGATTACATCGGGATCTTGTCACTTTATCAGCCTATTGTTACACGATTCTAACGATGCGTCCTTGACAATAACTAGCTGCCCCCCCGGATTTGCACGGGTATTACAAACCTTCCCTGAACACTATCAAACAAACGACAAAAAAGAAACACCCGAATTGATCCAGCAGTTCTCGACTTATAAATCTATACTATGATAAAAGGTTTTTTCTGTGTCACTTTCTTTTGTTAGAGTTAATAAAAGATTTGAATGCAGTTTTTGAAGGTAGATAGAACAATTAGAGCATCATTCGGAGCTACGTATAAGCTATGTTTGATTAAAATCGGACACCGGAAAGAAAAAATATCGCCAATTTTATACTTATTCCACGCAGAAAGAAGAAGTCGCGGGACACAACTAGTTGATTTATTTAAATAAGAAGATGTGTCGATCAATATCAAGTAACTCGCAAAGCAGTCTAACAACTTAGCATTGTTCCGAATTTCCGATTCGACCTTAGAGATGGGGTTCCTTCATATCCCCGCTTCGACACCGGCTACGCAAAGGTAACGCCTGTAATATTATGAAAGTATTAGCGATCACTTGCCGCCGTCGACCTGTTTGTCAGTATACAGAGATAATCCATATCCATATTATAATATTATAAATGCGAAAGCAACTCTGTCTATCTGTCGGTCAGTCTGTCTGTCTGTCTGTTGTCTCTTCACGCTTCAACCGCTGGACCGATTGAGATGAAATTTGGCATGGAGATAGTTGGGGTCCCGAGAAAGGATATAGGTTACTTTTATCCTGAAAAAACGCATAGTTCCCGCGGGAACGCGAGTACCGTTATTCCACGAGGGTGAAGTCGCGGGCAGAAGCTAGTAAGTAATAACAACTACGGCAGCAGAGGCTAATGGATACCGGTAATTGCCCTGCCGTGTCAGAAACTTGTGAGTCGTAAAACTGACGTTGTAAAACAATGAGCATGTTAAATGAATAAGTGCCTCGTCATCCGGCAGCTCGATCAATTGCGCGAAGTACTGCATGTCGGCGGCCTGCGCCGCGCTCGCGGCGGCGCTCGCGGCGGGGCTCGTCCGGTGCGGGTGCGGCTTCGCCTGCAGGATCGGTATCGGCACTATGGACCGCTTGCGCCGGGGGCTTGCGTGAAAACAAATATACCGTAGCTAATACTTACGAGTATACATACATACACCAATGTAGATAATCTGTAATCTTATACTTTAAACGCGCTAATCTTGTATATTTGTCTGTTTATTTATCCAAGCGATCTCAGAAACGACTCAATTTGGAATAATGGGGTTTACGGGGGCAGCAATCGATCTAGCTAGGGCTCATATCTGAGAAAACTCTGTATTAACTATTTTCACCCGAGCAAAGCTCGGTCGCCCTCCTTACTCAACAAACTAAGTGATGAGTAATGCAAATCGTGTGCAAATTTTAGCAGTAATATCTCGTAAATTCTTCCACCACAACATCAGCCCGTTTACGTTCCACTGCTGTGCACAGGCCTCGTCTCACAAAGAGATAATTGGGCCTAGTCCCCAAGCGAGCCCAGTGCGGATTTGACACATTTCCTAGAATTATTTACTTCGTAGATGGGTTCAGATTTTGTTTGCTTCTGAATTTCGCACATAACTAAGTCATCTCAGAGAGTCAGAGGTGCGAGCCGAGTTCGAACCGCCGACCCTCTCCATGAGAGGCGGGAGGACAAACCACTAAGCTAGTAGGGCATTTTTCCAATCCTTTGTTCAGTCCTTATCAGCTCTATAAAGCAAAGTAGCCTACGAGTCCTTCAACAACTTTCCTAAGTCTGATGGTTATTTTAAATTACATTCCCATGCCACTTTTCTGGATTTAGATAAGTTTTCACATCACGCACTTACTTTTGTGTGTAGTTTAGTCAATTGTGGTGGTGGTATGTGCTCTTTGAAACAGGGAAACAAACTCTCAAACGAAGTCATGAATACAAAATAAAGAAAAATGGCCTTACTTGGGTGTGACCGTCGGATCTGGAACAGGCGGCGTTCGATCTTGAGGCGAGTGTCGACTCAGCAGCCCGGCTATGGCCGGCGCTGCTTGCACAACATTCTCCCACGACTCGTGGTCCACCAAAGGCCCCGATAAAGATTGGCTACTACATACAGAATGTGAAACGTGTTAGATTTAGCTACAAATACAAATTCGTTTATTCTCCATAATAATATGAAACACGTGCCGATGAGATGAGATATGCCGTTTATTAGCTTGTATTTTAATTTTTACCTATGGGAATATTTTCTTTAAATAAAAATAAGGTACGGTCTACGCCATCCCCCATTTTAAATTGTGTGACAGCCCGTCAAGTATTTCCCTAGTTATAAAAGGATATACTTACACACGCGACTTTTCTACAGACTTATCATACGAACTTTATGAAAAGTTTTCGCGGATATTTGAATACATGAGTTTTTTTTAATGTCGATGGTATAGACAAACGAGCGCACAGCCCACCTGATAGTAAGCGACCCATGGACACCGAAATCCTTTGATTCCCCATTAAGAAACCATAATATCGAATGCGTTGCCTACCCTTGAGGCCTAAGATGGCATGCCTCTGTGCCAGAAATTTCACCGGCTGCCTTAACCCCCTACCGGAACACAACAGCGCGAGCACTGCTATTTGGTGGCAGGTTAGCGGGGAAAGACGGTGGTACCTCCCCGGACGGACCTATCGCCAGGCCCTACCACGAGCAGATGGGAGATATGTCAGAATCAAGCTGTCCTGTACATTCTACCAAAATTCTAAAGATTGTTAAGATATTCTCATTTTACGTACAATACTTATACCTAAAAAGTACCTATAAGATGAGTATATAAAACACAGGTTTTGAGATGTTGAGATACGAATAGGTACATACGGTTTCGGAAATGATGTAGTTCCACCTTTTCTTGAATTCGAAGTAGGCTCCGCGGTTTTTGATCCGATCTTCAATTTCGCTTAAAAACACCTCGTTATTTACTTTTATACACTGGGGCTATATTCGAAGTCTTTAAATGGGGATCTCCCTGTTCCCTACAGGATCGCTCACGCGTCGCGTGAACCTTAAGCAGCTAGATTTAAAGTTCAACTTGACGCGTGAGCGATCCTATAGGGAACAGGGAGATCCCTATTTAAGACTTCGAATATAGCCCCTGTAATCTACACACTCGGAAAACAGAACCGATTATAGGGACTAGGTATCAGAGTAACATTGAACACTTTATTTTTATTTAAGAGGACTAATGTACTGTAATGTTAAAATTTTACTTGTTGAGCTTGGGAAAGTATTGTGCATTGGCTCATTATTCCGCCGTGTTGTTGTCGTTGAAACTGTGGGTACTGTTTGTGCAGAACTTGATAGTAAATGTTCTCCAGTAGTTTTCATGAAAGTAGTCGTTCTTTTACCATTAGTTGTACTTGTCCCTTTGGTACTGTCAGTTTTTTCAACCTGTAAACTATCGCGCTTATATTAAGCAGGTATTTAAAGAATTAGTCCCTGGTGGAATCTAGTTCTTAATTAAAATGGAATTCTCAATTCACAAATATGGAATTTTATAGGACCACACAATTAATAAAGCGCGTGGATCAAGCAATTTACACTAATATTATAAATGCGAAAGTAACTCTGTATTTCTGTCTGTTTCCTCTTCACGCTTAAACCGCTGGACCGATTTAGATGAATTTTGGCATAGAGATAGTTGGAGATCCGGGGAAAGACATAGACTGTGCTATTAACACGTGCAGTACATATTTACCCGACTGCGCCAGAAAGAGGGTTATGTTTATCGAGTGTAAAAAAAATTACATACATAAGAGGTATTTTGCAATTTCTTTTTTCAAAAGCCGCGTTATCAACCCCAGCAAAAAGGAGAAATGTTATAAATAAGTTTGACGTGTAGAAATAGGCAGTTCCACTGCAGCGGGGAGTCAGACAAGGAGACGTAATCTCTACGAAGCTATTCACCGCCGCATTGGAGGATGCCTTCAAGGTGCTGGACTGGAAAGGACGAGGCATCAATGTAAATGGCGAGTACATCACTCACCTTCGATTTGCCGACGATATAGTAGTTATGGCTGAGACCATGGAAGACCTCAGTGCTATGCTCGTTGACCTCAGCAGAGTTTCCGATCGAGTTGGTCTGAAAATTAACATGGATAAGACGAAGATCATGTCCAACGTCCATGTTGTGCCAACTCCAGTAATAATCGGAGGCTCTGCGCTCGAAGTTGTTGACCATTATGTATACCTGGGACAAACAGTCCAGTTAGGTAGGTCCAACTTCGAGAAAGAGATCAATCGTCGAATCCGACTCGGCTGGGCAGCGTTCGGGAAGCTTCGCAGTGTCTTTTCGTCCAAATTACCGCAGTCTTAAGTCGAAAGTCTTCGACCAGTGTGTGTTGCCAGTGATGACTTATGGTTCCGAGACGTGGGCGCTGACGATGGGCCTCATAAGAAGGCTCAATCAGAGGGCAATGGAGAGGGCTATGCTCGGGGTTTCTCTGCGTGATAGAATCAGAAATGAGGATATCCGCAGTAGAACTGGGGTCACCGACATAGCCCGAAGAATTGCGAACCTTAAGTGGCAGTGGGCGGGGCACATTGCTCGCAGGACTGATGGCCGATGGGGCAAGAAAGTCCTGGAGTGGCGTCCGCTAACCGGTAGACGAGCTGTCGGTAGGCCTCCAACAAGATGGAGTGACGACCTTGTAAAGGTCGCGGGAACGCGGTGGATGCGAGTGGCACAGGACCGGTCTGAGTGGCGCGCCTTGGGGGAGGCCTATGTCCAGCAGTGGACGTCTATCGGCTGAAATGATGATGATGTAGAAATAATCTACTATAGGAAGTCCCGCGCCTCCGCAATTCAAAACGCTTCAAAGTATTTAAAAAAAGCACCACCAACACTCTCAATGCGTGTTTGACGGCTGTCTCAGCACGCACACTTGCGTTGAGAGTGTTGGTGGTGTATTTAAATAGGTACTTTCCAAATACACTGTAGCGTTTGAATGGGGGCTATCGGGTGTGAATTTGCCACTAGAGGCGCTAGTGTCGCGTGAGGTCCAATAACATTCACTTTTCACTGGTTTTGGCGGGCTTCGTGACATAAATGATAATTTCTTTAATTTACCTGTTGAAAAGTGATCGCCTTCGTAAAATTATCGCAAATAAATATGGATTATTTGGCGATCAACGCTTTGAAAAAAAAAGTAAAAAATTCCGAACAAAACGGAACTGCACAACATTGCGGCACAGCTACTCAATATGATGATAGTTATTTATAATTAATAAACTTAATGAGATTCAAGATTGAAAACTTTGTTTCGGCTCCGATCTTATAAAGTCGCCTTTGACAGCTATTCCTCTGGACCTTAGTCAACTGTGGCGCCACCTGGTGAGCAAAAAAACGATAGTGCCCATTGTAGAGGGGCGGGACCTCCTATGGTAGATTATCTCTACCTGTGTGTCTGTGGCCTCGTAGATCCGCAACGGGTGAAAAGACACATTTACTTAGCTTTCTTTTTTCCGTAAGAAAGCTGAGTTAATCGCCAATTTTCTTAGCCATGTTCAATCTCTCAGTCTCAACGTATGTTTGATGTCTACCAGGATTATCACAAGCATATCGATCTTAATGCGACTACTTACCACTATATTAAAAAAAGAATATTAAGTATTAACGAAATAATTTAAAGTTAAATACTCTGTTAAACATATTGTCTTTTAAAAAATAGTTTAAAAAAAGTTAAAAGTAATTAAAATATTGTTCAAAAAATTAACAAATAAGAAGTTAGATTTAGATTTAGTCAGTGATGTTTGTTTCTTTCTTTTGGCACATGTGGTGACCTTCTGTAATTGATAAGACATTTAGATCTTAAGAATGCATGTAAAAACTAAACAGTGAAACAGTGTACTTATTGTTGAAGGTTCTAATAAATAAATAAATGTTTAAAAAAAATTACCATTATCTGCACTTTTCTCATGTCGTCTATGTTAGCTGTTACTAAGTCGTCGCCCTCATCATTTCAGCCAAAAGACGTCCACTGCTGGACATAGGCCTCCCCCAAGATTCGCCACTCAGACCGGTCCTGTGCTACTTGCTTCCACCGGGCCGGGGACTGATGGCCGATGGGGCCGGAAAGTTCTCGAGTGGCGCCCGCGAACCGGGAGACGAGCTGTCGGTAGGCCTCCAACAAGATGGAGCGACGATCTCGTGAAGGTCGCGGGAAACCGGTGGAAGCAAGTAGTCGTCGCCCTACAAGAACTATAATCTTAATGAAAAATATAAGTATAAGTATGAAATGTAAATATGAGTTATGTACGTACTTCTTTGCTCCTAAGTAAATGTTCTCAGTTTCACCCCAAGGTTGACTGGTAGAAAATGCTTGTAGCATTAAGTCCGCCTATTGTACACTGCATTTTTTTTTGTTTGTGCAATAAAGAGTTTAAATAATAAATAAATAATAAGTATACAAACCTGTTAGTAGAAGCAATTGACATTGTTTCACTCCTAGGTCTAATTTCGTTTTGCTTTGTGACTTTAAAATTCATTTTACTTGCAGGTAAATACGTGTACGCTGACCATGGCACCAGATATGCTGAAAAATTGATGAAATACTGAAGTTGAAACTGCAAGCTTATCTATTTCATCTAATTCTAACTTTCAAACCCCAGGTAAAATATTTTATAAACATATTTTAAATATTCAAGTATAACATGCATTATTGTAACCTACCACTTAAATTGTGATGCATGTCCGCTATATTCTTCATTATAGGTATATAACTTTTATTTATTTTGTTGCCATATTCGAAATCGGTTCCCTTTTTTAAAAAATGCATTAAATCTTCTATCTGTTGGTAAGATTCCTCATTCGCTTCGTCATTAGTTGGAGCCTTATTCAAAATGCCAGAGTGCTTATTTTTTACTAAGGCGTAATACTTCCTAAACCTGTTAAAGGCAAGAGTAAGTGCTTTTAATGAAATAAAATAGAAGAATGTCTATCGTAAAAAGCCTTAACTTTGCCGGGGTAGTTGCCCAAACTTCGCTCGGACAATATCACCTCAATATGCTTATTTTACACCAATTTATTGTGACCAGGGCCTCTATTCGAAACGTTACATAGGGGGAGGGAGGTTCGCTATGCCTGCGCTCACGCGTCACGGCGCTCAAATTGAACTTGATATGTAACTGTTTAAAGTTCAGCTTCAACGCCGCAACGCGTGAGCGCAGGGATGGGGAATCTCCCTTTCCCTGTGTAACGTTTCCAATACAGCCCCAGATCATGATCCTAAAAACAGGCAATTTTTTTTATTTGCCAATAAAATAAATAGAGAAAAGTCTACTTATTATTTCTCGTAGGAAAAGTTTGGGCGCCAGACAAAGTTAAGGCATTTTACGATGCTAAAAAAACACGCGAAGACATTTTAACATAACACAATGCCATTAAGAAGAAATGTTTGTTAAATAAGTAAAGTAATAATTATAATGTATTTTGTTAAATAAAAGCATTAGTTGGCTTGATATCTTGTTTTTAATGTTATTGTAAAAAAAAATTTTCCGGTTTGGCCGGATACACATCTTTGCCCTTGACTGTACCTAGTTACCTATTGAGTTACTGGGCCTTCGCAAAGTCCATCAAATACACTGTACGAAATAGCCAGCCTTGAATCTTAATAATCTTATATTAAGTATTAATTCATAAAGTCCCGTAGTGAAATTCGTAGCCGTAAACCTCTACAGTGCAGGATATTAAACACGCGGTATTTACCACCATAACAGCCAAGTCCCACTGCTGGGCAAAGGCCTCCTCTCATCATGTTAGGGTTTGGGCTAGTCCTCAAGCGGGCCCAGTGCGTAGATATTGGGGACTTAGACTGAGAACTGGTCACTGTGCACTCATCCTTGAATTTCTTCGCAGATGCGTGCAGGTTTCCCCACGATGATTTCCTTTACCGAAAACCTCAGTGGTATATTCAAATTGAATGTCGCACATAAGTAAACTTAGAGGTGCGAGCCGGAATCGAACCCCCGGCCCTCGGCATGAGAGGCGGTGGTCAAACCACTAGGCTAACACGGCTTTTTTATAAACATGGTATAAGAAGAAATGTTTTATGGGTATTTTTTATTTAATTAATTTAGGTAACTTTTTTGTACTGGGTGTACAAAATAACATTTTCACTTCTCTTGCTCGTAAAGTTGTACTTTAGGCTGGCAGAAGGCTGCGTAAAATTGAATTTTAGGCTCTAGAGCATAAAGTAAAATCTTCGTCTAAGACTAAGGAGATGAGGGCATACAGCCACATACACTTTTAAGCTTCATATAATCTTATACATGAAACATGCTTTTTCTTGTGATTTATTCTTTATATTCTCTATTTTAAAATATTAGTATGGATTATCAAATTAATAATTAAAAAATTAACGACGAAAAGGTGTGTATATTCCTGAAAATCAAACAAAAAAAAACATAACCATGGCATTACACGGAGCGTGACATAAGTCAAACGTCACATTGCTGAAAATTAAAAAAGAAAAATGAAATGGCGGATTTTTTTTCCTCTCGGCTCGGGTGTATATCTGTAAATCTCGGGTAAAATGTCTTGTTTTTTGCTCTTGTTGTACAATCTACTATTTTTTCTGTAACAATTGATGCTTTGTCCTTCCAACAGTATTTTTCAGAAATAAAAAAGTAATAGCTGTGACTCTAGAAAACCACCCCAAAAGTTTATAGGGACAAATCATGCCAGCATCGCAATTTAAAACTTTTTTTTTTTTTTTTTTACAAGTACCTAGATTATAAATGTTACATACGGATTACGATTTATCTTAGATTCTCTGCTAAACAGTGGTGCATTGCTCGCAATTTTTGATTTCAGTCGTTTTTTCAGATTCCACAATTTTCTATTTCTGTTTGTAACGGATTTCGTCCGAAAAACAGGCGAAGTTAGTCTGAAAATAGTCAAACAACTATTGAATTAAGCAAAACGTCAACGAGATCTAAGGTTGTACAAGTAAATGACTGAATAAATAGTTATTTACTTATTTCTTACTAGCTTTGCCCTCGTGGAATTCGGTTATCGCGTTCCCGCGGGAACTATGCGTTTTTCCGGGATGAAAAGTAGCCTATGTCCTTTCCCGGGACCCAAACTATTACCATGCCAAATTTCATCTCAACCGGTCCAGTGGTTGAAGCGTGAAGAGGTAACAGACAGACAGACAGAGTTACTTTGTCATTTATAATATAAAATCTGGATTCGAGTACCCATAGTCAATGGAATTTAATTGGGTCTTTATGAACTACTTAATTAGGTAACGTGCCGTAACTATTTGATAACAAGGACTTGTCTAGGGCCGGTTCCTATATCCACGTAACGCCTCGTTTTGCCTACGGACGGTTAAAATTTGACAGATTCTCTATGGAACAAATGTCAAAAATCAACCGTCCGTAGGCAAAACGAGGCGTTTCGTGAATATAAGAACCGGGCCTTAGACCGCATTCACTGCTACTTTTTGTTTTGGAATTTTCGCCATGTGCCTACATTTCAACGCACATGTTTCTAGGTACTGCGTGGAAGTCAGCAAAACACATGTATATTATTACGCGTTCAAGGCAGCGAATGTGTCAAGAACGACTTCTTGATTGAAAGTCTATAGCTTGAATATTTATTCAGCTCAACAACACTTAAATAGTACTTGTAACAGTCGTGTGGCGGTGAGTAAATGTCTGTTTTAAATCTTACAGTCAGTCAAAAAGTGAAGAGTCAGATATGAAATGTTAAAATAGGAAACACGTCTTACCTGTAGTCAGGCGTGAGAGGTCCAAAATCGTAATTTAGGTCGTACAGTGGTTCTCCAGAATCGACACGTCGTCCATAACCTGTGTAACCTGGCGTGTGTAGCGAAAATTGGACTAACGGCAGCAAACTGGTGTCATATTTTACCTGTGGGCTAAACAGTTTTAATAAGTGAATATTAGTTAAGTATTAATCAATAGTACCTGGGCGAGCAAGCTTTGCTCGGGTGAAAATAGTACAAAAAGAATTTTCCCAGATATGAGACGTATCTAGATCGATTTCTCACCCCCGTAAGCCCGTATATACCAAATTTCATCAAAATCGTTAGAGCCGTTAACGAGAACGCGATTACAAAGCAATATACAGGGTGGAAAGATCGAATGCCACATGGATGGCAACTACCTTAAATATTGTAAATAGCACATTTTGTGTAAGGGAGACTTTCCTTTGTTTTTAAAAACAATAAATACTGCATTTAAGGATTTATGAAAAATCGCTTGCCTCAGTCGGGACTCGAACCGGTCAAATGTGACAAAAAATAATGTGCTGTATTTTATGATGCAGATTGAAAGGGTTACTGATAAGGTTCATTTTTCTCTAAATAACAAATACAATCAGAATAACGGAAGGCCATGAAAATTAAAACACACAAAATAAAACAATATTCATTTTCTCAAACATGCTCGGAAATGTTCGTGTTACTTTCAAAAAAAGAAGACGCGAGGCTTTCCATTGCCGGCCTTGGCCAGCAAAAACATTATTGTCGTGTGTGTGTGTGTTTTTTTTTAATTCGCTTGAGACACCTTTGTAGAGCAACTGACAAATCCATGGAGGTAATAAGTACAACTTCCATGGCCAAATCATCCACGATCATGGAAGTAGTAAATACTGATGTGGGGTAAGTGCGCCTAAATTTATTTCGCCCCTATGCCTTGTAAACAGCCAACTACTAGTTGAGTAATATTTATAGGTTTCGATATATTTATGTTAGGCGCACTTACCCCATCTTGGCGCACTTGCCCCGAAACTGGAAAATCCATGGAGGTAATAAGTACAACTTCCATGGCCAAATCATCCACGATCATGGAAGTAGTAAATACTGATGTGGGGCAAGTGCGCCTAAATTTATTTCGCCCCTATGCCTTGTAAACAGCCAACTACTAGTTGAGTAATATTTATAGGTTTCGATATATTTATGTTAGGCGCACTTACCCCATCTTGGCGCACTTGCCCCGAAACTGGAAAATCCATGGAGGTAATAAGTACAACTTCCATGGCCAAATCATCCACGATCATGGAAGTAGTAAATACTGATGTGGGGCAAGTGCGCCTAAATTTATTTCGCCCCTATGCCTTGTAAACAGCCAACTACTAGTTGAGTAATATTTATAGGTTTCGATATATTTATGTTAGGCGCACTTACCCCATCCTGGCGCACTTGCCCCGACTGACCTTACGTATTTCCTCGCTGTTTGAGAAAAGCATTATATATACCTCGGCCGCAATTGCGATTGCCGGACTCGTACTAATAGAAGGCTTCGCTTCGCTCAGCCTTCTAACTGACTCGTCCGGCAATGCGCTACTTGGCGGCCTCTGCAATAATGTACTATTAATAACCTTACTAAAACCTTGCTAACTAAAGTAGTTGTTCAAAATGAGCCCCGTGTGTTTTAATTTTTCGTTTACAATTTTCATGGCCTTCCGTTATTCTGATTGTATTTGTTATTTAGAGAAAAATGAACCTTATCAGTAACCCTTTCAATCTGCATCATAAAATACAGCACATTATTTTTTGTCACATTTGACCGGTTCGAGTCCCGACTGAGGCAAGCGATTTTTCATAAATCCTTAAATGCAGTATTTATTGTTTTTAAAAACAAAGGAAAGTCTCCCTTACACAAAATGTGCTATTTACAATATTTAAGGTAGTTGCCATCCATGTGGCATTCGATCTTTCCAACAACACACAACACACTAACTATACAAATATTGCTCGTTTAATAGTAAGTATAGTTATTATATATTTATTAAACTATTCCGTTACTGATTGACTGACGAAGTGATGACAACGCACAGGTCGCGCAGCCGTCGGTAACTACTTCATTTGGCATGTAGGTTCCTTAGGGAATGTAGGGAAACACAAATGCCATTTTTATCAAATCTAAAATAGACGCCATAGTTCTTAAGGACAGATTTCGCTATCTCTCATAGTTTCTGACTTCTCCATTAATACTGAAATTTGTATTGGTCACCCTGATGGACTGCTCACAGATTCCTAGTGAAAATTATAGTTATGTTTACCCTGGATGAACGTCATACATCTCGTCGAATTTTTTTTCGTCGTCCATCGATTGTACGAAATTCCAAAGGCCTGGCTCGAGACGACCCGATATGTTTGCCAGTGGAACTTCAAATACGACGTTGTCGTCTTCTGTTGGTCGCATAGTTGTCGATATCTTAGCTGCTTCAATCTCTTCTGGTGCAGTGGAACTGTGTGTACAAAAGTAAAATTAAATTAAACCCACTGACGAACCAATACGCAGACAAAGTAAGACAACTACTTCACAGTCACACTGTTGACAAAGAGTATATTAGGTAGGTACCTAGTACCTACCCATTGCGTAATACGCGCGCTATATTAATTTAGGTTTTCCGTGCCTTAGCGAGATGTGTGTAAACTTCTAAGTATATGGGTGATTTTACGAGCGTGTCAACCGCCGTCACTGCCGTCAGTCCACTCTGCCGCATTTTTTAACAATTTCTACGTCAGATTTATTGGTATTTTGTAGTAGGTAGTAAGGAGCATTCTACAAAAATATACAATAAATCCATGTAAATCTGCTGGAAATGATGATGATGATGAAGTCAACGTCAGGCCGTGTAATTTTTTGCATGATAGTCATCTCATCGATATATCTACACTCACATATTCTTCGGGGGCTGCATGGTCGTGGTGGTGGACCGAGTGGTCCGCAGTGTGTACAGGCGGGGCGCGGTCGCGTTGCGGTTCGTGTGAACCACGGCCTCCGGAATGGGACCCCAGTAGCCGCCGAACGTCTCTCCGAACTCGTACACCATGAGCTGGCTGGGGTTGGCGGCGCAGGACGCCACCAGGTCGTACCCGGACGTCAGTTGGATCACCATGATGATGTTGTTGCTGGATTCCGTTCTGATAACATTAATATTAGGTCCTTACATATGAAATTGGCGTTTGGCGAACTGGCAACTTTGATTCAAAATATGTGGCGTTCGGCTAGGAATTCCAAATTCAAATTTATTTCAAATTTAAGACCATGTATTTCTGTGTTCGAATTACGAAATTTATTTGTTATCGCGTCATTTGTTTTTCTTTCACATCGTTCTGTTCACAATATGGAGAACTTAAAATATCGCTATATTTACGAATATGAGTTTCACCTCGGCACTAGTGCTGCAGAAACGGCTCGTAGGATTAACAATGCGTATGGGGAAGCTACTGCAAAAGAAAATACGGTACGTTATTGGTTCCAACGTTTCCGTTCTGGAAATTTTGACCTACAGAACAAGCCTCGTGGACGGCCGGAGACACAAGTTGATAACGAAGAATTAAAAGCAATTGTGGAAGCAGATCCATCGCAAACCACGTCAGAGTTAGCGGCAGGCTTCGGTGTGAGTGATAAAACCATTTTGATTCACTTGAAACAAATTGGAAAAGTGAAAAAACTTGAAAAATGGGTACCGCATGAATTGAGCGACGCAAACAAAGAAACACGCGTCGAGTGTTGCGTTTCACTTCTCAACCGGCACAATAATGAAGGCATTTTGAATCGTATGAAAAAAAAATTGAAAAATGGATCTTGTACGACAACCGGAAACGTTCTTCACAATGGTTGAACCCAGGTGAACCAGCCAAATTCTGCCCGAAACGAAAGTTGACTCAGAAAAAGGTACTGGTAAGTGTCTGGTGGACTAGTGCCGGTGTCATCCATTACAGTTTCTTAAGATCTGGGCAAACAATCACGGCTGATGTGTATTGTCAACAATTGCAAACGATGATGGAAAAGCTAGCCATTAAACAACCCAGACTGGTCAATCGATCTAGCCCACTGCTGCTTCAGGACAACGCTCGACCACATACGGCACGTTTGACGGCCGCAAAACTACGGGAGCTGCGACTGGAATGTCTTCGACACCCACCATACTCCCCGGACCTTGCTCCAACTGATTACCATTTTTTTCGGAATTTGGACAACTTCATGCAAGGAAAAAAATTCAATTCTCACGAGGCTGTCCAAACGGCCTTCAAAGATTTTATTGATTCTCGCTCACACACTTTTTTTAGTAAAGGAATCAATGAACTACCTTCGAGATGGCAAAAGTGCATAGATAGCCATGGTACATACTTTGACTAAATAAAAAAATAGTTTCATAAAAAAAAATCGTTTTCATTTCTGCCATATGAAACGCCAATTTCATATGTAAGGACCTAATATTAAAGTTTTACGAGACGCAAAGATGTCTTTTTCTCCACCACCTACCTTTCTCGATATCAGCCGTCATTTCAGAATACCTTATGAAGTACATACTTGGGTCTCATTCCGGACGCTCAAATTGAACTTTAGCTACTAAAGTCACGCGGCGATTCGAATATAGCCCCTTATTACTTTAACGCTGGTAACTGGAAAGTTACAGACGTAAGAAGTCAAGTAGACTATATAATATGTGTCCCCCTATGTAATCCCAATAAAAGTGTATGCTTTCACTGCGGGTGGTTTCCTTGATAACCGAGTTCATTGGGATTTCCCACATCCCTAAGTAAGGATAGGTCATTGGCGAGAGGTTAATATCACTTTTAAAAGGGGATAACATATATACACCTAGGTTACTGTTGTACCATAATAATACATATATTGTTAGTAACTTTGGCAGAACTCGGTAAACTCGTATAGGTACCTAATAAGTAGGTATGTACCGACGTTACGTATATACGTGTTCCAACGCCCGCATACAAGGTCCCCTTCCTCCAATAGAAATCTCGGATCTCATGCAGTGGTAGATTATAGGTACTTATTGAAACTTTCCTTGCACATACCTATCGAATAGCGGATATTGGTATTTTGCCTGCCCATTAACTAAGTACGAATAGATACCTAAGTTGATATGAGTACCTAATACCCATTGCAACCTCGATTGGAAAGTTATTTGTTCGTAATAATAGTAGATTGTATGACTAGGGAGCAAAATGGTATATTTTACCGCGGAATCTTGAGCTAGCGAAGGATTCAAACTTTGTCACCCAAGGCATAAATAAGTTTGCTACCGTGTTGTACACTCTGCTTTTCACTCCTCCTATGAGAAAATCATTAGATCATTCGTTCATCATTGTCATTAATTTAAGTAAAACAAAAAAATAATACATTTAGAAACAAACGAGGTTAAAAAGAACGCGTGTTTCGCGCGCCTATCATAAATTCATAGGTAGAAGGCGAAAATGACTTCCAGATTGAAGAACTACTTCATTGTATTTGTGGTATTTATATTCTGTCATGCTCGCATAATAATAGGTAAATTTTAACAATTGTGAAAAAAATACATTTTATGACAATTTCGCTCATGTATCAAACAAAGTTTTTTAATACATTTCTGATAAAATGAAAAAGGGCAGTGCAATTCATATTACGTACTTACATAATATTCCTTTGGAATTCTCTGAGGTGTTGATTCCAATACATTGCATCACCTAAATCACTTTTTTGATTTCATTCATTCTCTACGAAATAATTCATAATACTACATAAGGTACGTTTTATTTTGGAATGTAAGTGTAAAATAATACGGCAAGGAAATGAGCGCTCACGAAATTCGCGGGTTCGAGTTTTTTTTTTAATTCGATCACACGACGAGTTTCAGCCAAATTGAAAATAAAAAATAGAAAATAATTTATCAAAAGCAAGTATATATTTATGAATTTATGGATTTTTAGTATGTGTATTAAAGTATTTATGTAAAATGCCGATATATAAAATTCTTATTACCAAAAAGATGCGACTTTTGAATGCAACTTTTTACAGTCTCCGCAGCTCCGTGAACGCACTGCTAAAACGTATTTTGCTCCCTGTTAGCGGGGTAGAAATGAAAAAAAAAATTAAAAAAAGCGAAGAGGGAGCAAAATCGCATTTTGCTCCCTCTAAACGGGCAACAAAACACTTCTTTTCGAATAGGAGGGGTGAAAAGTTACTTAAAGCATCGAAGTCTGGCAAACTAGCTCACTTTCGCATTTTATTTCGCAAAACGTGACGATATTTTAGCCGCAGTATCAGGTATCGATTTTAAGCTTGTCTTTCAGGGTTTTTTTTTTGAGTTGTTAAAAAAATAAAAAATACATACGATTGATGCTGTGGGCGATAGCTAAATCCCATACTACTATTTTTTTTCACCATCTGGAAAATAAATTAAAAACCTAAAAAATGTGCTTAGAATCGATAGCTGATACTGTAGGTCTAGTATATCATCACCACGTTTTGCTTGAACCTATGGTATAGGGCCTATACTATTCTTGTGCCGTGTTCAAGTAAAAGTACCTTTGCTCGGTTGAAAATAGCTAAAAACGAATTTTCCCAGATATGAGACCTAGCTAGATCGAATTCTCACCCCCGTAAGCCCCTATATTCCAAATTTCATCGAAATCGTTAGAGCCGTTTTCGAGAACGCGATTACAAATATATATATTTATATATATACAAATTTTGCTCGTTGAATACATCTAATATATAAAATTCTCGTGTCACAGTGTTTGAAACCAAACTCCTCCGAAACGGCTCGACCGATTCTTATGAAATTTGGAATGTATGTTCAGTCAGTAGGTCTGAGAATAGGACGTAAGCTATTTTTCATACCAAAAAAAATCTAATGCGGTACGAAGTCCGCGGGGTCAGCTAGTAGTTTATAGAATGAATGTAAAATGTCGTATTTTAGTTATAGGCTGGGGTAGCGGAATTCGATTAGCCTATTTATTTTGATATTATTTTATTTTGATATTATAGGTATAAAAACTTATCTTAATATTAATATTATTATATAGCCTAGTAATAATGGCTAAGATATTAATGTATAATTGATTAATATTCCTGATCCCGCAGTCAAACTGTACTCCAGTTTTGTGGGACTATTTTTATTCATTCAATTGTATTTGTTCTCAATAAATAAATAAATAAATAATATGATAATGCGGCAAATAATGTGTAAACCGTCACTGAATATCAGTACCTAAACGAGATGGCGGAATCTATATCAAACCTTATGCTGATATAGCAACTGTACGGCATGTCGAGTTTGGCGAAGTGGAGCATTTCAGCATTGGCCTCTGCGACGTTCTTGCTGAGGAAGACCGAGGGCACGGCGCGCCGCCGGCAGTACTCCGACAGGTCTTTCTGGTACACGTAGCTACGAGCCGCGGCCGCCGATAGCTGCGTAAGTATCAGCAGCCCCACAATCCGTAGTCGGACCATGGTAAACCTGCGACACTTAGTCAGAACCAACGCGATGTGAGTTATGACGCGGCTTAGGTAGGTTCATAAGTAGGTATGTATCGGCGCAAATTTGTATAGAAAAAAAAACTATTAAGTAGTATTTACTTTCTTTAAGTAAAGTACCTACGTTAGTTTAGGTACTCATCGTCATACCTGGTCATACTAGTTGTTTGACTTACATTCATTTTCCTCCGATTCGCATTGCGAAGGTACCTAAATATAAATATATTTCTGAACATCCTCAAACCAAGTCATAAACCGGACCGGTCTGAGCGGCAAGCCTTGGGGCGGAGGCCTATGTATGTCCAGCAGTGGACGTCTCTCGGCTGAATTGATGGATGATGAATGTCATAAAATAGATTCTCCTTAACCAGAGAATTTTCTCACTCATTTTAAATTGAGCTTCGCTAGCTGAACTTGAATCTTTCCTCGCAAACTGAACCATAAAGTAGGTAGGTACATATATAGCTACCTAAGTAAGTAGTATTAGTACCTAACTACTGCTATATGTATACATATTCTTAGTCAGCGAAATTAATGTTTATGCCAAACATTCCACATGGATCTTGGATTTCAATATTACCTAATAATTAGTTATCTTAAAATTCTTAAATTCTAAATAAATAAAAGTATCTATAAGTTAACTCAAAGTATAGTAAGTAGTTACTAAATAGAGTAGGTAAGTACAAATACTTGGCCATGATGTTGAAACAATAAATTAAACCGTGGCATGACGTCGACGATAGGGGTCGCGTGACCCGCAGCCGCGCGGCCGCCCAACGCATCAAAGCTTTTTATAATATAAGCGGTTCGCCTCTTAACAAGGACTTTATTATACAAAGGAAATAAAACTACGGCATCAACTTTTTATTATCACACGAGCGGTACCTACGTACCCTAAGGAAATATTAGTTGTAAATAGTTGACGTATATTATACCGTATACCCCACACAACTATAGAGTAAGTATGTACTTATATTAATTTAATTACAAGTAGGTAGGTAAGTATTAAGTACAAAGATTAAAAAAAACTCACTCGTGTATCCATCCATTCCATTTGTATCTAAAACTATTTCAATTCCTCGCTACCGGAAGCTTTCGAATATTCTTTAAAAAACAATTTCCCAGAGAAGGGTAGCGGAAGGGCGCTCGGATCTCCGTGACTTCCTTTCGTCTCCGTTGCGTAGGTAAAGTTTGTAGTAACTTGAAAGTAAGTATGCACAAGTATTTTTTGATAATATAAATAGCTATCGAGCTATTTCGCAATTTCTTGAATACCTAACGAGCTTTTACGCGCGACTTCGTTAGCGAGAGAGTTTTCATGCTAAGGTCCCATCCCCAATATCATCCAATAAAGGAATGATCCAGGTTGTGAATTACCTGTACGCCAAATTTCATTGTACACATTTCATGAACATACAACTCCCACCAAACTTTCAGCTTATAATATTACCAGCCATTGCCCAGTGCCCGCGACTTCGCATACGCAGAAACAGTAAAATGTAAAATTCCGTTTTTTTGCTGTTTCCGTTGAAATTTCGGTATATCCTCATAATGTTAGCACGAGTCGAATGTTTTCAATACGTCGAGTTTATTAACAACAATTCGGACTTATGGCAAAAATTATGTCACTGTTAAGTAAAATGACAGCAGTCTATTGACAGTGTCAATGTCAAAAGAAACTAACCTAACCTCTACGTCGTAGTCGGTACAAACCTAAAACCGAGTATTTAGAGTTCATATTTGAATTTATTATAATGATTTATTGTAATTTTACTCTGAAAATAAATTCATAAGAAACTTTATTCACATCTTAGACATGACGATTGTGGAATATATGGCTTCTTTGGCCCAAAACCCCTACTTCGGAGCTGGTTTCGGTCTATTTGGAGTTGGAGCAGGTGCAGCAATTTTACGTAAAGGGTTTCAGACCTCTATGATATTATTCCGACGGCATTGCATGATCACGTTAGAAGTACCGTGTAGAGACAAGTCGTACCAGTGGTTGCTGCAATGGATAACTCACAAAGGAGCCAAGAAAACACAACATTTAAGTGTAGAGACTTCATTTCTTCAGAAGGATACTGGGCAGATAAAAACCAAATACGATTTCATACCAAGTGTCGGCCAACATTTTTTCAGGTTTAATACTCTTGCTGTAACATTTTTCACTTCCTTTTGTATATAATCATCTAGATAATGTTTTTCCTGAATGGATATATCCACAATCACACTCCATGTGAAATAAGTTACTTAGTTTTGAAAATATTTATCATAGTTCCTGTGCAATGTCTAGGAAAAAATTGCAAATGATTTTCATAGCGGTGCAACATCATCATCAGGTCAGCAGAACAATAACCACTGCTAGAGATAGGCCTCACCCAAAACTTACATATTGTAACATCAATATGTTTCTTAATGGTTACATAACACCATAACAGAAAATATACAGCAGTGTTTTTCAAACTTTACGTTATGCAACACTCTTTTAAGTTTACAATTATTGGGGGCATTGGGTTGCCAAGAACTATGCTACTACTGCAGTATTTAGTATACTGTAATGGACTGACAAAAAAACCCTGATTCTGATCCAGGATTCAATCCTCCGACCCTCTGCATGAGAGGTGCTAGCTCAAACAATTAGGCTACCACAGCTTGATCTTCTTCAGAAATAGAATGTAAACAAAAACGACATGTAACTTGGGAGTTATCAATAAAGTACCTGTATCAGTATATCTTGTGTAAATATATCTAAATGAATCACAGAACCTGGTAAAGGATAATGTAATTTACTTACTTCATTTTGATTAACGTATAATTAGAACATTTTTGGAGGGTTCATAAATGTGGCATTCATATTTCAGATACCGTGGAGCCTGGATCAAAGTGGACCGCACCAGAGAGCAACACACTTTAGACCTGCACATGGGTGTGCCGTGGGAAACTGTCACATTGACATCCTTCGGCAGCAACAAGCAACTCTACTATGATATATTAGAGGAAGGTAAAGTAATAAAGACATTGTAGACTTTATTATTAGATTATTACATATTTGGAGGACCATATACAAGATGAAGTAACTACACCGAGCAGAAACATGTTTTGAAATATTCTTAACAGTTAATTAAGAAGGACATGCCGTTCTATGTCAAGTTTTGTCATTACGTACGTACCAAGAAAGAGTATCAATATCACTGTGACATTTGAAATTTCTTTCTTCTTTCTATAATGGGATGACGACAGGGTGAAGAAATCGAAATTCTAATTAGTCCGTCAGTCAGGTAATAAAAAAATATTAGACACGTATTTTTTGTTTTATCAAATTAACAAAGAATGACTAATTTAAAACGCATTAAAGTTGGAGAGTGGGGGCTAACTACGTCACCGTTAAGTATAAATCGTACCTAACCGTGACGTCACGCGCCATTTCAACTCAATATATCTCGTATAAGTTTGATTACGTGAAAAAAGAAGAAATACGTGTCCAATACTTTTCAATAATCTTCCTGATAGACTAAGGAAAAAAAGTTGTCGTCATCCCTATTATGTTGACCCGTATTATAATCTACCCCATACTAAATTTTGTGGCAATCCAACCAGTAGTTCTCAAGCTAAACCCAGAAATACATACAGTCAAGGTCAAAGATAAGTATACAGCCAAAGCTTCAAAATATGTATACACCGACTATTGCTATGTCATTAGAGCCACTTTACATACAGTCAGGGAATTTTAATTCTATTTAAACAAACCCGTAAGCATGGATTACGTTCATTCCGCCTGACTTACATTACTGCAAATATGTTCATGAACGATTTGTATTGCACAGCTCGCACGATGGCGCTGAAGCAGCACGAGGGCAAGACGATAATGTACACGGCCATGGGCGCCGAGTGGCGGCCGTTCGGGCACCCGCGGCGGCGGCGGCCGCTGCACAGCGTGGTGCTGCGCGCCGGGCTCGCCGACCGCATCCTCGCGGACTGCCTCGACTTCATCAACAACCCGCAGTGGTACACCGACCGGGGGATCCCCTACAGGCGAGGTAACGCTTCACACTTAGGTCCACTTCTTTTTTAGCTTTT
>OZ020272.1:22087839-22135086 GCA_963971205.1 Aethes cnicana | reverse complement strand
ATTCCACACTCCATAGGTTCAGCTTTCGTTTGCCAGACTATATTAGTCTGGCAACAATAATCTGTTGCTACAGTGGCGCCACCAATATACTCATTTCGACTGATGCTTGGAAGTGCGTAGACTCTACTCTACTCTTACTTTTCCTCTCCCTCCATACAGGATTCTGTTTTGGTTGTTTGACATAACTTCAATTGCTTTTTTCTGTACGATTATTAGACTATAGGTACAAGCTGCTACTGCGAGTTGTGTCACAAGGACGTCACGTCGAGTTGCCGCTTTACTATTGTAATAAAAAGCCGTGGTGGCCTAGTGGTTCGACCTACCGCCTCTCAAGCCGAGGGTCGGGGTTCGGTTCCGGCTCGCACCTCGAAGTTTACTTACGTGCGAAATTCAGTTTGAATTTACCATGAACTTTTCGGTGAAGGAAAAAACCGTGAGGAAACCTGCACGCATCTGCGAAGTAATTCAAAGATGTGTGTGAAGTCCCCAATCCGCACTGGGCCCGCGTGGAGACTATAGCCCAAACCCTCTCATAATGAAGGGAGGCCTGTGCCCAGCAGTGGGACGCAAATAGGCTGTAGTAGTAGTAGTATTGTAATAAAAGTGGCAACTCGACTTTGACGTAACGGTGTCACGCGACCCGGAGCTGACCTTGTTTTCTTAGACCATGGGCTGCACTTTACGGTGGCGCTGGTACAGTCGAGTTAATTAATATGTGTACACTTTTGGACCTTATTATAACGTGGTAAGGTGCAAAAGTGTGTATATATTGGCGAACTCGACTGTACATTTTAGCCTTCCCGTTCATGTTACTATAGGTTGGATCCGGCGCTGATAAGGCCCGGCAGAGTGGACATGAAGGAGTACGTGGGCCACTGTGACCAGGAGCAAGTGGAGCTCATGTTCCTGAGGTTCTACAAGGGCGAAGAAGCCCCCGAATATGCGAAAACATTCGCGAAGAGGTAAAATGAAACTGTTTCAATTTAAGTAAAACTCATTAGGTACTAGAAGATTCGATAGGTACGTTCCTAGTGTACCATTAACTATTCGGCAATGTCATAAAAAGACGACAAAAAGAATAATGGTTTTACAACCATAATAAGTTACAATTCATGTGCCTATTATGAAAGACTGAATAAAATTAAAAACGATGCGGTTCTACCAATAATGGAGTGAGTTTGTTTATTGGATTGACCAAAATTATAGTAATTAAAATTTCAGTAAATATTGTTGTGCTAACGGTATCCTCGAATCCCTTCTTCGGTCGAATATTACTTCGCATATAGCGAATAACGTCAAGCCATAAACCTACGTCAAGCTCGGTAGGTTCCTTAGACGAATTTAGATACTCTATACTAAGTCTGTAAAAGAAGTCGCATCTGAAACTTGAAAATTAAAAGAAACTATCAAGTCGAGGGGATAAACGATACTGAACACAAAATAACGATTTTTAGAAAAATTTACAGTTTGTTACATCAAATTGTCTGTATGTTTGTATGTATGTCCGAATTTAACTCGAAAACTACTGCTCGAATTGCAACAAAATTTGGTATGAGGGTAGTTTTTAACACTGGTTAACATAAAGGCTACTTTTTATCCCGGAAAAATGCACAGTTCCCGTGGGCATGCTCCTAACGAATTCCACGCGGACGAAGTCGCCGGCAGAAGCTAGTAATATTATAAATGCGAAAGTATGTCTGTCCGTTACCTCTTTACGGTTAAACCGCTGGACCAATTCAGATGATATATGGAGATGCATGGAGATAGCTGGGAGTCCCGGGGAAGGACAAAGGTTACTTTTTTTCGCTGTAACGCGGTAACCGAATTCCACGCGGGCGAAGTCGCGAGCAGAAGCTAGTGTGTAATATAATATTATGTTTGATTTCAGCGTGATGAGCAAGAACAAGGACGTGAGCCCGGCGCAGATTCAAGGCTACTTCATGTTCCACAAACACTCGCGGCCGGCGGACGTGCTCACGGACGTGGACTACATATGGACGCTCGGCTAGACCGAGCGGAGCACGAGGGTAGATCGTGAGAGGTCGAGTCATAACATTCAAGAACATGCCATAATGGCTGCGTTCCGAATCGCGCTCAGAGCGCTCACAGCACCTTGCACCCTTTTTCCTCTCTAAAATCGACTCCCAAGAGAAAAAAGGATGCAAGGTGCCGTGGGCGCTCTATAAGCGCGATTCGGAACGCAGCCAATATTCGCATGTTTTGTGTCAAAGTTATAGATGTATTTTCAATTGCCGTTCACTCAACATAAAAGTCCAAAGATAATTGTTTATTTTCATTTATTTAGGGCACCTGTTGTAGTGTATGTGGCGCCATCTATTTCTCCATCGGGACACTATCGACTCCAGCAACAGTTCGGTGCACGAGTTGGCATGGACGCCGACCTGCTCAAACGCGGGAGCGAGACGCGAGACGAAAAGTAACGGGCGAGAAAGAGAAAGCGAGAGACGCGACAATAAACGCGCGCCAATGCAGAGACAGTCAGGAGAGGGGAGCCAACGCGTCGTGACGTGGAGACGCCGACGCTCGAAGGACGCTCTATTTGAAGCCCTGTGGAGCCCTACGAAGTTTTGGTTGGAACGCCGACAAGTTCGTCGCCTCATGAGTGTCGGAGCGAAAGTATTACGCCAGCACGCCTTGGTACCGGTGGCAGTTCCGTCGTGGCTACGTCCCCCCTGCTTTGTTCGTATGGTGCATGAAGATACCTGCACCTCCAGCTCCATCCCCTGTGCTCGATCATCCCGCTCGTCTCCTTGTGGACTTACTATATTCGCGTGTGCCTAGTTTCATGTTCTTGATTTGTTTGTGGTGTACATTACAGTGTTGCTCGTACTGCTGGTTTTATTTAGTAAGCACCATATCAACCTTCTGGCACCTAAAGAACCCACCCCTGCAAGTAAGTTAGTATCGGTGGATCACATAGGATCCCATCGTATACTACATTGGCGCCCAACGTGGGGCTCCACAGGGCTTCAAATAGAGCGTCCTTCGAGCGTCGGCGTCTCCACGTCACGACGCGTTGGCTCCCCTCTCCTGACTGTCTCTGCATTGGCGCGCGTTTATTGTCGCGTCTCTCGCTTTCTCTTTCTCGCCCGTTACTTTTCGTCTCGCGTCTCGCTCCCGCGTTTGAGCAGGTCGGCGTCCATGCCAACTCGTGCACCGAACTGTTGCTGGAGTCGATAGTGTCCCGATGGAGAAATAGATGGCGCCACATACACTACACTGTGACCTAGATAGTGTGTTGCCTATTGATATGTTCTAAAGTTCGTTGTGAAAAGGTGCATTTTGTGATTTATTATTTTAATATATTATTATAGAATAAATATAGTAATAGAAATAAACTACTCTTCAAAATAATACATTTTATATTTTTTATCCCGGAAAAGCGCATAGTTCCCGCTGGAGCGCTATAACCGAATTCCACGCGGGCGAACTCGCGGGCAGAAGCTAGTCTGTTGTATACCTACTTACAGTTTTTTTTTTTACACATCTTCGAGGATAATGGACAAAGATATACTGACGAAGTTATTACCTAAGCAATATGGTGTAACTTACTTCTTACTCCGTTTTAAATACCATAAAGCCGTAGCATTAACAATGACTTACAGTACTGACCCTGCTAAGGAGTCGTCCTCCATCCTAAATCATTAAGGGCCCTCGCTCACGGTGACTTTTTGTAGCGATGCAGTCGCGCGTTAGCATCGATACAGTCGCGATGCGGTCGCTAGCTGTTTCTAACGCCTCGCCTACTGTTACTAACGCGCGTTAGTAGACACGCGACAGGATCGCTACAAAAAGTTGCCGTGGGCGAGGACCCTAATTCTTTTCAACGGTAACGACGCATATATCAGCACCGCCAGGTCCAACGCCGACCGATATGTGCGTCATGGCGTACAATGAATAAGGATGTTAAACACCTATAAGTAAGATCCATATTCGCTTTAGACGTTAGCCACCCTCGGCGTGTCAGTGACGGCTTTTGTATTTCACAAGGCGTTAAAAGGTTCATTTAATTGTACATAATTCTGAAACAAACTGCATGACATTTGTTTTAGCTTCAACAGACTTTTCAACAATACTTTAACTTCAAAGCATGGCCAAAAATATATGAACACTCAACATTAATTCATACACAGATGATCATTGTAATCATCATGTCCGAGTTGCTTAAACTCAAATATAAATTGCGAAGCTAGCTACCTATCTACAAAGTTCAATTACTACGGGGCGTCCATAAAACTTATCTAAAATTGGCATGTTTTTTTTTTTTCAATTTGAAAGTTGACCTAAACGAAAATGATGTCAAAAATAAGTACCTGAAGAAAATCTCATTGAGTTTTGGGGGAGGGGAGCCAAATCTCACGAAAGAGAGGGGGTTGAAAATTTTGAAAAATCACATCACGTGAGTTTATTGACGCCCCCTATCTATAGCTATAGGTCAGGTAAATTAAAACCACAAAATGTTTTCGTAACATATCTTGGACCAATTGTGTTTTAATCACTGTTCTTTTGTTTACAATTAATAAGCTTAATTCAAATAAACTAACCAAAAAAGACTTAAAGAATCGTATCGGAGAATCGGTTTAGACGGTGGTATAGATACATAGGTAGTTAATCATTCCAGTCTTATACACTGTTAAGCTGCTATTCCATTCCATAGCCAGCGATCGAGCGGCGAGCGACGGACACGTGCGGCCGTAAAGGCCGTCTATTGCTGCCATTGGTCGCAGCGATATAGTCCGACCCGCAGAAGTGGTTCCATACAATCTCATAGGTACGATTAGTCTCGCGCGCGCCCGCTGGCCTTGGAATAGCACCTTTAAGGCAAAAGTAACGATAAGCTTGAAACTGGTTGATAGCAGAGCAGAGTATAATGTCACGCAATGCAATGTACCTATATGATAATTGCCATGTCACTTTATCACCCTTTTTTTCAAACACTGAAAAAATAAAATGATTACTTGCAATCTCCCCGTATCCTATACTATTAAACGGGTTGAATGTCAAGTAAGTACCTAAATTATGAAGCGGAGCTCAAATTAATAAAGTATACTCTTTTTTGTTTGTTTTCATTAATGACAACCTGACATTGGCTTCACAGGTGCTACAGGAATTTTTAACCGGCGGTAAATAAAATAATAGGGAAAAGTACTGGATGACATTAAGACATACTCGTATGCCATGACACCATGCTAGGCCTTGCCATCAACCAGTTGTAAGGTTCGAGTTAAGTGTAGGTAAGGTACCTACCGAAACATACTTCGGGCAAACGAATAACTTCGGAAACACGAATATCATAAGTGCTGCTCTACTTTCTTTAACTCATTGAACTTTTTAATTTTACCGTAAAAAGTTGAGTAAAGAATACCTATCAATCTAAAATGAACCGTAAATTAATAGTAAATGCTTAAAAAATTGATAAATAACTTTATTGAAATGTGACGCCATAATTTTACAATTATGTGAGCCTGCCCAAAAAATCGTAATAAGTTATACAATAAGTGTTTGTAGAAATAAATTACACTGACGAATCATTTGTTTCTATAACCTACGAATAGTTTCACCTTGCATTATTATTAATAAAAAGGGTTACCTTCGTTTTCAAATCGACAATATGGGAAAGCCCTAGTTTATAAGTCGCGCCTGATTCGCCTTGACCACTTTATTTCTAGAAATACTTTTAAGAACGTAAAAAAGCTTAAACTTTATAAACAGTAACTTTACTAAACTAGCGTCGCCTGTCCCAACATAGACTAAATAGAATTAGATCACAGAAATGACTGGAAATATACATTTTTGAGACAAGGGACAGTATTTCTATATAATAAACAGTAATCAGACAGTTTTCATTATATAATTGTAACAAAAAAACATTCCTCAATCATCTTCACTAACAGTCTGTAAACCGCATCTAAAAACAAAACTAGTTCAAGTGAACACTAACCTATTTCCTTCCGCCCTAGTGAACACTTACTGTTACCGGTACAGAACGCGTAATAAAATGTATACGTAAGCACGTATTTTTTTTTTTTACCTATTCTAAAAGATATTTATGATACTATAAGTACCAAATTACAAAGCAAAGTACTGATCAGTATAATATATGTTATTATTATCTTTAAAGAAGGTACGAAATTACCGCATTGACCCTAACTCTTTTTGTAATCGACTGTACCGCAAAATCTCATAATAACTTCTCTTTGAAACATGTTCTGCATGCATTAGAGCCGTTTTTCCGTCTTTTTCGTGAAACTATTGAATTTTCCGGTCAAATTGCACTAGTCGGACTCTTTCACAATACAGACGCAACCGCTACACGATGCGGGACCTCGTAAATACGTATTTAGTTGCTCGTATTATTCCAGGGTCCGGCGACGCGACGCTATTCCATATAAATGCTATCATATATATCACATGTTTAATTTTGTCGCTTGACGTGCCAGCCGGCCAGCGCCCCGCGCATCGCGGCGCTCCCTAAAGTTCAGATCGTTGATAGCCATGGAAAGGACAGATAAACAATCGAAATAAAAGGCGTTTCAAGTACTAGTACTATGATCCTATTTACGAATACAAATGGAAAACCCGTCAGTAGAAGATATCAGGCGTTGAAAACAGACCAAGTACAATTTTATAATAAGCCCTAAATCGAAAAAAAAAAGATCTTTTTTTGTTATTTACCTCATCTAGTGAGGATTGTTTATGTTACCATATCACAATGTTGATAGATTTAGACTAATGTGGTTTTAAAGTATTTTATCTACATTTCATGCTATTAGTTTAAAATTTTGAAGTTGTTATTTATTCCAGGGAAGTCCAGTTGAGAAATTTTACTATTCATTCAGAATAAAAAGGATGACGACAACTTTTTTTTCCTTGATCTATCAGGAAGATTATTGAAAAGTATTGGACACGTATTTTTTTCTTTTTTCACGTAATCAAACTTATACGGAGATATATTGAGTTGAAATGTCGCGTGACGTCACGGTTAGGTACGATTTATACCTAACGGTGACGTAATTAGCCCCCACTCCAACTTGAATGCGTTTTAACTTAGTAATTCTTTATTAATTTGATAAAACCAAAAATACGTGTCTAATATTTTTTTATTACCTGACCGACGGACTAATTAGAATTTCGATTTCTTCACCCTGTCGTCATCCCTATTGTATGAACAATCACCAGGAAGCGACTTTGTTTTATACTATGTAGTGATGTTTAAGTAACCAGTAAGTGTTTTTCTCGGTGATGCAAATCTAAATAAAAAATACTATTTCAAAATTTTAAAATAAATGACGAAATCCCGAAAGTCAGATTATTACAGTAAAAAAATCATAATTCTAAATCTTTCAACATAACGCCAACATAAGGATACTGATACTCGCGATAAATAATCCTTACTATAAGAGGTACTTGCGAAAAAAGTGAGGGCGGATTCACTATAGACCTTGCACTATAATGTATTGTGAAAGAGCTCGTAACATACTAAAAGACATCTTTTGATTGCCCCAGAAACACAAAATAATACCGTGAAATAGAAAAATTACACGCATGTCACTATTTGAACGAACAAATCAACAAACGTACGTAAGTGTACTGTAGTACATACGTGTACAAAAAGTCACATTAAAGAAATCTTTTGAAATTACCTCTGTATAGTTTTAACGATTTAACACATGCTGAAGGAATTTATAACAAAAAAGGATTCGGATATATTCTCTCCTAAGACGCTATGCTGCGTGCCAAACGCTACGCTACTGCGCTCGGCGGAACCAAGAAACAGCACCAGGTCTTTCATCCTCCCGTCTGATGGCAGTGCGGACAACTGAGGAACAACAATCCATAATATCTGAAGATATGTGCAATAAACATTTTCAAAACTTAATCAAAACAGGAAAAGTAACATATGTTGGGAACAGTGAGCGTCAGGATGGCAGTCTATGATAGATATTCAGCAAATGTAATCAACACATAGATAAGGCATGTCGGACCACGCACAGGGTAAGTAATGATTTACGGAGCTGGGAAATTGTCAGAACTCACTATCAACAACACCATCATGTTTCAGAGATGGTTACCTAGCAATTTTGGTGCCAGGTGCTCTTCAAGCCAGGGTCACACCGAATGCGTGTGCATGTGCGTGCATTGTACTGTGCACGTCAAGGGCACGGCACATAAAACATATATGTACAGCACGATCGTTCGCGCACACGCAAATTGGTGTGAGCCGGGCTTTACAGTTTAATAGATAAAAAAAGGCAAAAATACATTTCGACTCGAGAATCGATCGAGACACGACAAATCGTGTCTATCCATCTGGTTCTCCGTGTAAATTAATTATACAGGGTGGAAAAATAGACGCCATGGAAGGAAACTTCAGCCAAGACCTTTAATATTGGAAATAGCAATGTCTATGCAAAGGAAATTACTTACTTTTCCTTTCAGAAAACAACTACATCATTTTCCAAAATATTCAATTTGTCTTAATGCAGAATCGAACAAGTGTTACAAGGATATTAGCGCCGCCCTGTTAAACACCTGAAGACTCGAGGATTGGAAGGAGCGCCCGGCCGGTTCCCGCTAGTCGCGTGACCAGACGACGCACGGGCTAAACCTTATTTCACGACTTTATTTTTATATTCATTACTCAGACTGAAATGTACTAAATACTAGGATAACTCCATTGTTATTTTATTGCAATGTTTAATTCTAATTTTTTTTCTCAATATCAATCTCTTGCATGTTATTAGCGCCAGTGGCGCCATTAGCGGATCTTTGTGAAACTAACTTACGAACGTTTTTGACGGGCATGAAAATGTGTCAAGTGCATTGATCTACTATAAGTATGTTATTATAGGTCAATGGTCAAGTGTTATTATAAAATCTGTTGTCTAAGAACCACAATCTTTTATTCTGTTTATTCAGGATTATTTATATAATCCTGTAATACAAGGTCTAGGATGAGAAACAAATGATCAACTTTTAAAATTGGATCTTGACCAATAAGATCGGTTGCCAGTCATCTGAAACACTACAGGTTTGGAATTAATACTACTACTACTACTACAGCCTATTTGCGTCCCACTGCTGGGCACAGGCCTCCTCTCATCACGAGAGGGTTTGGGCTATAGTCCCCACGCGGTCCCAGTGCGGATTGGAATTAATAAAGACAGTTAAAGAAAATTGTGGCACAAATTTAGTAAAACAAAGAAAATCTTATTAAAAAGATGAAAGGCATAAATGAACAAAGTGCCTACGTATTGTTTCCAAAGAAGTAGCATAAATGATCATTCAAGTTTGCATAGAATTTACTATTTTTCAATATTTAAGGTAGTTGTTGAGGCCCTCCCTTCGAGACAACCAACGTAGCAGAGAAGCATATGTCTAGTAGTCTGACTGTTTTTCTACACTTACAAAAAACCAAAGCCAAAACATAAAGGAATGCAAGAATATATTGATAACAAACGGAAAATATGTTTTTTTATATTTGTCAAAAATGCGAAGGCATGTATTTAGTTGCTTTTTAGAGTTATTATTAGTTTTCCAGAACGAATTCCTCTACAATTCTTTTTATTGTCCTACTGCTTGCTACAAATAAGGGTATATCAAAAATCTGATTTTATCCAAATTATTCTGATTAATGAGTTTTATATGGGCACACTCAATATGATTTTCCGGGTGGTATTAAGATGGCCTTTCATCCCTTTGATTTTTGGCATGGGTTTTTGGAACATGCTGTAATATAGCAAAAAAGTTGTCAAAGGGGCGATATATTTTTCCGCCCTGCATAGTTCAAATGCTGTGTCAAATTTATGTAAAATACCATAAAAATAAAGACAGAAATTATTAAAAAAACGATGGACCTGTAAATTTAGCTGAACATTACATCAAAACTGTAATGTTTAGCGCGCATGATTTAATTTATATGGTCCAAAGCGTCCAGAACTATCATGCGCGCTAAACATTGCAGTCAGCTTGCGAAAATTACTTGAATATAATCAGTTGGCCAATGTGTGGAATAAAATTCGAAACTTGATGATATAAGTACAGGTACCCCGATTGTGCTTCCGCGATCCTCAGCATTGAGGGATCGAGCAAGAAGAGAAGAGATCCCGATTGCGATTCGACAAACACTTGGTTGCTGAAATATTTTTCAAGCAAGTTGGGTTGTTTCCCGGCACTCGTTAAAATCATGTAATTAAATTAATAGATTTGAGAAGACATAAAAAGTTTTGAGTATTTTCATGTACTACGTTGTCTATTTTTGCAGCATTGTATAATATTTTTTTTACCACGTCGCCTTTGTATACCTTTAGCAACGCCCATTGCCAGAAGGCCGGTAATTGACTTGGATCAAATTTTCTTAACATGGAATCTCTAAAATGGAAACAGAAAGTATTGTTCGAACAAAACAATGAAAACATTAATCTAAGAGGCTGCTTGGTGTCTTGTCTTAGCATTAGTTTAAATTTAACAAGACAGTTAAAATGTTCAGGTAGCTCTTCATTCAGTTCCAACAAAACTATACCATGGTAGAGCAGGACCATTTTGAAATATTGAAATGGCGTCTTGGTTTTTGTGTTGGGTAGCTCCAGTGTGTCTAATGTCACGAATTCCAAGACCGCGGCATCGTTGACATCGGTTTCACCAATTGGTGACTTATTATTCGCAGGATTTGAATCTCCAGTTGCTACGATTTCGTTTGGTTCGTAAGCCTGTGACTGTAACATAGGCGTGGTAACGTAGACCATAGTATCGGTCAAATGGCATGACAAACCAGCTGCCCAAATGTTTTCAGAAGCGTTTTGATTACTTAAAGCTCTTTCTGACATCAATTCAGACACCGGTTTCACTTTGATTCGTGGTTTTGGTTTATCAATTATTGTGTCTGCCTTAGCAGCATTATCTTCCACGTTATTAGTCGATAATGATTGAGTTGAAGTGATAATTGGCATACAAAAATTGCCATTTTCAACCTGTTCATTTTCTAGTTCACCATTAACATCAGATGACTGAATCTCTGTAGGTTCATTTGGAACGATTACAGGTTTAGTCTCAACCATACCAATCTTTTTAGTAGGAAGTTGTTTTGGGTTTGGTACTGGGGTCTTGTTCAGTAATTTATTTTTATAATATAAATCATTTGCTGTGTTAATATTTAAAACTCGATCTGGCAGATCTTCCGTTGTAGTATTAGATGAACAAGTAATTTTTTCCTCATTATCCGTCTTCATTGCGGGAATTTCGGGTGCATTTGAACTGCTATTTTCATCTACTTTATCATAAGCAACCTCTTCATCGGAAAATGAAATTTCTTCGAGATCTTTCCACCCAACGTTATCATTTTCAAAAGGTTCGCGTGTTTTTATTTTCGGCATTATCCTAACAAAGTTGGAACCTTTATTTTGAGTCGCTTGGATAACAGGCTGCCATGTAATTTCCAAATCTTTGTGCTCCATATATCGCAACAGCCCAGTACATCCAAAACCATTCTTATTTATGACCTTCCTACCTATACTTAATATTTTACGTTTAAGGGAAGATTCACAAATTTTTGGCTTATTGCTCATCATCTCATTATCAGACTGAACCTTCTTCATATGTTTTTTGTTGCACATTGCAACAATACTTTGGATTGTCTTGTAATTAGCAATACTGGCTTTTGCTTGATTCCGATGCCGCAACGACATACCCGACTCGAGCTTGTTTTGAGGCGGACAATCTGAGGGCGTGCCATCGTTATTGGTGCCGCCCCCGAGACCCGGGCTCGGCCCGTTAGCGTTGTGAAGAGAGTTTGGTTCAGGTAAGTTATTCGACGTATCACAGTCAGTTCGATCTAATAGGACGGTCGTTTGCGTAGAACTAGTAGAAAGACGTGATATTCTTTTTTTCTTACCTTTACAGATTTCACCATCAGACGAGTCTGAAAGTGCTCTTTTAGCACTTGAAGAATTGTTTTCTTTTTCATTAGGTGACTGGACATCGGCGTCGTCTTTTCTTATAAAAAATGTGTGAAATCCACTGGTACGCTTGTTCGCAATAATCTTTTCGTGGTTATAAACAACAACGTTTGAGCAACCAGTGATGTTTTGCTTTCCGTCAATTTTATTCAATTGTACTGTACAATAAGTTTTGAAAACTTTTTTATGTTTTTTGACAAATTTTTTATGGTTTTTTATGTGCCTTTGTACAGACGAGCGTTTAAGGTAAGTTTTGTTGCATATGATGCAAACGAAATGCTCTTTATAAGCGTTCTTCCATGACTGTTTATTGACAATCGGCGGAGTCTGCACTGGCGTAACAACCGGTGTGTCAACTGGCAACTCTGTGTCATTTCTGTCGCTACCACTGCTCGGTTGCGGCGAAGGTTCTGGAAAGTCCTAAAAAAAAATACATATTTAATTCCTTGTTACATATTTTATCCACTGCACATTTCTTGTAAAATATACCTCAAATGATACGTAATATCCTCAAATCTAACCCAAGAAATCAATTATGAAAATACTGACGACTGGAATGGTCCAGTTGGAAGTGACCCTGCCTTCTGTTCCGATGGGCGCGGGTTCGAATCCCGCTCGGGGCAAACTTTGTGTGAAGAGCATGAATGTTTGTACTCGAGTCATGGATGTTTAGTATTTATATGTGTATGTATTTCTCCGTATAAGTAATTATATCGTTGTCTAGCACCCATAATACAAGCGTCGCTTAGTTTTGGGCTAGGTCAATATGTGTGATATGTCCCAAGGATATTAATATATTATATTATATTTACATATAGTATTCTTTTCTAATTTTTCATTATTACAAGTGACTAAAATGTAATGTGATGTTTTTAAAACCGGCTCAGAAAGCCCATTCACTTGATACCACACACGACAGGTTTCCGAACCAAATACTTGGATTTTTTCAATGGCCAAAAGCTAAAAAATAGTTCAGTGCCTCATAACAATTGCAAACACCAGTGTTTTATACTTTATTTTTAACTAAATTAATATTTAATAGATAGATCACACTTTTTCTCAATGAAAAATTATAAAAACTTACTATTAGTAGTGTATCGTAACCTTTATACCTCAGAACCCGCCCGAGTCCAGGCGCGGATTTTTGTATTTTATTTAGTAACTAGCTTCTGCCCGCGTGGAATTCGGTTATCGCGTTCCCGCGGGAACTATGCGTTTTTCCGGCATAAAAAGTAGCCTATGTCCTTTTCCGGGACCCCAACTATCTCCATGCCAAATTTCATCTCAATCGGTCCAGTGGTTGAAGCGTGAAGAGGTAACAGACAGACACACAGAGTAACTTTTGCATTTATAATATTAATATGGATTATTGTAATAATTATTGTAATAATAATTTAACCAAAAATAGTAAAATGTTTACCCATTTATTGTTGCCTAAGTTTTTAGAATAAAAAAAGTAACAAAAAGAAAAAATCTCTTTAAAAACAAGCTTTTATTAAAATACGTACGCGAATATTACAGTTTCTATAGAAAAATCACATTAAGTTAGGAGTGTTTATAAAAATCCAACGTAACTTGGTCTCTGCTACAAAACAATCCGTGGGAGTCCAGAGGTCTAAGTAAATTAGACCTTTGATTTTTTGCTCTCGACGTGCACTTGGCCGTTTCTTTTAAATCATTAAAATCGTATAAAAATGTTTATTCGGTAATTTAATATGATTTTATTGAAAAGTGGAGGAATTATACACGTTCAAGAGTAGTAGTATTTAACTTCATTATTTACTGGTTTATTAGAATAATTGATGCGTATTTATAATACTAGCAACACATTTTTTCTATTTGTCAATTTGATTTATGGCAACACCTTCTTCTGTACGTGAGCTTACTAAAGTGAATACACGCTATTTCCAAGTTTCCCGTTTTATTGTCACCGCCGCCAGCAAGACCCAAGCCTACCATCAACAATTTACATAATACAGTCCGCTGCGCTACAATAACTTAAAATTCATTAAAAAGCTAAGAATATTTGCTACGTGCCCAAATGCGAAAGATTACGTCTACGGAGTAAAATTGACCGTATGTTTATTTCAAAGTGAAATTTAGTTTACTTTGTTTATTCCTATAAGAGAAACAAGTATTTAGTAGGATTATAAATTTAATGAAGTTCCTTTCCTGATTCATAGGCCAATCAAATTCGGTTTATTGTAATAAACAAAACATTATTCATCCAACAACATCAACGCATAAAAGTTCGTGAATTCAGTTGAACACTCCAAATATTACGTCTAGTACTAGAATGTACTCGTATGTCCTTCGTACGCTTAAACTGGTTTTAATACTCTTGGTTCTCAATGTTTCTCTCGGTACTATCTTTTCACATAATTTTTTATAGTCATTAAATTCAAGATGCCATTATTTTTCTTTTTCGATTAGTATTTGAACTTAAGGGATACTTGCGCGACTTTTTTTTTAATACTTCATCGCAAAATCTCAGTTAGGCTTCAAATCTATACTGCTGTGGGGCCATTCTATTGTGGGGATTAGTTTACGCTTAAGCCAGGCCTTCGCCGTCTCTGCAGCATGGCAAAAAGTCTCATGCAGTTCAAAACAGCAGGAATTTTGATACCTCAAACTTGAAATGTATGATAAGTACTAGATTCGTTTCCAAAGTGTCTTTGTATTTCACTGCATTCATATTTCTCTCTACAAAACGTATATGGATCACACTTTTTACTAAAATGCAGCTGCGTCGTGTTTATTTCGAAGTTTTTTTCGTTTGTCGCTTACATATACCTCGAATTTGGATGAATCCGTTCATGTTACTGGTCGCCATTGGTTAGTAGTCCAGTTTATGTGCAGGCGAGTGCACTTCTATTTCACATCTTATTGTGCAACCACTTGAGTAAAAGTTAGTGTTAAACCATAACCCATTCCCACCACAACTCATTACTCGTCTAGACCGATACATCTGTCTAAATGTAATAGAAACATTTATGGGTAAGTTCTACAGCATGGCACACGGGGTTTTTCCTGACAAATTTCTTTGAAACTCTGTTTTTAGCTACATTCATCATAGAAGAGCAGCTGATTTCTTCAGAAACTTAACTATACCGTTCTTCTTCTAATACTTGGTGATTGACTAAACAGTAGGTCTTGGCAGGCAATATATCTGTGGCAATTTCGTAAACAGATTTATCACTTGTACTATTGTAAAATTATACTTTTTCAAACGTATGCGGCATGAGGTTGCCTGCAATACATATAGCGACGAATAATTGTTAAAACTAATCAGTAAATACTTGGGACATGCCCTTTTATGTTTTTTGGTATTTTACACGGCAATTGATTCACATATTTAGTTTAAAAATATTGTAATTTTAGTTAAATTTAGCTTAAAACTTCACGTAGACGGACGACTTAGCATCATCATCATCATCATCATCATTTCAGCCGAAAGACGTCCACTGCTGGACATAGGCCTCCCCCAAGGCTCGCCACTCAGACCGGTCCTGTGCTACTTGCTTCCACCGGTTTCCCGCAACCTTCACGAGGTCGTCGCTCCATCTTGTTGGAGGCCTACCGACAGCTCGTCTCCCGGTTCGCGGGCGCCACTCGAGAACTTTCCGGCCCCATCGGCCATCAGTCCTGCGAGCAATGTGCCCCGCCCACTGCCACTTAAGGCTCGCAATTCTTCGGGCTATGTCGGTGACCCTAGTTCTACTGCGGATATCCTCATTTCTGATTCTATCACGCAGAGAAACCCCGAGCATAGCCCTCTCCATTGCCCTCTGAGTGACTTTGAGCCTTCTTATGAGGCCCATCGTAAGCGCCAACGTCTCGGAACCATAAGTCATCACTGGCAACACACACTGGTCGAAGACTTTCGACTTGAGACACTGCGGTAATTTGGACGAAAAGACACTGCGAAGCTTCCCGAACGCTGCCCAGCCGAGTCGGATTCGACGATTGACCTCTTTCTCGAAGTTGGACCTACCTAACTGGACTGTTTGTCCCAGGTATACATAATGATCAACAACTTCGAGCGCAGAGCCTCCGATTATTACGGGAGTTGGCACAACATGGACATTAGACATAATTTTCGTCTTGTCCATGTTCATTTTAAGACCAACTCGATCGGAAACTCTGCTGAGGTCAGCGAGCATAATACTGAGGTCCTCCATGGTCTCAGCCATGACTACAATATCGTCGGCAAATCGAAGGTGAGAGATGTACTCGCCATTAACATTGATGCCTCGACCTTTCCAGTCCAGCACCTTGAAAGCATCCTCGAATGCAGCGGTGAACAGCTTCGGAGAGATCACATCTCCTTGTCTGACTCCCCGCTGCAGTGGAATAGGCTTCGTGGTCTGGTCCTGTAGTCGGGCGGACATGGTGGCATTTTCGTACAAACACTTCAACACTTCGATGTACCGGTAGTCAACTTGGCACCTCTGGAGAGACTGCAGCACAGCCCAAGTCTCGATCGAATCGAAGGCTTTCTCGTAGTCCACAAATGCAAGGCAAAGGGGGAGGTTATACTCTTCGGTCTTCTGTACAACCTGCCGCAACGCATGTATGTGGTCTACGGTACTATAGCCCTTTCGGAAACCGGCTTGTTCGGGAGGCTGGAATTCGTCAAACCTGCGCGCGAGACGGTTCGTAATGACTCTCGAAAACAGCTTGTAAACATGGCTCAGAAGTGAGATGGGTCTATAATTCTTCAACAAGGTGTTATCACCTTTTTTGAAGAAGAGCACCACCACACTTCTGTTCCATGCTCGCGGCGTTCTCCCTTCATGAATGACGGAATTAAACAGCGTCTGAAGGGCCTTAAGGACTGGTTTACCACCCGCCTTCAGGAGTTCGGCTGTAATTCCGTCGTCACCAGGGGCTTTGCCGTTCTTAAGCTGTTTGAGAGCCATACTAATCTCGTACAGGCTGACGTCCGGGATATCTTCGGTATAGTGTCGGGTTAATCTAGCTCTAGGGTCTTTAGCTGGATCAGCGACGGGTGTTCGGGTTGTCGTGTATAACTGTCCGTAGAACTTCTCGACTTCTCCCAACAGCTCCGGTTTGGATGAAATGATCCTGCCGTCTTCGGTCTTCAGCTTTGTCAATTGGCTTTGGCCAATAGACAGATCTTTGGCAAACACCTTCGAGCCTCTGTTACGCTCAATAGCCTTTTCAATACTGTTGGTATTGAATCGGCGTACATCACGCTTCAGAGACTTCGAGATCCGTCTATTGAGCTGCCGATAATGACTAGCGTCACCTGAAGACTGCAGAATCATTCTACGTCTCACCTCCATGAGATTAAGGGTTGGGTCTGAGATTTTCTTGGTTCTTATACGGCGGGTCTTGAAGAACTTAGACCCAACCGTATGAACAGCTTCCACAAACCCGTCGTTATAATCGTCCACGTCGCTTTCTAGGCATGCAAAACGGTTATGGAGTTCGAGCTGAAAGCTCTCGGGGTTTTGGATCTGGGCCGGTGCCGGGCGGAGCGTAGACTTTATCAGTCGAGATCTCTCAAGCTTTACTTGGATATTCAATGTGCCTCGTACCATACGGTGATCGCTCCCGGACTTAACCGAATTGATCACTGAGACATCATCGAATATCTGCTTCCTCGTCGACATGATAACGTCTATCTCATTCCTCGTTACACCATCAGGACTCATCCAGGTCCACTTTCTGTGCTCACGTTTCATGAAGAAGGAGTTCATCATATAGAGTCCCTCCTTCTCCATGAAACCAGCCAGTAGGTGGCCCCGGTGATTCCTGCGCCCTACTCCAAATTGCCCCACTCTCAGCTCTTCACCGTCTTGTTTGCCTAGTTTCGCGTTGAAGTCCCCCATAACAACTGTGAAGTGAGTTCTGGAGCTATGCATGGCTCTGGAAATGTCCTCATACATAGCCTCCACCTCATCGTCGGAGTGCGTCGAGGTCGGAGCGTAAACCTGTATAACCTTCAACGAATATCGTTGTGTTATTCTGAGTACAAGGCACGCTACCCTGGTCGACACACTCTCGATCTTCACCACATTGTTTGCGAGGGACTTGTGGACGATAAACCCGACACCTCCCTGGGACTGTTGGTCGCCCTCCCGGAAATAGAACAGGTTACCGGACTTCAGGGTTATCATGTCCTCCCCCTCTCTCCGGACTTCTGATAACCCTATGATTCCCCAACGTAACCTGCTCAATTCTTCCTCCAGTTCCAGTACCTTTTCGTCGGTCCGCAGTGTACGGCAGTTATATGTTGCCAGGGCCAAGGGTCGTCGTTTTTGGTAGCCGGGTCTCTGCCGGGAATTAACTTTAGCACCCCCTGCCCCGCCGTTACCATGGCCGCTACCGGAGCCAGGAATAGCGGGGCCGCCGGGGACTGGGGGTCTGGGCATTGCTTGTGGCACTTTCTTGGTCCCAAGTATATAGATCCCTTGGGGGGGATTGCCATAGTCGCCACGCTTGGCTGGCGGGTTGGCGACCGCAGTTTGATGAAGGTAATTTAAAATATCCAAGATTAAGTTTTGGAGAAGCATGTTTTTCTTTACTTGTGTAAAAGGATCGTCGTCTTAATGTATACTATATTATAGTGCCAATTGTTTATTGCTAGTTCTTGTATACTTAATGAAAACGAATTGATTTAATTTATATCTTCTTTAAAATGCATGACTGGACGATATCTTTTGCATCGGGGCTCGTATAACTGTTATAATAAACTGAAATACGGTCATCCTGGCGATTATCGAGTTATTTATGTGTTACAAACTCCTTACTCCTTTAACTTGCTTCTAGCTTTGAATTTGATACGTTTCTCATTGTTTTTCTATTAGTCAGTGTGACAGAAAGAAAATACATCGTTTTGTGATTCGAATTTGAGTTGCTTCTTTAATATCGTAGATTTTCAACGTTTTTCGCCCATTTCATCACATTTTCCACTGTTCTCCATCGTCATTCGTTACATTATGCAAGAAAACAGGCAAATTTCATAAAAATGATAATTTTCAAAAACATATTATTTCATTTTCTATTAACTTTACGTGAACAAATGTATGACAACAAATAATCTACGTTATATTATCCAATAATGTAAGTAGAAAAGGTCCGGGCGCCATCTTTGTTACTTTATTTATTTATTGATTTGAAAAGGTACACCAACAACAAGTATATTTACACATTGGCAGAGAATACATAGCAATCGATGGAAACTGATATACAAGTCAATTATAGGTATACTAAACATTCATAGTCAACATTAGTGTAAGTTACAAAAACAAAATAAAATATAATATGTATGTCAATGTTATTTGCTTATAATTAGAGTTAATACTAATATTTTTGGATAATGTTGTTTGATTAATTGAAATGAATATAAAAAGATGGTATCAATGTCATTAAGATTTTTCAATAAATTTACTTATGCTATTTTTAAATTGAGGAAGTGTATCATGAAAAATGTCAGTAGTAGGTACTTTTTTTGTAAAATCGTTATATTTGGAACATGCTCTGATTATTGGCGGTTACGTCGTAGCTCCCCCTCCATGCAGTTAGGGGGGCACAACCGCGTTTTTTGGATTCTGGAGGACGTGCCGATTCAGACCATTCCTGTTGTACGTATGGCCGAGTTAGGTCCCACGGAATCTGCCTCCGCGGCCTTCGGATACTACACTATTATCCGTCTTTAGGCCATCAATTAAAATTTTGGTTACCAAATTTCAACTCATTCGATCATGTAGGTACTTTCCGAGAAAATTAACCGTGACAATTCCTTAATCAAAACATGCTTTTAACAAACCCACAAAGCTTGTTTATGACCTATTATACTATACTTGCCTTTTTAAGTAGATTTTCCTTCAATATCTTCTGTTTATCTAGAAAAGTTGTTTTTATTTGATGGTATTCCGTTAGTGTCGATTTACAGCCCTTGCATATTAATTGTGGTAATCCATCAAATGGCTCAATCTGAAAACAGTTTAAAGGATAAGTTATTACCCTGATAATGAAATTGTATCTCGTAATTAAGGTGTCTAAGTTAAGGTGTAGGTACTTTGATCACACAATCGTTTTAGTTCTAGTTTTTTTAAGTTTTAATGATTCACATGCGAAGTTAAATTCACATGCTTGGCGCCAGGCTGACAAGCCGATCACTTCATTGAAATTGTTTGAAATCGTCGAAAAGATTAATGCTATTTCATTTGCCGAAATAAATTGTTTGTTTCTCCTTCAAGAAGTCCTCTCACCACTTTGAAACTACCGCCTCATCTATAATCCGCCGCAAAACAAAGTGGCGACTGGCGCCATATATTCTATGGTGCCAGTCGCCATTTTGTTTTGCGGCGGATATAGACACGCGGCAGCGTGTCCATATCCATATCTTGAAATACATCCCAAGTAATGCGTAGAACTTGGCACCCTTATAGGTATAAATCTCATTTCTTTTAGGCCCCTCGCCTACGGCGACTTTTTGTAGCGATGCTTATATCGCTATCCTTTTTACTCTTTAATGTAAAACAAGGATAGCTATGAGTAGCGCGTCAGCATCGCTGCAAAAAGTCGCCATGGGTGAGGGCCCTTATTGGTGACATCGACAACGACGCATAATATTGAACTCGGCTCTTACTTCATTTATGTTTTTGATGTCAGAACATACAGAACGCTTAACTTGGAAAGATCACATCATGCGCATGCAAAACTTAGGACAGACTTCTTCGTTTCAGAAACCTGCTCTGGTTGTTATATTCTTTAAAATGTATTGAATGACTGTTTCACGAGAGATCTTAAGGTGGCAATAAAGAATACTTGATAAATTCACAATCGGTCAGTGATGATCTTATGGATCACTTTTAGAGAAAGCGACAATTCTATTTTATCTTTTCCTACCAATTTACCTCATAATGATGTATACAGTAATTCGCACTATTCTACTAATTCGACTCATATGGACTTATGGCATTAAAATGTGGTCCACAGCCATGAAAAATATATCGAACGAATCCAAAGGGGCCAAAATAACATATTACAAGTAATTTCAGGGGCTCCTTGGTACGCCCATCAACGCCTACCTCCAAATGCCTACAAAAAGCCTACTATATTCATGGAAGTAGACAGTTAGAAGAGATGCTACAGAGAAAGCCTGGCACACCATCCAAATCCTCTCACAAAAGATCTTCCGCAAGCTAGAAGTATAAAAAGAATAAAAAATCCGGCCAAGTGTTGGCCACGCGCAAAGTATAGGGTTCCGAAGTTGACGATGCCCACAGTACCTATCTAAGACGTATTTAGCATCTTAGCTAGCCTGTGGTATGACGTGCCCGCCCGACCCCCTGCCACTCGAGAAAAATCATTGTTTTTTTAATAATTTCACACTATATTTCGTCGACTATGACTCGTAAATTCGTACAGCCTACTTAGCTGGGATAGTTTTCCTTTCAACTACGTTATACAAAATATTTTTTTCAGCCATCCAAGTACCACCATTTAACTGGCAGAGGGGGGGAGGGGGGGGGGGCACTCGACTCTAACAAAAAAATAACACTTTAAAGCTTAATATTTCACAAACGCATCACTTAATCGAAAAATGGTTTTAACAAACCTACTTTTTTCAAGACGTATTCAACGATATGCCGCACCATGGGGAACGCAAGAAAAAAAACCGGCCAAGTGCGTGTCGGGCCACGCGCAAAGTATAGGGTTCCGAAGTTTACGATGCCCACAGTACCTTTCTTAGACTTATTAGCATCTAGCTAGCCTGTGGTATGAATGACGTGCGCCCGACGCTCCTGCCGCTCGAGAAAAATCATCATCATAAGTTGGTCGACTATTACTCGTAAGTTTGTACAGCCTACTTAGCTGTGATAGTTTTCCTTTCAACTACGTTATATATGCCACAACCGTGATTTTTTTCAGCCATCCAAATACCACCATTTAGCTGGCAGGGGGGGGGGGGGGGACACGTGACCCTAACAAAAAATAGCACTTTAAAGCTTAATATTTCACAAACGCATCACTTAATCAAAAAATGGTTTTAGCAAACCCACAATATTTTTTTAAGACCTATTCAACGATATGCCGCACCATGAGGTACGCAAGAAAAAAAAATACCATCCCCACTTTACGAGTAGGGGAAGTACCCTATAAAAAAATATATTTCAACATTTTATTGTACCACTTTGTCAGCGTAACAAATATGCATATTCATGCCAAATTACAGCTTTCTAGAACTAAGTATCTCCGAGCAATAGTGCGGACAGGCGGACGGACGGACATGGCGAAACTATAAGGGTTCCTTGTGGACTTCGGAACCCTAAAACACATCCCCACTTTACGAGTAGGGGAGGTACCCTATAAAAATATATATTTCAAAATGTTATTGTACCACTTTGTCAGCGTAACTAATATGTATATTCATGTCAAATTACAGCTTTCTAGAACTAAGCATCTCCGAGCAATAGTGCAGACGGACGGACAGACGGACGGACGGACGGACATGGCGAAACTATAAGGGTTCCTTGTGGACTTCGGAACCCTAAAAAGGAGCAATATCTTCTAAAATTTAAAGCGAGCATGTCGCTGGATCTGGTTCACTTAAAAATGCCAAAGTAAACGTTCCTTCCAATCTGATTATAGCCTTGCGACTGATTGATGACTGAAAAAAGTTTTGATGAGATTTCATATAGGTACGTATATGACACCACTCCAGCAAATGCACAGATTATTACAAAAGAATACTTACATCAATATCAAAACAGAATTTTATTTTGTTTTTTATGCTAGGAGCAATTTGATAAACCCCTTGCTGAACAAGACACATTCGGCATTTTATAAATAACTTAACGTCTACTTCAACTTCATCCATTATTGCTTCTGAAATTGGAAAAAATATGTCATATCAGTGTGTTTATTTCTTGAACTGATACAGTATGTGGAAATCCTAACATATAAAGAGATAGAGAGAAACTGTCTAAGGAAACGGTAGGTCTTCTTTTGAGAAGAGAGAGAAATTGAAAAGCCAGGGTCTCAGGCTAACTCCATTCCAAATTTCATCAAAATCTTTCAAGCGGTTTTGACGTGAAGGAAGGACAAACAAACAAACACACTCACATTTTTAATATTTGTGGATAGAAAACCAGTTCTCGTGGAAATATCGGTATACAAAGTATCCCTCGTTCAAGGATCTCAATCTATATCTCCATACCAAATTTGTGGATTGTTAGTCTAGAATAGAAGGTTGTTTTAGGGTCAAGAGAAATAATTCAGGTCAGTCATATTTTAAGAGGGTTATTTCGAAAGTTGGCAACGTCGCAAATAGCTTCCAAATATTATGCTGTTTTCATTAATTTCTGAATATTATTGAATGAAAACATTAATAATTGCTCTGTCATTGAATAAAGTATTTAATATGTATTAAAACAATTATTTTTGTGTAGCTATGATAATTGTTGTAATACAATTGCAATTTAGTAATACGATATCTTATAGGTAGTAATTATACAATTACTAGCTTCTGCCCGCGACTTCGCCCGTGTGGAATTCGGTTATCGCGTTCCCGCAGGAACTATGCGTTTTTCCGGGATAAAAAGTAGCCTATGTCCTTTCCCGGGATTCCAACTATCTCCATGCCAAATTTCATCCAGATCGCTCAAGCGGTTGAAGCGTGAAGAGGTAACAGACAGACAGACAGAGTTACTTTCGCATTTATAATATTAGTATGGATATGGATTATAAGCTAGGCTTAGCTAGGCTTATTATAAGACTTATAGACAAATAAATAAACATAAGAAAGCTATTGATTTCAGCCAGGAGCAGTTCCACTCTTTGAAACCACTTGGAACTATTTACTCAAATCACCTGATAACTGACTAACCAAGAATATAAGTTCAGTTAATTTTCACATAAGTACTTCCTAATTATTTTACAATCCAAGAATATGACTTGCTGGTAAAATCACCCAAATCAGACCTTGAATTGAACTTCAATATGTCGTAAGCAATCTGATTTGAGTGTCAAACTAAGAATATATTGAAGTTCAAAGCCTCATGATCATCATTTCAGCCGAAGGACGTCCACTGCTGGACATAAGCTTCCCCCAAGGCTCGCCACTCAGACCGGTCCTGTGCTACTTGCTTCCACCAGTTTCCCGCGACCTTCACGAGGTCGTCGCATCATCTTGTTGGAGGCCAAGTCTCGGAACCATAAGTCATCACTGGCAACACACACTGGTCGAAGACTTTCGACTTGAGGCACTGCGGTAATTTGGACGAAAAGGCACTGCAAAGCTTCCAGAACGCTGCCCAGCCGAGTCGGATTCGAAGATTGATCTCTTTATCAAAGTTGGACCTACCTAACTGGACTGTTTGTCCCAGGTATACATAATAGTCGACAACTTCGAGCGCAGAGCCTCCGATTCTTACGGGAGTTGGCACAACATGGACATTAGACATGATATTTGTCTTGTCTATGTTCATTTTAAGACCAACTCGATTGCAACTTATTTTCTAATGTCAGTTTGCACCATATATTTTGTCATATTCTGTTAGGCACTCTTCGTCCATATGTTATTACTTATTATAGGTCATTGGATTTCCCGCGGGAACTATGCGTTTTTCCAGGATAAAAAGTAGCCCTTATCCTTTCCCAGTACCCCAACTATTTCCATGCCAAATTTCATCTTAATCAGTCCAACGGCTGAAGCGTGAAGAGATAACAGACAGACACACAGAGTTACTTTCGCATTTATAATATTAAATCTGGATTCGGGTACCCATAGTCAATGGAATTTAATTGGGTCTTTATGAACTACTTGATTAGGTAACGTGCCATAACTATGGTATATAAATTAGTATGGATGTTAAGAGGTTATAAAGGTCATTTGTAATAATTTTGACCCTATCAAATAAGCAACATTTATATCTATTTCATTTGCCTACCTACTTTTATTTACATGACATCCAACATTTTGATCAATTCTTCATGTAATTTTTGTTTTCCTGGCGATGTACTACTAATACTACTACAGCCTATTTGCGTCCCACTGCTGGGCACAGGCCTCCTCCCACCACGAGAGGGTTTGGACTATAGTCCCCACGCGGGCCCAGCACGGATTCGGGACTTCACACACCTCTTTGAATTACTTCGCAGTTGCGTGCAGGTTTCCTCACTATGTTTTCCGTCACCAAAAATCTCAGTGGTAAATTCAAATTGAAATTCCGCACATAAATAAACTTAGAGGTGTGAGCCAGAATTGAACCCCCGACCCTCTGCATGAGAGGTGGTAGGTCGAACCACTAGGCCACCACAGCTTACGCTCAATTGCCTGGTGATCTATTGTTATTATCAATGAGGAAAGCAGAGAATTTCTGAGATTTTCAGTAAAGGAAAACATTGTAAGGAAACCTGCATGCATCTGGAGAGTAATTCAAGGATGGGTATGACATCCCCTATCCGCACTGGGCCCGCATAGGGAGTGTAGCTCTAACCTTCTTATGATGAGGAGGCCTGTGCCCAGCAGTGGGGCATAAATAGGCAGTTGATGTGGTTGAGGTGTAATGTCTACCATGTACCTAACTTTTTTGATGAAAACAGATACTATCTAACATCAAACTACTACAATCAAATTATACTTTTGTTGAGTGCAAAAATGCACCAAAGTAAAAGAGCAGGTTGGGGTGTAGCAAAGGCCTTAGTTTAGGTTAGCTTTTATATAAATTTATATTGCGGGTACCCTATGGTATATCTTGACCAAAAAGCAAGAAAAGTCGTATATAATAGTAAGTTACAGGTTATGAATATGTTGTAAAGGTTCGCAAAGAAGCTGCATAGCATTACAAATAGATTAGAAGTAATTCGCATTAGCTGCCACATTTTAATAGGCTGAAAGTGCTTTCAATTTAGATACCTAATAGGGAACTTAAGTAAAGTATAATCATAATATAGCTTCTACAGTTTTATCGCGTGACGACCCGTCATATACTGTTAATAATCACAAGTTATCTTAAAGTATTACAAATTACAGAAGGAATAAATATGAGAAAATACATTTTTAAGCGAAAGTTTTACACCTTGCAAGGATTTAGTGAAATATCAACAAATACATAACGCTTTCTAATATTGTTATTTCGCCTTTACGAAGGTGATACTTTGAACTTTTCTTGTGAACAATACTGTGTGAAATACTGTACTTACCAGTTAATATAGTTTAGTTAAAGGCGTGCTGAAAATAATAATTATACTTTCGCTCACATTTTATTATGATCCACATAAAATTCAAGGCTTCAAGCAAAACCACCATGTCCACAATAAACCAAACCAATAACCAATGTATGAATAAGACTAGGCGCACATTATCAGAAATTGCCGGACGCACCACCAGATTCCATCAGAAATCCTGATCCGGAATTTTTTGAGCACTGTCGCGGTTCATCTGTGAAGGTACGTTTATATGCGCGTGCCCGTGCTCGTAAACGTGCCCATTTAATGTCGTTTTAAACGTCGACCGTGAAACACGCAACATCTCGGTCTTATCTCGCTATTTGCTCTCGCCTGAGAACCATGGAAGTAGTATAATAACTGGAAATGCTTGTATATTTCTTTATCTTACGGTATAACGAGAGATAAAGACAAAAAGCTTCGGGTGTAATTTTGGCTACGTTTTTGGATTGTGAATTAAAACCACCTTCGGTCTCACGTCTTTAAGCTCGATTTTTATTATTTGGAAATTGACATCACTCACTCCAGATGTACTTATGTATTATTACCTCCATGGTCTGAACCTACATTAGCAATGTGTGGTCTGAACTGACTCTGTATTTTTGTTTTTGTATACGTATACGTGATTCTTTTTTAATCGAAAGATAGTATTTCCGGATTGGTCTCATTTAAATTTGGTTCAGTTCTGATGATGGCCTCCATAAGAAAATGAGGGAACTCCTCAAAATTTGTTAGCATGTGTATGATTTTAGCATCAATTTCATAGACTACAGTAAAACGTCCCATTATGTCAATTCTAAAACACACAGCGTATTGTGAAGAAAGCAGTCTATGGTGTCTTAATTAATTCTATAAACATACCTGGAAACCCGGTACTTTACCGGTTTGTCACCGTCAGAGCGCGCCACTAGCACTCACTATCCGCGCGCTTTGCAGTCTCTCCACATTAGCGTTTATGGTCTAGTCTGTGGACGTGTAAACTTTTTTCGTCGAAAAGTTTTTAAATTAGATTTTGCATATTTTTTACTTAAAACCTTCGTAATTCCGTTGTACGAGTGCTTAATTACACGGAATATCAATTTTAATTGAGTGCACTGAGTTTTGTGTAGTGTTTATAACAAAATAGATCGCGTGCCGGGAGGCCGGCATAGGGTTGGTCTGTGCCTATAGGTCTCAGATGCGGAGAAGCGTCGCTCTTCGTGTTCGTGTGATGAGACTGCGTCGTCCCCTTTCTCGGAGGAGAAAGTTTCACCGATGCCAAGCAAGCGGCCAAAAATATCTTGCATAGAGGTTATGTATGACTCCGCTCCAAGGTATAAAGTTTTTCTGTATTTGTCCATTTGCTACTACTTCACAATAATAATTTGGCATTCAGACCTAAACCAGACTCCAATTTACAATAGTAAATTGTAATTGAATTTAGCGTTTATTGAGGAATATTCGAAGTTGCACAGATTACTTACTACTTTTCATACAGTTAAACGTCAAGTTGACAGTAGTTTTTTTTGGTTTATTGCTTCTTATGGGTTTATTTTATTACTATTACCGTACCGTAATATACCGTACACTGCTCGGATTGTGGGCCAATTACTTAGCTTAATAATTACTCGAAGTTGGCGGAATTGTCTTGCATTTAGACAGATGCCCTTGATGCATTTATTAACCTTCCCTTTTTGTGGAGATTGCTGAAGGTCGATATTATATCAGTATTAGCAGTAGCTAAACTAAAACTCATTGAAAGCAAATTGTTGCAAGGACATAATCCGAGGTCTATACCTACAAGCACAGCTGAATGAAATACATATGTATACTTAATACTCCAGCAGGACAGGGAGAAAATGACTCTTAATTGTACCAACTTCCAGGTGTTTTTGTGGAATTTAAAATAAATGAGCATTTATATCTGATAGAGTTTTTGGCTAGTCTTTCAAGCTGGTTCGCTGGCAGCATTTGATCAATTGAATTTTAGAGACTTAATCAATTGAAACAAAAATAGAATGCCTTAAACAGGGTTGTAATATTTTTGAGGCCAGACTCAGACATAAGAACTTAAGACATTGATTCACTGCTCTTAAGTGTTATATAGCCCGAAAGCTTGATATACGGTCACATGTATATGAATAGAGGGAATGTGCTCATTATGGGAAAAACCTATTCTTACTAACGAGTTAGTGTTATCACAGATAGAGAGTGTTTATTCTCAAGGAGAGTTGTCATTATGTCACTAGAAGTATTTAGACCAATGAAAACAATAATCCGGATTTTTTTGTGAGAATGCTTGTTTGTATATAAAACATATCAAAAAGTAGGTGTGATACCCAATTTAATAAGTACATCCATTTTTGGATTATTATTTTTTCAGTCCCCCAGACCCTTTGTGTCCACAATAATATAGTTTCCAAATTGAGGGTTGCTGATAGGCAAGAATGGCCGCCCGTCTTTGAAAGGCTAAAGCTACGGAAGCTTGAGCGATTTTAGAAACCTGGGGGAGGGGCAGCAGAATAACTATTCAAAGGACTGCTAGCCTGTAAGACCATTTAGCTGAGACTTCTCAATCTGCAAAAGATGTGAGTTTCTGGTAAATGTTGGAGCGGCGGATAAGCTATTTAAAGGACTGCTAACAGATACAGTTTCAAACTAAAAAAGCTCAATTTGCAATAGCTGTAAATTATTAAATATTCATACTGCAGATCGGATACTCAGGTTACTAAATTACCAAGATTATTTTCAATTTGAAAAGTCAGGCAATGGAGGGCGATAACTGTTTAAGAAACAGGGTATTACAGAATAGCTCCTAAAAATGAATCCCAGTTGACTCGGAGTCTTAACTTACTGGGCCTAAGATACTCTGCAGAGAGGCAGAGCATACACAGTCCTAATTTTCATAACAGAGAGTTGCTGTTTTTTCTGCTATTTTTGGGTCTTGAAATTTGCCATTACCAATCCTGTGATTCGCCTGGTACAATTGCATTGGGAATCACAGATGTTTCTTCACATCACATGATCAGGAAGAACAGGTAATACTAAAAGAGGCTAATCACCAGGTTCTCTCGGAGAGTTATTAAAAACATTGGTGGTCTATAGCCCTGGGAGACTTTTAAACTCAAATTTCATAAAAACGGGTCACTTGGTTCTTAATCACAGATGCAGCAGAAGCGGACTGTGAGATTCTACTAGATGGCTTGAATATGCCAGAATCATGACCCAGGTTGCTGCAGCTGCTGAAATTGTCATCAAAACGAATGTTATTAACATAACAGAGAGAAAGACAACAAAGCCAAGATTGTTATCTCGCGGAGAGATAATGGCATTACAGTTCACTTGATCAGAGATATCACATTTAACAAGTGACAGTTACTCCCATCTGCCACAAAGTTGGTTGGAGTCGAGCCCATGTTGGGTCGGCCATCACTTAGGTGGGAGGGCAATAGCCAATAATACAGCAGCGAGGCAGGCTTATTGGCTTAATCTTAAATGGTGGTTTAGCAAGGTGCGGGAAGACCTTCAGTCAGAAGTGACACTACCACCTAGCAGCAGTTTTTGGATCTTTACTCCTCTTTACCTATCAGTGTCACCACAGACACTATGTCACTTGTACAATGCGACAGGCATTTTTTATAGTGTTTGCACTGGAGTTGCACACCAACCAAATATGAGACCAGAGCTCTGGTAGATCCAAAATAAGGCAGACCCTAAAAGAGTGATACTAAACCTAAGTCTAGTTATGAGATATTCAATATATTTTCAACTGCAACCTTTGTAAGGTGTACCTACATTAAGATAAGCTGAAATATAATCAGACAAATTATGGAAAATAAAAGAGTTAGTGAAAATGAAATATTGAAAATGATAATGAAAATTTAATGAAACTTAAATAAAAATTAAATGGAAATTAAATGAAGATAAGATGAAACAATATCTTTTACAATTGTCATATTTAATAATTGGAGAACATTGACATTTAACTTATGCACCAGTTGATCGGAGCAAATCCGAATGAACTATTGAACTACTCGTATTAGAGTTCAGAACCCACCAAGCAATACATTGATATGTGAATTTGCCCAATTCCTATCTAGTTTGTTCTTTTTGTTTAGAAACTTAACTTTTCAATGCAAGACGTTATGTTATATATGTCAGCTATATTCATATATATATCTACTTAAACTTATAAAAAGGGAACAGATAATGACTAGTTCTTAGTGTGGCATTCGTTTTAGCTTAAAAGATCTTTCAATAGCTAACTGAAGTTATCCCTCACCGGTTTCTAAATAGCGAATGTAAGGAGGAGTGTTTTCGATAATTCAAGAAGAATGGTTCTAATTTTATTATTAGTTCAGGGTATCCAGTGATTTTTTAATTCCTGTGCCAACATATCTGCTTTTCTCATACAAAACAAATCTACTTGTCCAGCTAAGTGCTAGCTTTCAGCAGGAAACTCGAAGTGAAATTGCTACTTATATTTATTTTAATATTTCGGTTGCATATCTAAAACAGTCAGATTTAAACTGATTTACTTATTTTTGACCAGGTTTTTTAATTAAAAAACGAACTTTTTCTTTCTATATAGCCAATCTGAATGTATATGTCTGGTGTCGACACACCAAAAATATATTGGTCTTATATACGACAAAATACCATAAATGGTATATATTTATATAAAGATCTTTTTGTCATAACATATATATAGCAAAACATTGATATCTAATCTCATTATTATAACTTTTTTGTTAATTACCGGGCTGTATACTCAAAGCCTGGAATTAGCAGTGTGAGTTGATGCACAATAATATTTTAATTCTATGGATAGAAACATTTTTTTTAGGCCAGCAGTAACATCAGGATAAAAGTGGGTTAGCAATATTATGGAAACCCTTTTTTCTTTTACAAAAAATAAATAAATAAATAAAAAATATTTTGTAGATATTTTATGATTCATAGATAATACTGGAGTAAGTTCAGAATGAGAGTTTCTTATCTACCTCTAGTTAAAAGGACTTTTTGTAGAAAAAGGAAAGTATAAGGAGAAATCCCTTGTATATATATATATATAAAAAAAAAAAAATGAAACTATATTTCTCTTGACATAACTTCTTTTCTTATTGAAGTATAATTAATTATTATGCTACTGTATAACCTTTTTAATGTTAATGGTTATAAACTTTTTATTTATAGTTACTGAGTCTCGGATCGATTTCAGAGCACCAGTTTCTGTGGTTATCAAATCAACTTTATTTAATTTTTTAAACCATAATGCAATCGGGTTATTGTGTTACATATATATGTCTTGATTGATATATTTCACATTAGCGTTTATGGCTTTTGTCACCAGCAGATACCAAACACGTCTTCACAATACGCTGTGTGTTTTAGAATTGACATAATATGAATGTTTTGCATTACAACAAAACATGTATTATGTCTTGAATAAAACACACAGCGTACAGCAAGGCTCTTGCTGGCGAGATGGTGAAGACGCCAATGAGGAGAGACTGCAAAGCGCGCGGATAGTGAGTGCTAGTGGCGCGCTCTGACGGTGACAAACCGGTAAAGTACCGGGTTTCCAGGTATGTTTATAGAATTAATTAAGACACCATAGACTGCTTTCTTCACAATACGCTGTGTGTTTTATTCAAGACATAATACATGTTTTGTTGTAATGCAAAACATTCATATTATACCCATGTTTGGAAACAGTACTGCCTGCAAAGTCGGCGCCATGTGAACCGACCCAATGCTGATGATAATCTTATAGTATTCTTGACACCTGCAAAGTGTTGGAAGGTGCTGTCCACTCAAGATTGTCTATGCATTTGAATTTTGATACGTCTATATACTCGTGTGTCATGTATTTGTAAAATTGATTTTGTTTTCTCGCTGTAAAACATAATAAACGTGTTTACTATAAATTACATTATAATAGCTTCAAACGCCTTTAATTATACTATCAGTGGTAGCAGATGGTGGTTGGGGCAAATGGAACTAAATATAATTGAAATAAAAAGTGAGAAAATAAATTTCCAAAAATGAGTACGCGCTTCATAGAACTACTTACAAAATCCAACTACGATACATGGTATCTTCAAGCACAGGCGATTCTTATTAGAAACGACCTATGGGATTACACAAGTGGTGAAAAAAACTTACCGGCGACTGCGACTGTCGAAGAAAAAAATGTGTTCCAGAAGGAAGACTTAAAGGCAAGGTCAGAGCTATATTTGCTTATATCTCCGTCTGAGTTGAAGCAAGTAAAGGGTTGCACTACATCAAAGGAAGTTTGGGATAAATTAAAATCAATATATCAAAGCTCAGGGCCAGCTAGAAAGGCCACACTCCTGAAGCAATTAGTATTGAAGAAAATGACCCCACAAGAAGATGTAAGAGATCACCTCAATAATTTTATGGACGTAGTAGGTAAACTAGAAGACATGGATGTGCAAATTCATCCCGAGCTACTAAGTATAATGATGCTATACAGTTTACCGACAAGTTTTGACAGCTTCAGAACAGCTATAGAGTCGAGAGATGTCCTGCCAAGTCCTGAAAACCTAAAAGTAAAAATAGTGGAAGAATATGAAGCAAGAAGGCAAACCGACACTCAGACTTCTGAAGCTCTTTATGTAAAGTCGAAGAAAAAGATGCTGTTATGCAAGACTTGTAACAAAAAAGGGCATTCTACTGAAGATTGTTGGTCAAAGAAGGTGACTAAAACTCGAAAACAAAAAGGTGAAGAAAAAACATTCAATATTTGTTTGACAACTGAAACTTCTCAAACCAAAGATGGTTTGTGGTGTCTGGATAGTGGCTGCACGTCACACATGACAGGAGAAAAACGTTTGCTTTCGAACTTAATCCCTGCGACAGATACTTTACGATTGGCGTCGGAGAGGTACACCGCCGAAGTTAAAGGTAAAGGAAAAATTGAACTCTTCACCAACGAATGTAAACATAACTTAACTGACACACTATATGTTCCTGATTTAACGAATAATCTGATGTCAGTAAGTAAGATCACTGATCATGGCTTTAAAGTTTTGTTTGAGAAAGAAAAGGCCAGTATCATGGAAAACGAAGACACTATCTTAGAAGCAAAGAGAAGAAACGGATTATATTATCTTAAATTTGATGAGCCGGAAGAGACAGCAAATTACACGCCTAGTACTGAAAGCGATATGATGAAATGGCATAAGAAATTAGGTCATGTCAATGAACAAGATCTAAAAGTAATGGTCAAGAATAAAATGATACGAGGACTCTATTTTAAAGAAAATTCGTTAGGCACATGCGAGACATGTATCAAGGCAAAATTTACAACCTTACCATTCCAAAGCCATGAAAATTTAATCTCTACCGAGCCACTCGAGATAATTTACAGCGATGTATGCGGACCGTTCGAGAATGGATCCCTAGCCGGATCAAAGTATTTCGTAACATTCATTGACGATTTTACAAAATATTGCTGTGTCTACTTCTTAAAAGAAAAGAATGAAGTAATTGAAAAGTTTAAGGAATATAAAAACCATGTTGAACTTTTTCATAAAAAGAAGATTCAAAATCTTCAATCTGATAATGGAGGTGAATATAGATCAAAAGCTTTTGACACTCTACTCATTGAAAGCGGTATCAGCCGAAGACTATCTGCACCTTATACGCCACAGCAAAATGGCTGCGCAGAAAGGAAAAACAGATCACTGTTGGATAAAGCAAGATGTCTGATGCTAGATTCAAATGTTCCAGCAAACTTCTGGGCGGAAGCAGTGAACACTGCTAATTACCTTATAAATAGAAGCCCAGCAAGAGCTCTAAATGGCAATTCCCCTTATCTGAAGTGGGTAGGCAGAACACCATCGGGAAATCACCTACATGTGTTCGGACATAGAGCATTTGTTATGAACAAGAACCGAAAAGGAAAATTCTCAGCTAAAGCACGTGAAGGAGTGTTCTTGGGATATGCTAGAAAGGCGAAAGGTTTTAGAATATACATACCGGAAAAGAATGATATTGTTATCAGCAGAGATGTAAAAGTAATAGAAAAAATGCACTATGAAAATAATCCTGCCGAGAAGAACAATGCCGAGAATTCTGAAAATAAAGCAGAAGTGATCGAAATTGAAATACTAGAAAATAATACCAATAAAAATTTACCTTCTCAGAATCCAAATCTTTCTCCTGCCAGCTCCAGTCAAGATCCGGTTGTATCTGCAACGGGTGGAAGACCTCGACGTGAACTGAGGCCACCCACATGGACCAAAGACTATGAGTTAAGTCGCTGCGTGACTATGTTATTGTCTGAAAATAATGATGACTATGACTGCTCTCTACTCACATACAAAGACGCTGTGACGGGCACGGACAAGGAAAATTGGGAGAAGGCAATACAATCTGAAATGGACTCACTATACAAGAATAACACCTGGGTACTAGGTGACAAATCGTAAGCCAAGGGGCACAAAATTATTTCTAACAAATGGGTATTTCGAATAAAAGATGACGGCACGTACAAAGCAAGATTAGTTGTACGTGGCTGTGAGCAAAAGGGAAACCTGGACTTTGAAGAAATATACAGTCCAGTTGTAAGTCAATCTGCCATAAAGACTCTACTAGCCGTTGCCGCATCCAAATCTTACCATTTAATGACTTTTGACGTCAAAACAGCTTTCTTGTACGGAGAGTTGACAGATGAAGTTTATATGAAACTACCTGTTGGCTACAAAACAAATGACTGTAATAATTCGGAAGTTGTTTGCCGATTAAAAAAATCACTGTACGGTTTGAAACAAGCTCCGTTCACATGGAATAAAACTTTTACCCAAGTGATGTTTGATTTGGGATTCAAGACTATTAAAACTGATCGATGCGTTTTCATAAATGAAGATAAGTCCATAATAATCGGATTATTTGTTGATGACGGACTTGTTATAGGAAAAGACAAGAAAAAGATCGAAAGTATAATGAAAAAACTTGAAACCAGATCTGAAATGAAAAAAAATTTAAGCCCAAATACATATCTGGGTATGGAAATAAGCAGCTCTAAAGAAGGAATAACACTGACTCAGAGCCGTTACATAAATGAGATACTAGAAAAGTATAATATGAAAAATGCCAAATCTTGTGAGACACCTGGAAGCAGTGATGCAAAGTTGGTACAGGAAACTACCCAGGAGAAGGAGTATCCCTATAGGGAGGCAGTGGGAAGTTTACTATACCTGTCCACTAGAACTAGACCAGACATCGCACAAGCTGTCAATCAAGTTAGCAGAAAAGTCGAAAATCCTACTAGAGAAGATGTCACAAAAGTTAAGAAGATATTCAAATACTTAGTTGGGACCAAAGACAAAGGAATTCTCTTCAAACGCAATAGACCAATAGAGAACATTGATGCTTATAGCGACTCTGATTACGCTGGAGATCCATTGACGAGAAGAAGTACTTCTGGTTCTGTGCTGTTGATAGCAGATGGGCCAATATCTTGGGCATCCAAGAGACAGCCTATAGTGGCCTTATCGTCGACTGAAGCGGAGTATATAGCCGCAGCAGACTGTTGCAAAGAGGCACTGTATTTGAAGTCTCTGTTGAAGGAAATAACGAATTCAGACGTGAAAATTAACTTACATGTTGACAACCAAAGTTCAATTCAACTTATAAAGTCTGGTTCCTTTAACAAGCGATCGAAACACATAGATGTGCGATACCATTTTATCCACGAACATTTTGTGAATGGACTGATCAATGTCAGCTACTGTCCAACAGACATTCAGCTAGCTGATGTTATGACTAAGCCACTGTCTAAAGTGAAGTTTGCAAGACACTGTGCAACATTGATGCATGGATAGAGAGACGCGCATCTTAGCCACGTGAGTGGGCATCAGGAGAAGGTGTTGGAAGGTGCTGTCCACTCAAGATTGTCTATGCATTTGAATTTTGATACGTCTATATACTCGTGTGTCATGTATTTGTAAAATTGATTTTGTTTTCTCGCTGTAAAACATAATAAACGTGTTTACTATAAATTACATTATAATAGCTTCAAACGCCTTTAATTATACTATCACAAAGTCGGTGTCAAGAATACTATAAGATTATCATAGGCATAAGGCTGTCGGAGCTGGAAGTAGTTTTTTTTATATTTAATGTTTTTTTTCGTCCCCCAGTTACTTGTATGGAGTGCAAACCTTAGTGTTTTTTTATTCAAAATCATAAGTACCTACCTACTGCTTCGTTTTGTAGCGGTTCATAGAACAACCTACTTCCCAAATCTCAACCATACTGTACGGTCTACCAATGAAACTGCGGTCAGTCAGTCTTGCGGGTTATTGATATTGTACAAGAGAATTCTTAACACGTTCCCTGTCCGAAGGCCCCCAATGTGGGGACATGAAGCTTTTTTTCACAAGTCCATGCATGTTCCGCTCCGACTATGGAGTCACTGCTTCATACTAAGATACGTATACATACGTCAGTTGGAGTTGTGAGATTGTTATGTCATTTTATATGGGGACAGGGAATGTGTTAAAATTGTCGTCTATTCTATTCTATATAAATTAATGGCTTCTGTCTTGGACACTTCGCCAATATCAAAGTAAGGGCCACAGGCCTGCAAGTTGTTCGGTAATAAAGGTAAATAAATGTACGGTGTAAATGATTAATAAAATAAAATTGGAGAGACTCAACAAACGTCAACGTCCATCTTGGGCGACGGCCATTAAGAATATCCCTTAGACACTTTGAATTGTCGTCTAAGATAGTCGTCAAAATCGTCCTTTTTTCCACCTGTCTGTCACCTCATGTCAGTACCTCGTCTGCCAGTCAGTCGGGTCAGTAAAGAGGCTGGACGCCGCAACACACACAGCATAGTCAGTTACCGAGAAAAATGGCTGTGACATACGGACGGACAGACAGACAGTCGTAGGTACATGACGATCAATAATAAGGGTTCCGTTTTTGCTCCGTTCCGTAGCTATTTGGTTACGGAACTCAAAAAAAAAAAACACTTGCAATTTTTAATTCATATTTGCGATCATACCACCTCCATCCTCCACGCCTTTATGTAAGAAACTGACGTATTTAATAGACAGCCTTTATGACATTGTTGTTTAAAGGATATATCTAAATCACCATGTAAATAATTCTATCGTATTTTTTTCTCACGCAGTAAACACTGTACATCAATATCCTGTGCGGTATAAAAAGCATTCCCTAATGGATCGGTATTAATTAAAGTGAAATCCAAACCAGTTCTTTCAAAGAGTAGAACTAAGGCTCTACTCGAGACGGTGCATAGGTAAATTATGAATTAAGCCTCCATATCCCTAATCAAGAATATATAAATAATAAATAAATATCTTAGGACATTTCACTCATATTGACGTAGCCCCAAACTGAGCAACCCTTGTATTATGGGTGCTAAACAATGATATAAATACTTTAGAAATACATACATAATATGAATACTAAACATTCATCACTCGAGTACAAACATTCGCGTTAATCACACAAAGTTTGCCCCTAGCGGGATTCGAACCCGCGACCATCGGAACAAGGCAGGGTCACTACCAACTGGACCAATCCGGCCGTCAAATACCGACACTTTCTCCTTACTAAGCGAAAATGATACATTACTGACATACCTAATCCTTTCCTATCGTTAATTAATAGGAAGCTAGCTCCAAACCTATCCTATCCCTATGTACCTACCGTTTCGAATAGAGACACTATTTAGCTTACCATCAATATAGGTAGGCACCTATTTAAAACTTCCGCTACTGACTGACTGACTGATTGACTTACCTGTACTGAACTGATGACAGCGCACAAGCGGGCTGCGTTCCGAATAGCACTCACAGTACCTTGCCTCCTTTTTCCTCTTGAAATTCGACTTCTAAGAGGAATAAAACCGGCCAAGTGCGTGTCGGGCCACGCGCAAATTATAGGGTTCCGAAGTTGAGGATGCCCACAGTACCTTTCTAAGACTTATTAGCATCTAGCTAGCCTGTGGTATGACGTGCCCGCCCGACGCCCCTGCCGCTCGAGAAAAATCATCATTATAAGTTGGTCGACTATTACTCGTAAGTTTGTACAGCCTACTTAGCTCTGATAGTTTTCCTTTCAACTACGTTATATATGCCACAACCGTGATTTTTTTCAGCCATCCAAATAGGTACCACCATTTAGCTGGCAGGGGGGGGGGACACGTGACTCTAACAAAAAATAGCACTTTAAAGCTTAATATTTCACAAACGCATCACTTAATCAAAAAATGGTTTTAACAAACCCACAATATTTTTTTAAGACCTATTCAACGATATGCCGCACCATGGGGTACGCAAGAAAAAAAAATTACATCCCCACTTTACGAGTAGGGGAGGTACCCTATAAAAAAATATATTTCAAAATTTTATTGTACCACTTTGTCAGCGTAACTAATATGCATATTCATGCCAAATTACAGCTCTCTAGACCTAAGCATCTCCGAGCAATAGTGCGGACAGACGGACGGACGGACATGGCGAAACTATAAGGGTTCCTTGTGGACTTCGGAACCCTAAAAAAGGATGCGAGGTGCTGTGAGTACTCTGAGCGCGATTCGGTATGCAGCCCCAGAAGTACTGGTCGTACAGAGTTGAAATTTGGCATGCAAGTGCCTTGGGGAGTGTAGGAGAGCACTAAGAGAAGATTTCCCGATATTCCCACACAAACGGGAAAAAATGGGATATGCATGTTAATGTTTGTATAAATATTACTAATAAAAACCCCAGGGCCTATATTCGAAGTCTTAATTATTATTTTTTATCCCACTCATAAATGTGTAAATCTAATATAAATAAATAATAAATGTGTAAGTCTTAAATAGGGATGTCGCTGGTCCCTATAGGATCGCTCACGCGTCGCGTGAACTTTAAGCAGCTAGATTTAAAGTTCAACTTGACGCGTGAGCGATCCCATAGGGAACAGCGGGATCCCTATTTAAGACTTCGAATATAGGCCCAGTCTCCCGCGGTATATAATATGGTGTCTATCCAAGCCTTTTGAATTGTGGAGGCGCGGGACTTCTTAGTAAATTATCTCTACTTTTATGTAATTTATCATTACAGAAAGTGCTATACTTGTAATTATGACTTGATTAACATGGTAGTAGGTGTACTATTAGGAATTATTTTGCTTTAAACAAAAGAGAACAGTCGTAGGTATTGTTTACGAGATAAGATCTCAACTGGTAACCGGACTTTTAATCAAATTTTCACTATCGCTACAAACCTTCGACCTTTAGGAGAGGGTTTTGTATCACTATCATCATTTCTGCCGAATGTCGTCCACTGCTGAACATAGGCTTTTAAATACAAAGTCAATAATCGATCAATATTTTTAACCAGACACTTTCAACGTGTTTCAGGTGCCTGATAACTTCAATGCATAGGTAGGTATTATTTAAAATTATCTGTCCGAGGTGTAACTCTATGACTTTGTTACAGTATAGTATCTGCAACTGTATTCTGTGTACAACCTTCGGCTTCATAAATAACATTCCGTAGAAAATGGTTAACAAAGAGCAAAACGTTTTATCCAGGAAGAAAAAAAGAAATAATCATAAATGGAATCTATGTCCGCTGGTTAGACAGCCCGGCGTCATAGCTCACAAAATGGACGCAGAGAGTGAAGAACAATCTGAAAGCATACTGATAAAGAAAAGTGACAGATTATTCTATAAGAGTGGTACTGACAAGAATCTGCAGAAAATGTATATGAAACAAAAGATTACATCTACGAAGGAAACAAATGCCTGTAACAATTCCGCTTACTTCTCAATGGGAGAGCAGATGTGTGTGGGTACTTCCAACAAAATATCCCATAAACGCCATATCAATGATACCAAACGAAAATTCTTACTAATAAAGAAATCGAATTATCTTAATTACGCACTGGACGAAGTGATAATGATAAATACGGCTCTGAACGATATTTCTCACAAAATATATATGAAGAGTACAAAACAAAAAATATTACCGACACAAGAAAATAAGGGTTTAATTTACACCTATTCCGAAGGAAAACTACTGAATTCAGTCGGTGATACTTCTCACAAAATAGATATGACCAAAAATAAACATGGTAATTTGCCGAACATAGAAAATTCGCTAGTAACAGGTGACGATCGCATGGCACAAAAACCGCTCGACAAAGGCGCAATTGAAATAATCACTTTGGACTATAAAAATAGGTACATTTTATGTAAAAAAGTTACAAAAAGGACTGCTGCTGAAACTAAGAATGTTGTATTTCATTACTCAGGGACCAATATAAATCGATTGCTCACATTTGCAGATGCGATCAACAAAGATACACAAATTTTATTGAATAATTTACAGCCTGTCTCTAAGGCACCAACGAGCAATCAGCTTTTATCATTCAATGTGGCTATCAATTTAGATCTTTTAGAAGACTATTTCGACTTACACGACAACTTAAATCATTATGCCAATAGCCACGGGTCCCTACAAAAACTTAAAGGCACTATTAAAGATAATATGTCACTACTTCCAATCAGCGCGACATCTAGTTTTTACAGCATATTCATAAAGCGACAGATAATCATTATCAATATCATTATACGGAAATATAATGTTTTGTGTGCAAGATTTTTAAATTCATTGGCCTTTTTGGCCGGTATACAAATACGTACACCAGTGCGAAATAATCGTACTCCAGCGCTAATGTTCCATCACTGGCACTTTTTCAATATCGCTCAAGGTTACTTATTGCAGCACTTATTGAAGAGTTCTAACATAATTACCCTTAACACTATCCGAAAATTTTATTTTGTTCTAATATTAAATCCATTCCCTTATCTTGACATACAAATTAGCTATCCATGCTTAACAAATTTAATGTTCTGTTCGCTCACTGCGAAACCTTTGTCTAGCTTCTCGTCAAAGTCATGGAGCTGGAGCAAAGTCGATCAAGCCAAACGGATGTCGTCAGTGACGGTTCAACTGGTCGAAAAAGAACGTTATTGGCGAACACGACAACTCAAGATATGCGACTCTAAAACTGATAGCCTGCCGATTACTCCCACACCACCCAAAATGGAAAAGCACACAGAGGATGACGACGAAGATCTTAATTCTATATTTAATGTGCCATGCTATACCGATTCGGAGTCGATCTATACCCGCTCTTGTGACAGTGAATTTTTTAGCGGCAAGAACAGCGTCGCCACTGTTTCTGAATTACTGGACCGAGAACCCAGTGCAGAGACAGTAGTTTTTAAAACGAACGACTCGTCCTACGATTTCATTGTTAATAAAGACGCAAAGAATTATTTTAAAATAAGTAGCTTGAACTTTCTTAGCAGTAAAATTTTGATTACGTTCCCGAAGATATTCCACGAAAAAAAGAATTTGATATTTCGCTGTTATTCGAATTATAGAAATGAAAGTTTCATCTCTGAAATTGAATCCGCTAAAGATCACTATGTAAACTTGATAACTACACAAGAGTTTCCTAAATTTTTTTTTAAACTTGTAGGAAAATTATTAATTACGACAGGATTGAACATTTTAATATGAAATAAAACTTTTCGAGAATTTTGATATCTTTTCTTGGCATACGAATTCGTATGTCGTAGGGTTAAGGCGGCAACGGTGGCAACAGTCGCACTGGCCATTGTGTCAAAAATATTATATGTAGCTTTCTATCTCTATCACTCTTCGGAAGGTCTTCCGATAGATACAGGTCACAACCAGTTCCCTTGGGTCAGCCATGTAACAAACCCATATTGTGAGTGTTGTTTTGAGGGAAGAAGTCAGTTTAAAGGTAAGATATACTTTGTTTTTCACAAATTTGCCAAGAAATAACTTAAAATTGAGGTCATTTTGGCGGATACCGCACTTCGAAAGGAAAACATCGTGAGGAAACCTGCACGCATCTGCGGAGTAATTCAAAGATGTGTGTGAAGTCCCCAATACGCACTGGGCCCGCGTGGGGACTATAGCCCAAACCCTCTCGTGATGAGAGGCCTGTGCCCAGCAGTGGGACGCAAATAGGCTGTAGTAGTAGTAGTGAAACTTATTGTTTGGTTAAAACAATAAGTTTCACTTATCCTATTATTTGTTAATATTATTTCTTATTTTGGTATAAAAAGACGATCCTAACGGTGAAATATTTTATTCCTGATTTTCATTATATTTGTATTTTGTATTCTTTCTGACGATCTCAATGTGAAATTCTCTTATTTTGACATGTAAAATATGCTGTAATTTGATATTGGGAAATAAATGTCTATGTCTATGTCTAAACAAAAAAACCGGCCAAGGGCGTGTCGGGCCACGCGCAAAGTATAGGGTTCCGAAGTTGACGATGCCCACAGTACACCTTTCTAAGACTTATTAGCATCTAGCTAGCCTGTGGTATGACGTGCCCGCCCGACGCCCCTGCCGCTTGAGAATATTAGTTATGGACTAACTTGTGGACTTCGGAACCCTAAAAATGAAGACCTATAAGAAGCAAACAACTACATTTTTATTCGAGTTATATTTAAATTATAGATCATCCACTGTGAACTTGTCTGATTCACTGTAAACTGAGGGCCGATTCACTGTATCCCACCCCCAGTACACATTGGCTCGCATCTTTTTTTAAAGCACCATTTATTTTCCAAAATGTTATTTTAATGAGCTAAATCGATTGGAATAATCAATATACATTAGTTACACTATAATACTAATCCTTTTACATCTTACACCCAAATCAAGTTACATAGCTGGAAAAAAAAGTGACCCACTGTGGCCGCCTTGACCCTACTTACTAAAGTATAATTCTATTGAGCTTTGTTTTTCCCTGTGAGAAAATAAGCCGTATTATATTACCATGTATCTACAGGATGTGTACGGTTCAACGCCGCACAATCGTTTTAGCTAACGTTGCGTTCCAGTAGTCATAGTAGATATATTTACGATTTATTATTTTAACGCATTCCTAAACACAGCATCAAAGATACTTGACCTAATAAATATCATTGTAATTTTACGTTAATAAACTATTAACTACTGACTGGGTTTAACTTAGAAATCATACTTCATCCAGGAGCCTAACTGAAACTCGGGAAAGCTCGGTATGCTACAGGTGAAACATTGAACTTAATACAAAATAAGTGATACCGGCTTATTCAACGAGAAGGGATATAGTGCAATAATCAAATTATTTAAAATTAATTTCAAATAACTTAATTTTGCTTGTTTGTTAACATAATAAATAAATCCTTGAATAGATCCAAATCTTGATGTGTCGTCACCCATCATGACGTCACCTTTACTAATTCGTCAAACTTTCTTATCACTCTCATCAGTGTAACTGTAATTATTCAAATAAACATTTAACAGAACTCGTGTTATAAACGCCTCGGAGTATCTGGGACGTCAGTCTCTACCTTGAGCATGAACTGGGGCTGTGAATTGTCCATCGTCTGTTAAATTCTGTACACATGAGTTGATGAATTGCCGTGTAAGTCTAAGTTTTGAATAATTTAAAAATACCAACAATGACGGACTAATGTTATGACAAATGACGTGTCAGAAAGTTGATTAATAAATAATCAAGGAGGTGTCTACTTCAAAACTAGTTTCAACAATTTTTTTCGCTAGAGTAACCTGGATGCAAGCAAAAAAAACCGGCCAAGTGCGAGTCGGACTCGCGCACCGAGGGTTCCGTACAAACCTGTAAGGTTTACAAAGTTCGTTCTTTACGACAATCGAGTCATAACTATGGTATTTTTATTGCAAAATGAAATTCATAACATTACAATGGGGAAAGATGGAGTAGCATAAATTTAAGACAAAGATCTTAAAAAATATATATTTTGTAATGTAACTAAAAATTTAAGGTTTTCGGAATTTTTCCTTTATGTGTGCTATAAAACGTTGCTTCATGCCAAATTTCAAGATTCTAGGTCGACTGGAAGTACCCTTTAGGTTTTGATTCCCTTGCGAGTACTTGCGAGTTTCAAAATATGCAGCTTAAATTGCTGTTTCTTTTGATTGCGTTGACATAGAAGTTTGATTTTGTTACAGCTTAAAGGTATTATAGACCTGAGTATTTGGTATGAATTTCAATTTAATACCTCTACGCGTTTATGAGGAAATGGGTAGTAAGGTTAAAATTATAAAAAAAAAATATATTATGTGATGTAACTAAAAATTTATGGTTTTCGTAATTTTTCCTTTATCTATGCTATAAGACGTTGCTTCGTACCAAATTTCAAGATTCTGAGTTTACGGGAAGCACCCTGTAGGTTTTGATTCCCTTGCAAGTGTCGAAAATTTGCGGCATAAACGGCTGTATCTTTTGATTGCGTTGGCTTAGAAGTTTGATTTTTTCACAGCTTCAAGGGACAGTAGACCTGAGTAATTGATATAAATTTCAGCTTCATACCTCCACGCGTTCCTGAGAAAAAGGGTCTTGACAGACGGACGGACAGACGGACAACAAAGTGATCCTATAAGGGTTCCGTTTTTTCCTTTTGAGGTACGGAACCCTAAAAATTAGAATTAATTAAAACAATGATACCAATTATATCTTTAACTACACGAGACTTAGCAGAGGGCTTTAGCACCAGCGAGATGAAATTGAAAAACATTTGTATTACGTTCAATGTGTCACCCTGTATATATGTAGTTTAACTATGGATATAGCTTGCGTGAATAAACTAATAAACGATTTATTTATTTATTTATTTTCAAAGGAGAGAAACGAAAAAATAGTATCATTAGGCATTTATTTTGGCGTAATAAGCGAGTTTCCATTAGGTAAACAATTTAGTTATTAGGGTATTGTTAAACAGAATTAAGTGATTAACATGGAAAAATAGAAAATTAGGGTCATCCGTGGCTGCTTAAATTAACAACAATTTCAAGTTCAAGGTCACTTATTATTATTATTATAAACTAGGGCGAGTTCAGCTTACGAAATAAATAAATTATAGTCAGTCAACGGAAAAATATCGAATGGGGAAATGTGATCGGGATGAGAGCTACCTATACTCTGATTTCTAAATCGAGATCAAAAATCTGTCAAAAGTGTCAAAGTCTGCATTGTTTCCGGTCAGATTTAGCCAACCTTTCGTCTTTCCGTCACGTCGTCGCCAACCAGCGACGACGTGACGGAATCACATTGGGGTAGAAAAGATTGGTTGATTCCCTCACGTCTCCGCTTTGCTTCGCTTGTCTCCGCCTGAGTGGAAAGTCAGCCTAACAGCGTCATTGATTTCATACCTACTTCTGCTGATGACGATATACCGAAAAAAAAATACATATCTAAGAAAGGAGTCTTCAAAATAAATTAATAATTCTTAAACCTAAAATGATAACTAAGCCAGTAGCATAAACAACAATATCATATTATGGTATTTGTTTTCTTAGTTTCACATTAGCCATATGAAATTGAGAAAACTAACCAGCTCTGAAAATGTTTAGGAATGTTTTTTTTTTCATTGGTAACATGAAATGAAAATAACTTGTTTTGATTTCCTCTGAGCTGAAGGGTGGATTGTTGTGTAATCACAGGCTTATTATATTGGTTTCTTCATTCCTCTTCAGTTAACAATTGACTGTGCGTAGAATTCTGAAAAGAAAAAAGCATCGAATATGAACATTTTTGTAACACGTTTCGTTAGCAAGTTTAGCTTAGCGTTATAGAAGTATTATATTTATTTATTATTTAAACTTTTCTGCAGAATAAAATCTAAATATATAAAACTCAAAGGTGACCGACTGACTGACTGACTGATATAGTGATCTATCAACGCACAGCCCAAACCACTGGACGGATCGGGCTGAAATTTGGCATGCAGGTAGATGTTATGACGTAGGCATCCGCTAAGAAAGGATTTTGCAAAATTCCCACGGGAACGGGAAAAATCGGGATTTTACTTTTTAATATTTCTGCGCATACGAAGTTGCGGGGAAAAGTTAGTAATATATAATAGGCAATAACGCATGTTCTCTTTATACACTTTTATAAAAGTAGTTTATGTAACTGCTACATAATAAAGGCCTCATTATGTACAGTTGCATACACAACTTTATCTACAGTCATTTTATAAATCCTGCTGCTTCAAAATCCGTCCACAATTATACAGAAGTAATAAAACGAAGTGGTATTAATATTAATTTTCTCAAACATGCTCGGAAATGTTCGTGTTACTTTCAAAAAAAGAAGACGCGAGGCTGTCCATTGCCGGCCTTGGCCAGCAAAAACATTATTGTCGTGTGTTTTTTTTTTTAATTCGCTTGCTATTTGAGACACATCTAGAAACTGACAAATCCATGGAGGTAATAAGTACAACTTCCATGGCCAAATCATCCACGATCATGGAAGTAGTAAATACTGATGTGGGGTAAGTGCGCCTAAATTTATTTCGCCCCTATGCCTTGTAAACAGCCAACTACTAGTTGAGTAATATTTATAGGTTTCGACATATTTATGTTAGGCGCACTTACCCCATCCTGGCGCACTCTCCCCGAAACTGACAAATCCATGAAGGTAATAAGTACAACTTCCATGGCCAAATCATGCACGATCATGGAAGTAGTAAATACTGATGTGGGGTAAGTGCGCCTAAATTTATTTCGCCCCTATGCCTTGTAAACAGCCAACTACTAGTTCAGTAATATTTATAGGTTTCGATATATTTATGTTAGGCGCACTTACCCCATCCTGGCGCACTTGCCCCGACTGACCTTACGTATTTCCTCGCTGTTTGAGAAAAGCATTATATATACCTCGGCCGCAATTGCGATTGCCGGACTCGTACTAATAGAAGGCTTCGCTTCGCTCAGCCTTCTAACTGACTCGTCCGGCAATGCGCTACTTGGCGGCCTCTGCAATAATGTACTATAACATTTTTCTGAATTGGTTCGACGTATAATTATTGTTACAGACTGACACTTCACTCGTTCCCAGTGATAAAATGACAAACTTTTCGCGCTTGCATCAAAATGTACTATTTTTACCAACTCTAAAAAAAAAACCTAAGTAACATGCTTGTTGCAACAATATGCGTATTTACCCGGGC
>OZ020272.1:21966534-22087639 GCA_963971205.1 Aethes cnicana | reverse complement strand
GCCCCGGCGCCGGCCGCGGGTGGCAGCGCGCCCGCCGTCGCCCCGCAGCCCGCCGCACGCTCCAACAAGAAACGCCGCCATCGTAGATAAACTGACATTTAAATTGAAGTACAATTTATTTAGTTTCTACAGTATTCCAAGGTATAAGATTGACTAATTGATATGGTGACTTTCTGAAGAAACCATGTCTCAGACAACCTGTAATACCTGCTGCGGATGAAAACATTACTTAAAATGTTGAATATTTTTTCTAAGTATACTGACACCACTATTTACAAGTGCTGTGATAAAAGATTGGCATCTTATTGCCATAAATGAATCTACTTATCGATTTAGGTTTTACAAATTGACAGTAGTCATATTGGTCATCATCAAGGTTTTGTTTACAACCTCTGGTTACTGGAGTCATCCTTTAGTGGTAATGATTTTGTGATTGACTGTCTCAGTAAATGTTTGACTGTATTACAATGTGCATTGAAATTAATATTCAATTTGACTAGTTGTGAATTTATAATGATGTTTGTTTTTTATTATTAATATTATCTGTTGTAGACCTCTACTATTCAATTCTATTGCTATGTTCTATTATACTTGTCACGGCATAGTATAGGTGTAATTATAATGAATTAAAATCAAAAATGAGTTTGTTCTATTTATCTCTAAAAGGGTGCGCGCAAGGGTGACTGAGTCGCCGTGACAAAAAATGTATTGTCACTTCATAAGTCACGTCCCCATAGCGAACTGAAGTAAGTCACGTGTGATTAAAGTCCCCGTAACGCGCATCTCCATACACCCTAAGTATGGGCTGAGGCGGTTTTCACACCTCCGGCGCGGACTTGAAACAATCCGCGGCGGAAATGTGAAAACAGCCTGAATGTGATGACGCAGAAATTTCTGATAATGTGTGACCAGTGTAACCCATTCTTTTTCTTTTCTCATTGGTCTCATTAGTGTCAAGCTACGTTTATAAGCGTGTGCCCGAGCGTTCGGCTCTTGAACGTGCTCGGTGAATGTCGTATCTGTTTGAACGCCGTGCATGTAAACATACAATACAATTATCTTTGCCGAACAAACGATAGGAAACCGACAGCCGACCGATCGACGGCGTTTATGTGTAAGTACATTCACGAGAGCGTTTAAAAACAGCCTGTTTACACGCTCGTGACTGTGAACGCGCCCGTGACTGTCGTGAACGCCGTTCATGTAAACGTACCATATTCAAATAAACGTTCTGATTGACGCAAATCCGCTACCAATCCTTTTTTATCAGCGTTGAATAAAATTACGGGAAGAACGGAACGCTTCTGACGGTGGAATCTGCAATGCATGAATCAAATCATGCTTCCCTCTCTCTTTATTGGTAAAGTTGTACGTGGTTGCCTTGATTATAAATCACCGGCAATTGCTGCTGTAAGCATTAATCAGTGTAGGCTCGGTCTTCCACGTCGAGAGTATTCTGTTATTCGTGTCGAAGATCCTATGAAAATGGCAGCCTTACCATCGCTATTCAAATACATAGATCAAAATGTTTCATCGTATAAGAATATTTTGAAGGAGGCCGTCGCTATTCCTTCCGTGTCGTGCGACGTTAAGTACCGCGATGATTGCGTCCGGATGGTGCACTGGACGCAAGAGAAGCTGAAGGAGATCGGAGCCACCACTGAGCTCCGCGACGTGGGCTTCCAGACCATCGACGGGCAGCAAGTCAAGCTGCCTCCTGTGCTCGTTGGAGTTTTAGGCAATGTAAACGACAAATCTTTTTAAAAACTGAAAATATGCCTTTATGCTCACGATGTTTATGGCAAACCACTACAAATTATAAATCTTTAGTTTCACAAGTGAGTTTCACTCAACTGATCACATTATTATAGCTAATTAGAGTTTTCTGTTTATAGGATCCCAAAAAAAATACTATATGCATTTATGGGCATTTAGATGTACAGCCTGCACTTAAATCTGATGGATGGGAATCTGAGCCATTTGAACTTGTGGAACGCAACAACAAGCTTTACGGGCGCGGCTCCACAGACGACAAGGGGCCAGTCCTGGGATGGATACATGCCATTAATGCCTATAAGGCTGCTATGATAGAGGTACACACAATATATTAAGTTAGTAATCAATTTGAATTGTTTTATTCAATTAACTCTTCAAATTATTTCTTAATTGTTTTTACAGTTGCCAGTGAATTTGAAGTTTGTATTTGAATGTATGGAAGAGTCAGGATCAGAGGGTTTGGATGCTCTTCTAATAGAACAGCTGAAACCCGAAGGCTTCTTTGATACAGTAGATTATGTTTGCATATCCGACAACTATTGGTTGGGTACCACTAAACCATGCATTACCTATGGACTCCGTGGTATCAGCTACTACTTCTTGGAAGTTGAATGTGCAAAAATGGATTTACACAGCGGTGTATATGGTGGTACCGTCCATGAAGGTATGTGATTTTTTTTACCATTGATTGCATTATTCTCGTGTTATCTCTTTTCAGTACTAAGCTGTAAGTACTATCATAATTTGCTGTGTATAATACACCCATAGTAACTGGCATTTGAACAGATATAGCGCTATCTTGTTAGGTATTTGTAATACGTAACAAATAGCCATATCTGCAAACAATTACTATCATAAGATCTGAAGTCTGATAAAAATCAGTTTGAATGTAATTATGGATTTCACAAATTAGATATACGTACTTCCAAATTATCGCAGTAAAAATCAACACAAATATGAAGATTTTTCTTAAATAATAAATATTTAATTTGACATTTAATTTTTTTTACATGGCTATTTTATTCAATAGTTAGAAAGATGGGAAAAATAAAAGGACACATTTTTTCTTTTTTTCGTAAGTCGACAATCCGTATCCATACTAATATTATAAATGCGAAAGTAACTCTGTCTGTCTGTCTGTCTGTCTGTTCCCTCTTCACCCTTCAACCACTGGACCAATTTGGATAAAATTCGGTATGGCGATAGTTGGAGTCCCGGTAGAGGACATAGGCTATTTTTCATCTCGGAAAAACGCATAGTTCCCGCGGGAACGCGATAACCGAATTCCACGCGGGTGAAGTCACGGGCAGAAGCTAGTAATATTATAAATGCTAAGTAACTCGGTCTGTCTGTCTGTGATACGATAATGATAATAAATAATAAACTGAACTGACTAAACTGTTACAATCCTGGTTTATTTTAATTAATTTCTCTGAGCGCCACGCTCCTTGAATCTTTACATGACCGTTTTTTCGAAGAGAAGATTAGTACATTGAAAAATCCGCGCGAGGGCGCTGCGGTTGTGAATGTTGCTACAACGAAAAACGATTAAGCCTTACATGAAGGGTTGCTACTTGCTAGCGGTAAATCAAAAATTATGTTCAATTTGCATGAACATTCTGTCTGTTACCTCTTCAGGCTTCAACTGCTGACCCGTTTTGGATGAGATTTGGTATGGAGATAGTCGGAGTCCCGGGAAAGGACATAGGCTACTTTTATTCCGGAAAAACGCATAGGTCCCGCGGGAACGCAAAAGGCAAAATTAAAATTAACAAGCGCCTCATTCTAAAAGGGCGTAAGTCTAGAATGACGTAGTAGCACTTTCTGCGCACAGATATAGTTCTGCGCGTAGCGTCCGCTCTTTAGCGATAGTGAGTGAATTGAGTGAGATGACGTCACTAAGCGATTTTCTCTAAAAGTAATGAACGAAAAAGTTTGAACCTTTTTATGGACTCCTTTAGCTAGAGATACCGAATTACGCTCTACTAAAGTTTTGAAATTTTATCAATTATGTATACCTTTACACTACAAAGCGAATCACTCACACATTTTAATTTCCTACAGTATGATTTTGTATTTACATCCTATTTTTTTTTCAAGTAAGGATTGCATATTGTTTCAGCAATGACTGATCTCATTTACCTGATGAATGAACTAGTTGACAAAAATGGCAAAATTCTAATAACAGACATATATAAATCAGTGGCTCCAGTGACAGACGCTGAGAAAAATCTGTATACTAACATTGATTTTGATCCCGAGGCATACAGGTAACAAGATATCATTGTTATTTTGCAAGCAGTGTGACATTTATCAGTGCTCTGTACTTCAATAAAATCGTATCTACACACACATATATTTGATTTCAAGATATTTTTTATTATTTATTTATTTTATTAAAGAATACAAAAACTTAAACTAGAAAAAGTGTCCCACAAAACTTTTACACGGTTTGACTGTGGGATCGATCAGTCTCTACCATTACCTCAGTACTTACTTGTTAGTAAATAGAGTACTCTTTACTAACAACTAAGTACTGAGGTAATAATTACTAAATAAGATTATTAAACAGGTAATTATGCAGTTTTTTACCAAACATAACTTTACTAGCCTCCTGCCTGATGTCGTAGGCGTTTCCGTATATGAAAAGTGTTTGAAAACTACTACCTACTACTGTTGTGTTGTGTACTATGTATTTACATATGTTTCGTTGTCTGCCTATAAACATTCCTTCTTTGTAAGTGTTTTGTGTGCTTAAGTTGTCCTCCTTAATTTTACAGGGCATCGATAGGTGCTGACAAACTCGCTCACAACGGGGTAAAAGAGCAGCTGCTCATGCACAGGTGGAGATTCCCAAGTCTGTCCTTGCATGGCATTGAAGGTAAGATGTCGAGTGCTGGTAGGAACATTTTGTATGTATTACATTTTTCACAATATAAATTAAAATTAAAGTAAAGTCCGTAAAGTCGTATCTGTGTAGTCTGACTCGGTTGCGTATCATCATATTGACCGCACGCATTACACGAATATTAATTTCATCTATGAATCATTATTTGTTTTTCCTTTCTTCACATCAAAACGCCTTTACTGATCTTGATGAAATTTAACTAACTACATAATATGTATGAAGTATCATCGGGTATGCAAATTCAATCAAACGCGAACGAAAATGCAACATAGGAACAGCTAGGTTTTTTATATAATTACAACATAAAATGTTGGTTCCAGGTGCTGCTTTTCAGCCAGGCGCTAAAACTGTAATACCAGGGAAGGTCATTGGAAAGTTTTCTATAAGAATAGTTCCGAACCAGGAGCCTGCTGAAGTAGAGAAATTGGTCTTTGATTTCATTAATAAAAAGGTAAGTATGAGATGTGTCATGTCATTGTTCTAATCGATGGAATTTTTTGACACGGCACAATTAAAATAAGGAAATAAAAAGCCTGCCTTAAAAGATCGATTCTACTCTTGATTCTGAACAAACTGTTTTTAGCTTGTCAGTCGGTTATGTTGTAGTGATTAACGATATTTTTATTGTCTATTGTATTTATTAATGTGGTGAAGTTAATCAATGAAGTAAGTATCTCCATGACATCACTATTTATAAATAAATAATAGCTGGCTAATAATAACGCATTATCTGCATTGGCGTTTCAAGAGCACAAATTTTTGTATTGTTGTTTGCAACAAAGGTTCTCTTGAAATTCACTCTCTATGCTTTTTTTCAAGAGGGTTTATTCCGAAAGTTAGTTACGACAATAGTTGTCAAACATATCGCTATTTTAATTGATTTTCTGAATAAAACATGAATTATGCTTTGCAAGAATTATCATCGCAACACGAAAAATTTACTATTATAGAAGTAAAATCGTTAAAAACTTTTCGTCGCATTTTCCATGCATTTTAATGCCTACCCAACAAATGGAAAATTTTGGAAAAAATACGGAGGATAGTTATTGACCTAAAGATTACAGGAAAATTATTAATAAGTCCATGGTATTTGAAATCTATCAGATAAAAGAGCTTATCCTGTGAAACGGTTTGAAAATGACTTTATTGAAAATAATCAAGGGTCGGAACCCTCTCCACGCGAGTTTAACTCGCTTCTTAGCCGGTTTTTCCTTGTAAAAATAATTTTCTGGCTTTCTAGGAGCGCGTAGTTAAGTAAGAGTGACGTTGTTTTGTTTGCAGTGGGCTGAGCGCGGCTCGCCGAATAAGATGAAGATCTCCGCGCAGAGCGGCCGCGCCTGGACCGAGGACCCCGACCACCCGCACTACCAGGCCGCCGCGCGCGCCACCCGCCTCATATACCAGGTCACATTATTTCAGCCGAAAGACGTCCACTGCTGGACATAGGCCTCCCCCAAGGCTCGCCACTCAGACCGGTCCTGTGCTACTTGCTTCCACCGGTTTCCCGCGACCTACACGAGGTCGTCGCTCCATCTTGTTGGAGGCCTACCGACAGCTCGTCGCCCGGTTCGCGGGCGCCACTCGAGAACTTTCCGGCCCCATCGGCCATCAGTCCTGCGAGCAATGTGCCCCGCGCACTGCCACTTAAGGCTCGCAATTCTTGGGGCTATGTCGGTAACCCTAGTTCTACTGCGGATATCCTCATGTCTGATTCTATCACTCAGAGAAACCCCGCGCATAGCCCTCTCCATTGCCCTCTGAGTGACTTTGAGCCTTCTTATGAGGCCCATCGTAAGCGCCCACGTCTCGGAACCATAAGTCATCACTGGCAACACACACTGGTCGAAGACTTTAGTTGTAGGTTGCCAGAGCCAGGGGTCGTCGATTTTGGTAGCCGGGTTTCTGCCGGGGTCACAACCTAGTCCCACCTATACCACCCAGCGGGCGTTTTACTGACACATTGCGCGCACCGGTTGCTATCCGATGCGCGGCGGGCGCCACGATCGCTCAATGTGTCCGAAAAACGCTCGTCGCTGTCGCGCGAAGTTGTGGCCTAGCCGCGGCTCACTTGCTCCAACGCCGCTAACCTCGAGTTACCAAGTTACATATACGAACCAAGTTTCATCATGATACGTTAATTCGAAGTGGTTTAAATTTAGCTTGCAAGATTCCTTACTATAGTACGTTCGTCGTAATAATGCAGTGAATTTCAAATGAATTCGATTAAGGGCCGGTTCCTATATCCACGTAACGCCTCGTTTTGTCTACGGACGGTTAAAATTTGACAGATTCTCTATGGAACAAATGTCAAAAATCAACCGTCCGTAGGCAAAACGAGGCGTTTCGTGGATATAGGAACCGGGCCTTAGTTAGCACACTACTGACAATACACAACCGTTGCGTTCGAAAGCAAGCCTTCAACTGGTCACTATAAACTTGCCCTTACTAATTAGTGGCCCTTTGATTGGTTAGGGGGCGTGGCGAGGCCGACGGACAATGATGACTCACTGCATTCTTACGACGAACGTACTATAGTGTTGTTGGTTAGTTAGTTACACGACGACCTAATAAGCGTTGTAAAAATGTCAGCTACTCTTATTTTTAATTTCTGTTTATTTACTAACAAGCTTGGCAGTAAAACTTGATTGCTTCCTTTATAATTGCTGGTTTTAAATTTAAAGAGGCATCGTAAAAACATCGCAATTGGTTGTTAAATAGATAATGAACAGTAAAACAAAATCGGTACTTCGTGTTGGCTATTAAAAAAACAGAATTTTCTAATTCTGATTTTTTTTTAAGTTTTAAAAGATTTTATTAGAAAGAAAAAGAAGTCATCAATATCCATATTCATATTATAAATGCGAAAGTAACTCTGTCTGTCTGTCTGTCACCTCTTCACGCTTCAACCGCTGGACCGATTGAGATGAAATTTGGCATGGAGATAGTTGGAGTACCGTCCCGAGAAAGGACATAGGCTACTTTTTATCCCGGAAAAACGCGTCGTTCCCGCGGGAACGCACTAAACGAATTCCACGAGGGTGAAGTCGCGGGCGAAGCTAGTTGTATATAGTATATAAAACTCTCCCATTACCGACTTATAGAGTGACTGATGACAACGCACAGCCGAAATTACCGGTCGTAGAGAGGGAGCTGAAATTATGACAGGTAGGTTTAAATTCACGTTCGGTAATAAATATTGTAATCTTGCGGTCTAGGCAGCTTTCAGCTCAATAATCAAGAATAGTTGATCTATCCGTTATTGTTTAGATGTTGGCCCTTTCAATCATTGCATTTAATCACGGGATGCTTTGTCTCATGATCTCAATTTTTGCTTTGCGATCAAATCTATTAACGAGTGTTTGCTTTTTAGTGTTAAGTCATTCTCATTCACTCATTGTTTTGCATTATGCCTATCTCTCATAGTTACTACGTCATATCACTATATTAACTAGTGAGTACCTTTGGTTTTTATTATAGCCACTTAATTCTCGAAATTGTCTTTTCTTCTGAGCTCAGTTTATTTAACGCAGTGGGTCACAGTGTTATAAGTGACGTATGTCATGAGATAACAGTTTTTTTGTGTGGTTCGAATAGCGTCTGCTACAAGGCACGAGATAACAGTTATTTTTATGACAACCGTGATTGGTGAAATCGGGGCAACCGCAGTACGCGAAATGACTTCAGATAGACTGCAGTTTACTCTTTAAATTCATGAATATATAATTTTAACTAGTGTGTTTAAATGATGATGAAAAAAAGCCGTGGTGGCCTAGTGGTTCGACCTACTGCCTCTCATGCCGAGGGTCGGGGGTTCGATTCCGGCTCGCACCTCTAAGTTTACTTACGTGCGAAATTCAGTTTGAATTTTCCATGAGCTTTTCGGTGAAGGAAAACATCGCGAGGAAACCTGCACGCATCTGCGAAGTAATTCAATGATGTGTGTGAAGTCCCCAATCCGCACTGGGCTCGCGTGGGGACTATAGCCCAAACCCTCTCATGATGAGGGGAGGCCTGTGCCCAGCAGTGTTACGCAAATAGGCTGTAGTAGTAGTAGTTTAAATGAAACGTTTTCTGCTGATATTTATCAAAGACTGGTTTTGTTTGAAAACTACGTTTGACCTCGAGTTAAAGCATTCACTGCCACTTCTTTTTACGAACTTTCGCCAGGTGCCACATCTGTCATTAAGGGAACATTGCAACGCACATGTGCGTTCGAGGCACTGCGGGAAAGTCAGCAAAACGCATATATTCGTCGGTGGCAGTGAATGCGTTAAATAGAAAACTCTACAAGAATACTAAGTAAATATGATCACTCGCTAGATTATTGATTTTGCAAGTTCGCATTATAGTCAGAGCCCGTTTTGCCCGTGTTGATGGTGGAGCAAGACAAATTGATTGGGGTCTTTCTCTCGAATCACAACGCAGCGACAAAAAGTGGTCACCCAGTTGTTACGCGTGGACGTAACTATTTATCTAATACTAGCTTTTCCCCGCAACTTCGTATGCGCAAAAATATTTAATGTAAAATCCCGTTCTTTCCCCGTTCCCGTGGGAATTTCGCAAAATCCTTTCCTAGCGTATGCCTACGTCATAACATAACATCTACCTGCATGCCAAATTTCAGCCCGATCTGTCCAGTGGTTTGGGCTGTGCGTTGATAGATCACTATGTCAGTCAGTCGGTCACCTTTGAGTTTTATATATTTAGATATAAAAGTAGCTTCCGACTAGCTTAGCGACTTCGTCCGCGTGGAATTCGGTTATAGCGTTCCCGCGGGAATTGAGTGTTAAACTATACTAAATGATATACTACTACCTTCCTCTTGAATCACTCTATCTATTAAAAAAACGCATCATAATCCGTTGCGTAGTTTTAAAGATTTAAGCATACATAGGGATATAGGGACAGAGAAAGCGACTTTGTTTTATACTATGTAGTGCTAATGATTCTCGTGTCACAGTGTTTGTAACCAAACTCCTCCGAAACGGCTCGACCGATTCTTATGAAATTTGTGTATGTTCAGTAGGTCTGAGAATAGGTCGTAAGCTATTATTTATACCAAAAAAAAATTGCAGGGCGGTACGAAGTCCGCGGGGTCAGTTAGTTTTTATATAAATTACCCCGACCCTGACCATGGTTGCGGTGTTGTCTCTACATTCGTCATTCATGATTAGGGTTCTGACTGCTTATCTATCGATCCTCACAATCGCGTTTCGCCGCTTTCGTGGAGGACTTAACAGCAATTCGGAATTTTTGAGATATGTTTAGTATGTTAGTCCACGCTGTAAGCTATACATACATATATCTAAAACATAGTCGTGTTAGTTGCACCACCTATAACTCAAGAACGGACGAACCGATTTCTAAGATCTTTGATTTTTTGGATTTGTGTCCGCCCCGAATAGGATAATAACCATTGAAATATCAAAAAAAATTACGCAAAATAAAAAAAGAATTTAGATATGGTTGTAAATTCGCTTCCGCCATCTTCCGCAGATGACAGTTCACGTCGCGCATGACTTGGCGGGACGGAGTCCACCGGGTCGGCTCGTATTTATTATTTGTTTTGTATCGTCAGACGGAGCCCGACATGTCGCGCGAGGGCGGCTCGATCCCGGTGACGATCACGCTGCAGGAGGCGAGCGGGCGCAACGTGCTGTTGCTGCCGATGGGCGCCGGCGACGACATGGCGCACTCGCAGAACGAGAAGCTCAACGTGCGCAACTACATCGAGGGCGTGAGTGTCCGACCACCCCGTGCCCCTCGCAGGTGTCACGCTGCAGGAGGCGAGCGGGCGCCAGGTGCCGCTGCTGCCGATGGGCGCCGGCGACGACATGGCGCACTCGCAGAACGAGAAGCTCAACGTGCGCAACTACATCGAGGGCGTGAGTGTCCGACCACCCCGTGCCCCTCGCAGGTGTCACGCTGCAGGAGGCGAGCGGGCGCCACGTGCCGCTGCTGCCGATGGGCGCCGGCGACGACATGGCGCACTCGCAGAACGAGAAGCTCAACGTGCGCAACTACATCGAGGGCGTGAGTGTCCGACCACCCCGTGCCCCTCGCAGGTGTCACGCTGCAGGAGGCGAGCGGGCGCCACGTGCCGCTGCTGCCGATGGGCGCCGGCGACGACATGGCGCACTCGCAGAACGAGAAGCTCAACGTGCGCAACTACATCGAGGGCGTGAGTGTCCGACCACCCCGTGCCCCTCGCAGGTGTCACGCTGCAGGAGGCGAGCGGGCGCCACGTGCCGCTGCTGCCGATGGGCGCCGGCGACGACATGGCGCACTCGCAGAACGAGAAGCTCAACGTGCGCAACTACATCGAGGGCGTGAGTGTCCGACCACCCCGTGCCCCTCGCAGGTGTCACGCTGCAGGAGGCGAGCGGGCGCCACGTGCCGCTGCTGCCGATGGGCGCCGGCGACGACATGGCGCACTCGCAGAACGAGAAGCTCAACGTGCGCAACTACATCGAGGGCGTGAGTCTTGGGACTTGGACTTGGACTGTAAATCTATACTAATAATAGGTAATAGTAATAATAATAAGTCTGTAAAAGTCACGTCTGAATCTTGAAAATTAAAAGCAACTATCAAGGCGTGGGGACTATATAAACGATACTGAACCCTAAATAATGTTTTTTATAAAAATGGTATGTATGTGTGTATGCATGTATGTATGTATGTATGTCCGGATTAAACTCGAAAACTACGGGACAGATTGCGACAAAATTTGCTATGGGAGTAGTTTTAACTTGTTCCACGCGGACGAAGTAACGGGCAGAAGCTAGTTTAAAATATATTTACAAAAACCATTTTTTTGTTTTCAGATTAAACTGTTCGCAGCTTACCTGTACGAAGTGGGCAAACTTCCCAAGTAAAGGTGCTGCAAGAAAAGGATTTTCATAATAATTTTTTAACCAAGCATTTACATAATTATTATTTAGTTATGATACTAAAAAGAAACGCGCATAATAATAAAAAGTACATTTTACGTTATTCTTTAGGTTCGAGGTTTGTGTTAGATGAATTTAATAATCAAGACGTGCCTTGCATAATAAGATTGAACAATATGATTACTCGTAGTTATTATTACCTACATAGTTATGCTCAACCACATATAATTGTTTTTAAAAGCCTTATTCTGTTTATCATTAGGGTTAATGTAATATATACTTCTATTTAACAAGAAACTGGAGTAATTATTGTTATCCTATGAACGCATTCACTGCCACTTCTTTTTACGAACTTTCGCCAGGTGCCACGTCTGTCTTTAAGGGAACATTGCAACACACATGTGCGTTCGAGGCACTGCGGGAAAGTCAGCAAAACGCATATATGCGTTGGTGGCAGTGAATGCCTTAAACCCTTTAAGAGTGTAACTGTAGAGAGGATTAGGCCGACTAGCACCAACGCCGCTAAACTTGGGCTACCCTCTAACTCGAGTTAAAGTAAACCTGAGTAAGTTAAGAGGCTAACCTGAGGTTGGCGGCTTGGTGCACGTGGGCTTTAGAGTATCGCACCAGTTTATAAATTGTATTGAAGATTACTAATAGTACTTGACCAAATTCTTTACACCACAACGGCCTCTGAAGTAAATCACAATATCGACCATATACTTCATAATACGTCGTGCGAAACAAGTATACAAAATAAATAAATAAATATACAGTTTTTCCTGTAGTTGACATTAAAAATATTCAGAAACGCTATTGGTGTGACGCGGGCCCAGTGCGGATAGGGGACTACACACACACATATCCTTCAATTTCTTCGCAGATGCGTGCAGTTTGCCTCATTTTATATATTGACTAGCTACTGCCCGTGACTTCGCCCGCGTGGTATTCGGTTATCGCGTTCCCGCGGGAACTATGCGTTTTTCCGGGATAAAAAGTAGCCTATGTCCTTTCTCGGGACCCCAAATATCTCCATGCCAAATTTCATCTCAATCGGTCCAGCGGTTGAAGTGTGAGGAGGTATCAGACAGACAGAGTTACATTCGCATTTATAATATTAATATGATTAACTGCAAGGATCGGGGGAAAATTCATGACAGTTGAGACTAGTCAAAAAATGAGCGACATCTGCTTTTAGCTTTGAGTGTGCCTTTCCATTGATTGCCCATTTATTTATATGGACTAAAGATTTATCGTACCGATTTTCATGCTTTTAACACCATATGCAGCATTTTTTGGCCTTCCAGTGGCACTAGTAACTTGAAAATTAAAAAAAAAACAGTCAAGTTGAGGGGACTATACAAATGATATTTATAAACGATATGGAACAAAAATAAATACAATTTTTTTAACTCGAAAACTACCTACTTACTGGTCGGATTGCCAGATGGTATGGGGGTAGATCTGGTCATCATATAGGCTATGTATTTATCCCGGAAAACGCATAGTTTCTGCGGGAACGCGCCGATGTCACGGGCAGAAACTATAGTCCCAAATAAGGATAGACCGTCTCCCAATTTTAGCAAGAGAGTAAGTCACTCATAGAATACTCTTCGAAGAAGCGCGCTTTATCCATTCGTTCGTGTCACTCATACACGTTCACGATTAGCCTGGACGGGGGCAGCTATCTCACTTTATGCGCCCAGTACAGCAACTGACTTGCTGAGCCGTTTCTAAGACATGGTTTACACCCCAAATACCGTATCGGCTTAACCCTCGTATGCTGTGTCCCGGATCGGTCCCAAATATTTGACATAATTTATTTCCATGATTTTCTATAGTATCTACTATTGACTGAATAGCGAGGAGGCTCGAACTCACTATTACTACGGCTATGGCATAAGAAAGGGTAAATATCAGGGAATTTACATTTCTTATTTATCCGTTCGCCTACATTTTGAATCTACAGTTCGTGGTACGCCTCTATGTAAACTCGAGTAGAGACGCGTTACATATACTCTATGAATTAAGTATAGTTTTGAGGAGATGGAATTCGTCCCTATTTTACACTGACCGTTCTTTAGAAGCCATCTGTTTGTCTTATAAAGATGTAGGTACAAATACCATCAGTGCACCCGTTCGATGACCTGAGGTGAAATTTGTATTCAATTTAAAACGGCGTTATTACCTTTCCAAAGAGACCCACTTTGTGTTTTTTTCATTTCATGTTCAATGTGATGAGTGAAGATCAATATAAATTGTAAATCTATCTACCTACCACCAAGAGAGCCTGGTGGCTGGCTTAAGTGGCATATTAGTTACAGACATCAAACGAAGATCTGTTCAACTGGAGCAGCAACGAGCAGGCCACGTCGTCAGTACTGATCCGGTACCAGAAGACTAGGGATGAGGTGATTCAAACAGTCCGTTAAAGTTAGCGTTAAATATTTTACTATTTGATAAAATGACGTTTCTGTATGGAATGCCAGCTCGGCGGCCATATTTAACGGCCAGGAGTCAGTCAACTATGCATAAATCAACTCACCCAAAGCGTGTTGCACAACGGTCACCTCAACCGGTGACCTCGAGGTCGCGATAATCCGATGGTTACGGGCAGCACAGGTCTGCCTGTGACGACTCTTGGAGGAGACTTGTTTTTCAAATGTCGACGTGTGGAGAAAACTTGTTTTGAATTGATGGATGGTTATGATGATTTTATATTAAGGCTCTACAAAGGTATTAATCTGAGATTCCGTATTTGAAAGTAAACTACCTACGACGTTTTCACGATAAGTGGCTTGATAAACTGGGAAAGAATATTAGGTGGCCTAGTTTTTTTTAATTATACGGAAACTTATTATAACCATGCACTCTATAACTGAAGAAATAAGGAATTTGTGATTGAATGTCCGACTGAAATTACCTATACTGTGTCAGGGGGTCTATTCGGTTTTGTAACTAGTGATGTGGGAATTCCCACTTCCATAAGGATGCCCTCAGTGACAAACTTCTCGTTAATGAGGTAGCGTGTGAGTGGGTAAAGGTACCATACCATGTTTAAAATAAAACTTATAAGGATCGAAGGTTACTAACTAAACTCAGTCAAATTATGTTAATTAAGTATAAATATTATTATGATTCAAAAAACATATTACTAATTAAATAAGATATCGTGATAGTATACCTTCGGATACAAATATACTTAAGTAAGCAGTTAAATGAAAAACTGTGATGTTTTATACGTACCTAAGTATCTAAAGTTTACTTAACTCCGAATATTGATTTGAAATATATTGAAGCACCTGTATCAACTAGACGAGGTCTATAGCTAAGCACTTGTCATTATCGGTCCAGCGAGATAAAGTAGTAAAATTACTATAGGTACGTATAATAAGTATAATGAATACAAACGAAACTAGATTTAAATGAAGTAACAGTGTGGGCGGTGTGAAAAAATCTCCGAATTGTGTTACTTTTAGCTGGTTGAATTGAAAAAGTGGCCGCAAACGCGTACAGACCTACCAGTTTAACAACACTAACATAAAATAAAAGAGGATAGCGACCGGCCCTCGATCAGTCGAGCTTGAAATCTCACCGCAGCTCCACGCCGCGCCGGGCTCGCATTTCATTACAACCCACCATTAAACAGTCAATATCAACAGCTCTCTCCAAGTCTGCACACTCGCCACTCAGGGCCATTCCTGCAACAGGGATAACTTGAAGAGAGAAATTCGTGATATATTTTCACGAGTTTGTCGCTTAGGATTTGATCGCTGGTGAGTGGTTTCAGTTTATTATTATTATTATTTGATAGCCGATCCTATCTTTACTCAACCGTCTTCAAAAGAGTAGGTTAGGTATTCTGTATGGAGCTGTTGTTATTTAAAATTAAACTAAACACAATATCTAATTACAGGTACAGGGAAAGGACACTCTCAATTCACTTTTATTTGAAAATTAGATTTTAATCTCAAAATGTAGAGCTCATGGAACGTAATTATTTTGATACTAAAAAGTCACTTGTTCTTTTCCAGTACCTTTAATATACATACATAGGTATATGTTGGCTGCATTTGAACAAGTCCGTAGGTATTTTTATTGTGATTTTAACGAAAGCATTCCTTTTTTTTGTTATGGATCTAAATAGATATAAGCGGATTGTTTGCCTACACGTCTAAGTAGAGATGATAGTTTTAATTCGATGTACCTACCAAGCTTGTGCAACACATGTCATGACTGCCGTTCGCGGGCAGCCGATAATCATCCACGCTTTCTAATTTACGTTGACGAATAATCTTAACAACCGTTAACGCCGAGTTTGCCATTCAAAACTTGTTTTTGTAGGTATTACGATATTTTCATTACTTAGTAAGAAATCGATATATTATCAGGTACAGTCGTGGGCAAAGATAATTATGTATGTAGGTACCTACTCTGCGAAAGCATCAAAATATCTCTAGGGGCTATATTCCGTGACATGAGTAGCCTACATGGCTGTGTACAATTTTTAACTAAGTATACTCATATCATTTTCCTTGACTGTACGAGTCCGATAACATCAAAGAATAACATTCACCGACCATTGGATGTACAAAAGATGGCCAAGACTAGTCTAGGACAAGAAGAGTCTATAGTGGTATAACATGCAGTTTGTTATGAGTACCTTTGTAACATCACTATGTCATGCATCATGGAACATCAATAACTAAATGGTACTTGATAATATGGCGTCGTACGGTTGTCTTTGTATCTCATTTAATAACTGTATGAAAGTGATTAAACCAAGTCTAATCAAAGTCCAGTGTTCTTATTTATATAATGCACCGACTAATACACAGTTTGTCAACTATCTAGCTGTATACAGAGCGCGCATTCGTCTATTGAATTGAACCCAACGGTAACCGGACCAAATGGTTAACTGGTACCTGAGCCTCTAAAACATATAAGTACCGCTTCATAAGACCATTATTGGTTATGTACTCGTGTTTTACCTGTTTGGAGCCACCAGAGTATTGCCGTGAGCTATAAGTGGTAATACGTACACCCGGCGTGTTATACTATACATCGTATTAATGGGTAGGTTAATAATAACGATGCTATAGCGTTGAACTGCCGTGCTCATCAAAAACCTACTACTGGCGGCCTAGGGATATAGGGATATGCGATAGATTTCCCATTTCCCGAAATAATGATACTTTATCTCCGTATTTAGCGAAGATTAGATTACTGTCCCAATACAGTCCTTAAAATTGAGATAGTATTTAAGTAGATACATTTCCCCGAAGAGATTTATCTATACTAATAATTATATTCTTTTTACGTGTAAGTAAAGGCACCAGTCTCGAACGAGGATCTAGTGACACCTGAACTCTTCATCATTCTCTTGCCCTCTTCCCACGTTATGTGGGGTCGGCAAAACATGTTTTCTTCTTCCATCTTCTCTTTTTCTTGACACCCGAACTCTTATAACAGCAATAAAGAACTAACTCTCCAAGAACGTGGTATACCTACGAAATAAGATAAGCCCCAATTTGTTACGTATAACTACCACAAACTAGGGCTGGCTAATTAAAGAATGAAACTAATGAGTCTCCGAAACGCTACGCCATTAAACTCGTTCGCATAATTCGCCCTAACATTATGCGGGTTTGTTTACGTTCGGAGCCAATTTAAACCCCACTCTAGAGGAGGTCCAAGTATGGGGGATATGTGAACTACTTATTCTAAATACAACATACACGTTCTACAGGTAAATCAACATACCAACACTGAAACTTGTAAAACATCTGCAGTGGTATTGCGTTTGGCTATTGGTTTTGCTATTCCCAAGATAACCGGTAGTTTTTTTGTGTACGAAATCGAACCTTTTGAGTGGCACTTGACATCAGAGTGTTCCAGTTGCTATAATAACACTTCTAATTAACTATACGCCATTTGATTAGTCATTCAATTTTGTATGTACCTGTGTTGTTAAACCTTTTACTCATCAGTAATTAGGGCTAAATGGTTTGAATTAATTCAAATTAAAAAATAAGTTTCCGTTGTTTTGTAACACAATTAATTGAGCCCGCAATGTATTGCAAACATATTGTGCCCAGTCGCAATATGTAAGTATTTGACGTTTGTCATTCATGAACATGATTGTTTTCAATAATTTGAAGTACATTTGACTGTGTGTTTTACCTTTAATCACTTTAGCTCCGATTTTAAGCACTTGGGAGCATTTTAATTGTGGTTGTAAAAATATGTTCTGTCTATGTATCTACATATATGACTGTGTATGAATTTCCCTTTACCCAAATAAGGATACCTAATAATCTATCGCTCTATACACTCGTACAACGTACAATGCTATTCGAGTCCATCTCACTTGTGCCATCGGCTATCTCACTCAAAACTGGAACTTTTCCCGAAAAACTCGTATGTTTTCAACGGGTCATAGCATGACCCATATGTGGTTTACAAAGCTGCGATTTGCGAGAGCGTGGATCAAGCGATAGAGGGGCACGATCGGCCTAAGCGTGACGTTATCACGTAAAATTATCGTCCGTAAACCGACTTTACAGATATTCAATATTTTATTAAAAAAAAATAACAAAAACTTTGAAGCGTTAGACGTAAGACGTTATTTTTTTAGGGTTCCGAAGTCCACAAGGAACCCTTATAGTTTCGCCATGTCCTTCCGTCCATCCGTCTGTCCGCATTATTGCTCGGAGATGCTTAGTTCTAGAAAGCTGTAATTTGGCATGAATATACATATTAGTTACGCCGACAAAGTGGTACAATAAAATGTTGATATATATGTATATATTTTTAGGGTACCACCCCTACTCGTAAAGTGGGGACGTATATTTTTTTTCTTGCAAACCCCATTATTTGGGGAATATGACCCGTTGAATAGGTCTTGGAAAAACATTGTGGGTTTGTTAAAACCATTTTTTGATTAAACGATGCGTTTGTGGAAGATTAAGCTTTAAAGGGCAGTCTTAGAAAGGTAGTAGATAAGGGCATCGTCAACTTCGGAACCCTATACATTGCGCGTGGCCCGACACGCACTTGGCCGTTTTTTACATTTATTGTCGTTATATTATTATAATAACACCATCTATAAAAAACCACAAGCCCTAACTACCCCTGGGGGGCGATAATTAACTTGTCAAATTTCGAGATCTTCGGGAAAACCGATAATTTTCGACGGGCCAATATTACGGTCCATATACGAGTTGCAAAGCTGCGATTTGGCTTAAATTGTTGCAAATTTAATTAACTTTGAAAAAGTTCGGGATGGTATTGGCAAAATATGCATATTTTCTGAAAATTAGAGCAATAAGTGAACAAGGTCCCTATGTTTGACTCAATTACAAAGAACGCGCGCACGGCAACACGGGACACGAGGGTCTCAGGCTACGAATCACAGAACATTTCACGATCCGCGATTTTTGAACACGAACATCCCTTGAGCGTCTGCACTATACCTTTTATGGGATTTTTTTTTAGGGGACCTAAAAATTCACATACAGCCCCTTCCGCTCAGGGACTGTCAACGCTCATTTTGAAAAAGGCTGCATTAAATTTCGTAATGCCATTTTTATAATCAAAAATTTTTTCGACTATATTTCTTTATCCACACCTATTCCCCATATGGGTAGGCAGAGACTATTTCCTTCAATTTGCTACGATTCTTACATACATACCTCTCTCGTGATTTTATGTATGTAGTTATGTATTTTTTATCCACCCGTTTTTGTCACTGGAAAGTGATGTTAGGCATTTGGATTCTTGCAGTTCAATAGTTCGATTGTTTCTTGCAAGAACAATGAATGTGAATAAACTTGTATGTAGAAACTTAAGTACTGCCAAGAATGTAGAGAGTCTTGAGATTCACGTGGAACCTTCGAGACAATATCAGCAAAAATATTTGTCGATTTCTTTATCACCGCTATGACTGCCCCACTGTTGTATATAGGTAGTACATAAGTAATTGTTATTCCGGTAGCGCACTGCCGTCCGTCGAGGATCTTATGCAAACGTTACGTGTTTGGCCTCGTTGTTTCTAAAAAAAATGCAGCCAGCACCTTGGGAATACATCAAAATATGCGAGCCATTGAATAGATTTAGTCACAGTATTTTTATATTATGCTAAATTTGACGCGTGACGACGCTACCGTCTCGCATATAAGTAATATGACCTTATAAAGACACATATATGTATAAATACATATAATTATAGATAGGTATGACCACTGACAATAGGTAGTGGTTTATAGGAAATTCTAGTTCTTCGGGCGGCTTAAGTATGATGCATTCAAAACGAAAATAACTCTATGTATTATTGCATGTCATAGATGACTTTTCGTTAATTTTAATGAAGGATTTTCGGATTAAAGATTTGGATTTCGGATTGAAGACTAGATAGTTAGTGGATATGGGTCTTTTCAATATTGCTTCTTAGAATAACATTGACACTGTTTACGGCTCAGGTGTTGTGTAATAAATGTGTCGGTGGTGACGCTGCGAACTTTCTCTGCAAACTCGGCTGCGCTGGCGTTCATCTCGGAGGGAAATCCGTGCCGTATGGATCAGCATTGTTCGCACGCGCAATCTGAGTGGGATTTCCTCTGACGTAGGTAAATGACCGTATATCTGAGACTGAGTCCGCAATCTCGCATCCGAGGCTGTTGAATATACCTAAGTAAGTAGGATGTTTTTTCATGTCTCGATGGCAACGCCTGGCGCGTCTTTCTGATGAAATCATCAATAGATGGATTTACTTAATACTCTACAGGTACCATTTGTAAAAATTAGCTAGGTACAGAAGGATTAATACTTATATTGGAAGTTCCAAGATGCAATGTTGAATGGGTTAACGAGGTCAATGGTTGTAAATAATGACTTATGCTAGGTTAATACGAGTAACAGTGTGTTCTATTCTAGCAGGGTATATCAAATTCAATGTACATAATGACGATGCAAAAGTGATTTAAGTGATTGAAAATACTACTTGAATAGATACAGGCAGTGCCCCCGCCAAGTCGAACAAAAAAGCGGCACGGCCCTACCATCCTTTTCTCGAAGCAGTTCAGGCCATTTTTTCGATTATATTTTAGGTGTTGTAGAGTATATCTTATACTTTAAATGCGCTAATCCTGTATATTTCTCTATTCATTTATTGTTTGATCTTGTTACATCGGAATATTAGTAAACTCTACTGTTCCTCTACAAGCGTATTCAAAAACAAGCAGCGCTCATTTTTCACCTAAGTACCTAAGTGTAACTGCATGACAATAGATTGCAAATCACAATCAGATTGAAAGTGCTTGACCGGTGATTTGGAGTAGGAGGGCATTGTTGTGATGGTTTGATTGAGGTTTGAGGCCAGCGCCGGCCGCCCCCGCCGGCCGCCAGAGAAAGCGTAGTGGAAACCATTAACCCAGCGACGCTGCCTCATCTCAGTTTCGACATTCGTTTGTCATTACTCAGCCGACCGGACATGCAGGATTTATGGTTTGCAATGAATAACTCACATCTGGGTCGAGATCATTCAAAATTGCAGCCATTGTCTCTTGACCATTGAACATTTTTATAATGCTCGTAATTACCTACACTACTGGTTATCACATTTATTACCATACTTACGTAGGTACTATATGTTTATCTTATATTTAATAAACGCGCTAAACTTGTATATTTAATCTGTTTATTTATTTCTTTATGTATTCAAGCGATCTCAGAAACGGTTCTATTTGGATGAAATTTGGAACATAAGGTTTTACGGGAGCGACAAATCGATCTAGCTAGGTCTCATAACTGAGAAAACTCGGTTTTAGCTACCTATTTTATTAGCTGTGTACAAAACTAGTTCTACTTCTACTATTTCCGGGACAAAAAGTAGCCATGTCCTTCGCCGGGACTCGAACTATCGCGTGAAGAGGCAGCAGACAGTCAGAAACACAGATAGACAGTGTATTGTAGCATTGTACATACCTATCTATAAAGGTCTTACTATAGGTATGTACAAAAATATATCTCCGTATTCGGTCCCTAACTAGTTTTATTTGGTACCGACACGTTTGGAGAAAGAAAAGCGACGCACCCAGTAGCCGAATTAGGTATTCGTTAGTCAACGTCACAGACAAGTCGACGTTGAGAAAAAATGTAACAGCTTCTCACACCCAATATAGGGTCATCGAATTTCTAGAGCTCATCGAATTTCGAATTCGAAATTCGATGAACAGAATAGTTTCAATAGGTAGGTTCACTGGTAAACCTACATCAGTAGTATAAAATTGGGAGTGTCATATCAAGGAGACCTGGGGCTATATTCGAAGTCTTAACGACCCTTAGGGATCTCCCTGTTCCCTATAGGGTCGCTCACACGTCAGGTTGAACTTTCAATCTAGCTGCTTAAAGTTCACGCGACGCGTGAGCTATCCTATAGGGAACAGGGAGACCCTTATTTTAAGACTTCGAATATAGCCCCAGGTCTCCTTGATATGACACTCCCAATTTTATACTACTGATGTAGGTTTACCGGTGAACCTACCTATTGAAACTATTTGAAACTGCAGTGATTCAGTGCATTACAATTTAATTAAGGCACTGCAATATGCATCACGTTGATGGTTACGTCATTAGGTATTTTACGTGAATCAGTCTTTTAGTTACTTATTTGAGATTGGCTTCGGATAAGTGACCACTGATAAAGTTAAGGCGTTAGTAGTGTAATTTTATAGAATAACTAGCTGACCCCGCGGACTTCGTACCGCCTTAGAATTGTTTTTTTGGGTATGAAAAGCAGGTAACGTCCTTTTCTCAAACCTACTGAACATACACTCCAAATTTCATAGGAATCGGTCGAGCCGTTTGGTTACAAACACTGTGACACGAGAATTAAAGTTATTCTCAGATTTATATTGAAGAGAATAATAGCAAGCTACACCATGACTATGGTTAGGTATAAACAGATAATTGACACGCCACAAAATGAAGGAAAACCACATTGAAAATGAAAAACAACAATAACTTTGTCCATAGTCAGATATAAATAAATACTCGATTTGTGTAGTTAGTAGCTAAGTGTGTACACCTAGTTGGTTACTCGAATAAAATGAAATGTAATGTTATATCATAAAATAATAATTAAACTGTAATAAATTTTAAATTAATACTGTAATAAAATGGATGGCAAATGGCACGTGACTCTAACAAAAAATTGCACCTTAAAGCTTAATATTTCACAAACGCATCACTTGATCAAAAAATGGTTTTAACAAAACCACAATATTTTTTTAAGACCTAATCAACGATATAACGCACCATGGAGTACGCAAAAAAAAAAATTACATCCCCGCTTTACGAGTAGGGGAGGTACCCTATAAAAAATTATATTTAAAAATTTTATTGTACCACTTTGTCAGCGTAACTAATATGTATATTCATGCCAAATTACAGTTTTCTAGAACTAAGCATCTCCGAGCAATAGTGCGGACAGACGGATGGACGGACGAACGGACGGACATGGCGAAACTATAATGGTTCCTTGTTGACTTCGGAACCCTAAAAAAGTAGTTACATGGACATTCTCTAGCGTGCCAAATATTGATAGTGTAGTGTACACGAGTAGGCCCGACATGTCTCCCATTATTGAAAAATGCCAATTCACCTGGTGGAGGAATAGTAGATTGTGTGACTAGGGAGTAAAATGACATATTTTACCGCGGGTGACGGATTGAATACAAAGCGACGCGAAAGATTTCAGAATAGAATCCTGAGCGGAGCGAGGGATTCTAACGTGGAATCTTGAGCTAGCAAGGGATTCAAGCTATGTCACCCAAGGTTTAAATAATTTTGCTACCGTGTTGCACACTCTGTTTTTCACTCCTCCTATGAGAAAACCAGTAGCAGGAGGGAACAAAATCGTACTTTGCTCCCTAGAGAGCAAAAAATTACTTTGCTCCCTGTTTGCGGGGCAGATATGGAGAGGGAGTAAAATCGCATTTTGCTCCCTCTAAACGGGGAACAAAGTACTCCTTTTCGAATAGGAGGAGTGAAATAGTTATTTGTGCAACAAGAGAGCAAAATTGTTTTTTGCTTCGAGTGCCATGTTTGAGTCCTGAGCTAGCGAAAGATTCTATAGTTGAATCACGAGCGTTTAGCGAGTGATTCTAGTTTAGAATCTTGAGCTAGCGAAGGACTCAAAGGCACGAGAAGTAAAAGAAATTGCTCTCGAGTAGCACATACAATTTTTCACCTCAGTAGCGAGAACACATAAAAGGTACTTGCAAAGAATACCTACTTACATCACGAAAAATATGAAATAACATTTCTTCTTCACTCCTTTCACTCAAATTATAACTTGAATTTCATGTTTTAAAAGAATTACTTTAAAGTTAGTTATCGAAAATTAAGAAGAAAGACATGATTTGACATGAGACAATGGCGGCAATTTTCCAAACGTATGTTCGGAAACTAGTACAATGATAAATTTCGAATTTATTCGGTAATATTTGACAACTTTTAGTTTACTTTAAATTAAAACTTTAGTTTAAAATGATTACAAATAACATAATTATATGAAATATAAGTCATTTGAAAATTGTAAGATTTTCAGAAGTTAAATTAACGTATAATTTTAATGTCTAAAAATACGGCGTACTGATGCGTTGCGCGTATCCGAACGTTTCTAATTCAGTTTTTTTTTCTACGAAAATAGAATCGCAGTAAGACTTGCCTAGTATAATTCTACCTCTTTTCTTAAAGAAATGAAAAGAAGAGAGCGGATAAAATCGAGATAGTTTGAATTATTGGTATAAGAAGTAGTTACTAGTTAGATGCCGCAGTATGAAATGACCATTCGCAGTAATCAAATTAAAAAAAAAAAAGCGCGGGAACGATTTAACTGTGGCTGCAAGGCTTAAGCCTTTGCCTTTGCCTGATGTGATTGTCTGATGGGATAAAAGGATTAAAAAAAAACAAATTAAAAAAATACTTTGTCTCACTGAGTGAAACAAACACGATTTTGCTCACTAATTTCTGACAGCAAAGTCTACTTGTTCGAGCTGCTGGGGTGAAATAGTTATTTGTGCAACAAGAGAGCAAAATTGTTTTTTGCTTCGAGTGCCATGTTTGAGTCCTGAGCTAGCGAAAGATTCTATAGTTGAATCACGAGCGTCTAGCGAGTGATTCTAATTTAGAATATTGAGCTTAGCGAAGGACTCAAAGGCACGAGAAGTAAAATAAATTGCTCTCGAGTAGCACATACAATTTTTCACCTCAGTAGCGAGAACACACATAAAAGGTACTTGCAAAGAATACTTACATCACGAAAAATATGAAATAACATTTCTTCTTCACTCCTTTCACTTTTATTATTACTTAAATTTCATGTTTTAAAAGAATTACTTTAAAGTTAGTTATCGAAAATTAAGAAGAAAGACATGATTTGACATGAAAGAATGGCGGCAATTTTCTAAACGTATGTTCGGAAACTAGTACAATGATAAATTTCGAATTTATTCGGTAACATTTGAAAACTATTAGTTTACTTTAAATTAAAACTTTAGTTTAAATTGATTACAAATAACATAATTATATGAAATATAAGTCATTTTAAAATTTGCAAGATTTTTAGAAGGTAAAATCAACGTATAATTTTAATACCTAAAAATATACGGTGGTACTGATGCGTTGCGCGTATCCGAACGATTCTTGTTCAGTTTTTTTTTTCTACGAAAATAGATTCGCACTACGACTTGCCTAATATAATTCTACCTCTTTTGTTAAAGAAATGAAAAGAAGAGAGCTGATAAAATCGAGATAGTTTGAATTATTGTTATTAGAAGTGGTTACCTACTGGTTAGATGCCGCAGTATGAAATGACCATTCGCAGTTATCAAATAAAATTAAAAAAAAGCGCGGGAACGATTTCACTGTGGCTGCATGGCTTAGGCCTTTGCCTTTGCCTGATGGGATTGTCTGATGGGATCAATGGATTTAAAAAAAAACAAATTAAAAAAGTACTTTGTCTCACTGAGTGAAACAAACACGATTTTGCTCACTGATTTCTGACAGCAAAGTCTACTTGTTCGAGCTGCTGAGGTGAAAAATAATTTACTCGACCATGTCAGATATTTCAGAGGGCTGCTAAACGCCCCCTAACAAAAGCCCCGTTTTTTGGTCTTACATCGTGGCTCGTGGTAGCACCGAAGGATCAAAGAAAGCTAAGATTTGGTAAATCTTCCATATCTTCATCATCGTCATCAGCCGAAAGACGTCCATGCTTATATCTTAATCTTGAACAAATCACTCCACAAATCCCCTCCTGGGCTCATCCATACATATGTTGTTTCAGGTCCAAGATGTTGAAAATTTTCGTCATCGGATTTTTGGTGTCGACGGTGGCCAGCCAGTGTTTTTATAAAGATGACAGTTCGAAAAAGCTAGACCCTGAAGCTCGGACTTCTTTGTACAGAGGGCAACTGGAGTTCACGTTGAATTTGTTTAATAAGATAAACGAGGAGTATCCTGATGACAATATCTTCTTTTCGCCGTTCTCCGTGTACCACTCGCTTTTGCTGGCGTACTTCTCTTCTGGCGGAGACACCGAGAAGGCGCTGAAGGAGTCGTTGCAGATAGCTCCGGCGCTGGTAAGTGGGCACGTCAGGGTAATGCAGTGTATTATGATACCTTCCAACTCGAGCTATACAACTAAACCCAAGTTAAGAAGCTAAGTAAGCCGAAGCTAGCAACTCGGTGCAAGTTGACAGAAACTTTTTTGCCACGGCGACAAAAGTCACCAGTGCGCGCACCCGCTAATGCGACAGATGGAGATTAATCATCGACTCTAAAGCTTAATTTTCAAACACATTTCTAGCTGGCTAGTAACAATTTGAATACGATCAAACAAAAATATTGGACTCGAATAGGTGTCGAATTGAATTGACAATCGCGCGATCAATTAAGACACCTATTCGAGTCCAATATGTTTGATCGTATTATGATGATACTTTATATGAGCGACAATCGCACAGTCGCGTTACATTAGGACGGTCCCTTAGGGTTGGCAACGCGTACGAAATCTTGTGATTTCTTGTGTCCTAGTTCGCAGTGACCGCTTACCATCGCTTATACCAACTATGAATTTGGTGCTCTTCTTTGTCTGTAGCTACTTAGAGAAGGAAGTAGGACTATTAAATATTTTGTGGAGAAGGCTTGCTTTTTTACACACGCGACGTCCATTTTCCAGGACAAGATCAACCTGATGAGAGCGTACAAGGTGGACAAGCGGTCGCGCGCCGCCAACAACAACAGCGCCAGCTACGAGTTCACCAGCGCCAACAAGATGTTCGTGGACGACGGCCTGGCGGCGAAGCAGTGCCTGCTCGACCTGCTGGGAGAGGAAATCGAGAAACTGGTAAGATTGGTACAATTACAAATTTCGCGAATTGTTCCATATTAGCTAAGTATATTTTATTGGCATGTATTGGCATTGGCATACATAGGCACACCCGCGACACTCCCTAAAAACTGCAGTTTAGGTTCCGCTTTTAGGGAGTGTCGCGGGTGCGCGTAATGTGGTTGTGTGCGTGAATGATCGTTCTGACCGAGGACAGGATTGAAACCTTCATTATGTGTTTAATACTCCATAATTACTCATACTATTATTATTACCTTCTTATGGGTAAAAAACATCACACACTGGTATTTTTAGAGGACAGGAAGAATCTCTTGTTTGAGAGTTTACCTATTTGTACAACTAAAGGTTTTACTCAACAAAAGTTGAAACTAAAAGCAGTGCGAATTAAAAAGTATGGATTTTATTGAGCACATTTTGGGTAATTCCGTTGGAATATTTAATGAAGGAAAATCTTTAAATTAAAATCAATTTAAGTACTTATGCCTTTATTTCAGTAGGTACCTACATATATTTGTGGTTAGGTTTTACCTACTAAAATATCACGAAAATATCCATTGCATACTTTCCTCAATCGCTCTGCGAATTTAAATGCATTGTTTTTTAGATTAAAACTTAGTGTTTTACTTACTTGCTTTGCATTCACAAAAGCCTGGGCGACTGTCAAGCATTATTAGAACAACTTCGCTCATTGTTATTTGTCATGTTGTAGAACTTCCACAACTCGCCGTCAGAAGCGCGCGACTTCATCAACAACTGGGTGTCGAGGGTGACAAAGAACAATATACAGGCCCTCATCCCCGAAGACGGCATCGGGCACTCCACAAAACTGGTGCTAGCTAACGCAGCCTACTTCAAAGGCGTCTGGGCCTCCAAGTTCCCTGCCGAGAGGACAAAGAAGGAAGCATTCTTTGTCTCCGAGACCCGACAGACGCTAGTGCCTTTTATGAAACAGAAAGGCACTTTCCATTTCAGTGAGTATTGTGTTTAATGCGCAAGCTTTCCATAAACGAAAGCGGGGAATGTAGTATTTTCAAGCCACTTTCAATATTTCCAAGAATGGATATGAAAAGTACCTAAATATTCATGATCGGTCACAATAAAGATTTGTTTGATCGGTATTTTTTGTTCGTAAAGCCAAAGTAAAGCTTACTTGAGGTCTGTAGATTTAATAAAATATCTTCAAGATTTATCGTGATAAATGCTATTGAATGTCCTAAATTTTTTGCTCTTTGAAGCTCGTAAAAGTGAAGTATGTAAGTACCTACCATCTATTTACATAATGATGTAAGATGATATAATCATTATCATTATCATTCAGTCATCAGTCTACTGCTGTACACAGGCCTCCCCCAAGGCTCGCCACTCAGACCGGTCCTGTGCTACTCGCTTCCACCGGTTCCATAAAAACAAAATAAAGAAATAACAGGGGCCTTATTCGGAAAGCAAAGGGATTTCATAGGTATTCTATGGGGAACGTAAAAACATAGCTGCTTACTCAAAGTTCAGTTACCTTCAGTTTCAACGCCGTGACGTTTTGACGTTCCCTAGGTATACATATAATCCCTATGAAATTGTTTTGATTGTTTCGGTTTCGGAATTACATAATAACTAATTGGATTATACTTATGGGTTCAACATATGTGGTATAAATTTAAAATAATAAGTTTTCGTAATGTAAAATTAAACATTAAACAGAGTTGTATTGTTACAGTGGTGAGCGACGACCTGGGCGCGCAGATTCTCGAGTTACCGTACAAAGGCAACGACATCAGCATGTACATTCTGCTGCCTCCCTACTCCATGAAGGAAGGTCGGTAGAACTTGTGAGACACTCACACATAACTTACATACTAAACACCCATTTTTTGGACACCACTACAGCTTATTTACGTCCCACTACTGGACACAGGCCTTCTCTCATCACGAGAGAGTTTGGGCTATAGTTTCCACGCGAGCTCAGTGCGGATTGGGGATTTCACACACATCCTTGAATTAATTCGCCGGCAGAGGTTTGATGATGATGATGATGTTTTCCTTCACCGAAATTAAATTCGAATTGAATTTGGCACATAAGTAAACTCAGTGGTGCGAGCCGGATGCAAACCGCCGACCCTCTGCATACGAGGCGGAGATCGAACCATTAGGCCACTACGGCTTCCTTGGACACTCTGTGATTAAATCTGAACATCAAAATTGGCTTTTAAAAGTTCGAGTGTCCAATAATGTTCCCCTTATTATACTAGGCATATAAAATGGCCACGAACAGCGAATGATTTCCCGACCGTCCAGGCGGTCGTATTGCAGAGTGAAATTAACGTAGCTACCGAGCGAAATTAGTAATTGTTTTTTAGGGTTCCGAAGTCCACAAGGAACCCTTATAGTTTCAGCCATGTCCGTCCGTCCGTCCGTCTGTCCGCATTATTGCTCGTATTTTGGTATAAATATATAATATTAGTTACGCCGACAAAATGGTACAATAAAATTTTGAAATATATTTTTTTAGGGTACCTCTCCTACTCGTAAAATGGGGACGTATTTTTTTTTTCTTGTGTACCCCTTGATGTGGGGTTTCGTTGAATAGGTCTTGTAAAAACATTGTGGGTTTGTTAAAACCATTTTTTGATTAAACGATGCGTTTGTGAAATATTAATCTTTAAAGAAACGACGAAAGAGGTAGAGTCAATGCCCCCCCCTCCCTGGCAGCTAAACGGTGGTGGCAGCCTAGCTAAGATGCAGTCTTAGAAAGGTACTGAGGGCATCGTCAACTTCGGAACCCTATACATTGCACGTGTCCCGACACGCACTTGGCCGGTTTCTGAACTTTAATTCAAGTAGGTATCTTTTTTCGACACGCGATTTTACCTTGGAATTATTAAGTAGGTATTCTAATCTATTTTTTCCACTATAAAAACAAGTACCTAACCCAGATGTATTTTGTATTTTGAAGGTTATCTATGCATAATACAGGTTGTACTACGAATTAAGAGCATTCACAATCAAATAACATTGCATCATGACTGGCGGTTATGAGACGTGCTTGTCTACAAACACGGTCAGGTACTTACCGCTTATTTAATCAACCTGCATTAGTTTAATCATTTTGTGATGATATATAGACATTTCAAAAACCGGCCAAGTGCGTGTCGGGCCACGCGCAAATTATAGGGTTCCGAAGGTGAGGATGCCCACAGTACCTTTCTAAGACTTATTAGCATCTAGCTAGCCTGTGGTATGACGTGCCCGCCCGACGCCCCTGCCGCTCGAGAAAAATCATCATTATAAGTTGGTCGATTATTACTCGTAAGTTTGTACAGCCTACTTAGCTCTGATAGTTTTCCTTTCAACTACGTTATATATGCCACAACCGTGATTTTTTTCAGCCATCCAAATACCACCATTTAGCTGGCAGGGGGGGGGGGGGACACGTGACTCTAACAAAAAATAGCACTTTAAAGCTTAATATTTCACAAACGCATCACTTAATCAAAAAATGGTTTTAACAAACCCAGAATATTTTTTTAAGACCTATTCAACGATGTGCCGCACCATGGGGTACGCAAGAAAAAAAAATTACATCCCCACTTTACGAGTAGGGGAGGTACCCTATAAAAAAATATATTTCAAAATTTTATTGTACCACTTTGTCAGCGTAACTAATATGCATATTCATGCCAAATTACAGCTCTCTAGACCTAAGCATCTCCGAGCAATAGTGCGGACAGACGGACGGACGGACATGGCGAAACTATAAGGGTTCCTTGTGGACTTCGGAACCCTAAAAAGCCGTGGTCAAACCACTAGGCAACCCTAGTGGTTTGACCACCGCCTTTCATGAAAGGCGGTGGCGCCATGGCTCGCACCTCTGAGCTTACTTATGAGCGAAATTCAATTTGAATTTACCAGTTAGCTTTTTGGTGCATGCGTGCGTGCGGTAACTCAAGGATGTGTGTTAAGTCCCCAATCTGCTGGTAAATTCTTTTTCTGACGTAAATGCTGAGCTAAAAGTGCCCCTAAGTGGCCAATTTGCTGAAGAAATGATTGGATTGATTGAATTGAATGGGGACTATCGTTTCTTTGCGCCACTGTTGACTAAGGTCCAGAGGTATAGCTTTCAAAGGCGACTTTATTTGATCGGCGCCGAAACAAAGTTTTCAATCTTGAATCTCATTAAGTTTATTAGACATAGACAAAACTTTATTTAACATCCCAAAGGGTTGGTAGGTACATTTTTAACTTAACTTAATCTTATATGTACTAAGACTATGTTGTTCTACAATTACAAAAACTATTAATTATAAATAACTACCTATCATCATATCGAGTAGCTATGCCGCAATGTTGTGCAGTTCCGTTTTGTTTGGAAAAAAGAATTTTTTTTTCAAAGCGTTTGCATTCATAGCCAAATAATCCATATTTGCGATAATTTCACGCGACCGATATCTTTCAACAACAGGTAAGTAGCTTTTCAACAGGTAAATTAAAGAAATTATGATTTATATCACGAAACCCGCCAAACCCAGTGAAAACAGAATGTTATTGGACCTCACGCGACACTAGCGCCTCTAGTGGCAAATTCACACGCGATAGTCCCCATTGAATTGAACTGCACTGGGCCCGCGTAGGGACTATAGCTCAAACCCTCTCGTGAGGAGAGGAGACCTGTGCTCAGCAGCGGGACTTAAATAGACTGTTGTGGTGGAGTGATGTGTCCAGCAGACTTAAATAGGTTGTTGTGGTGGTGGTGAACATAGAAATTATCATTCACTCATTCAATCCGTTCGTGCCAGCTCTCGTGAATGGACCTGTACCTTTACCTCCATTGTCCAGGTGTGGTGAACATCATCGCCAACCTTACGCCCGAGCGGCTAGCGGCCGTGGTGGAGGAGAGCTACATGGGCCGCGAGGTCATCGTCGAAATACCCAAGTTCACCGTCGAGAAGAGTCTGCCTTTGAAATCGGTATTCATTACAATTCTGTTAATATAACACAGTGTACAAATACGTGCGCGTCTCTGCATGAACCTGTTTAAGTGGCTTGACGGAACGAGCACCCGCGAGCTACCTACTCGTATTGTAAAGTTATGTAAGCAAGAACTGGCTACGCGATGCGAGCGGCGGCCATGACTGAATGCACGTTCCCAGCGCACATTCGCCGCGGGCGGTGTGAGGTAGCCTGCCGTTAGTGCGGGGGGTACGTGTCGCTACTGGTATTTAGTATCTATTAGATATACTGTGCTCTAGATTCGCCGTCCGTGTTCTCAGGTCCTGCAGAAGCTGGGCGTCGGCGACCTGTTCAACAGCACGTCTGATTTCACCACGCTGACTGACGAGCGCGTCGACTTCGACGACGCCGTCCACAAGGCCAAGATACAAATCGACGAGGAAGGTACGGAGACTGTCTGCTATTTACAGGCAGCCGGAGCTTTGTTCGAAACGGTATACTTAGGGATATAGAGCGTCCAAATTCCTGAAAATACACCGTCCTTCTCCCAATTTATAGTGCAGGCGCAGGGAGGTTCGGTTGCAAAAGTCGAGGACCGCGTCATGCTTTTTGATTCTAGGGTCTACCTGAGACCCCGACTTTATAAAAAGATATGTCGACGCGTGCGTGCACGGTTCTTTGTAATTGTGTCTCCTTTCCCACCTTTAATTAAGGGATCTTGTTCACTTATTGCTCTAATTCTCAGAAAGTCAGAAACTACGCGTAATTCGTCAAGTCCATTCTGGACTTTTTTAAAGGCCATTAAATTTGCAACAATATAATCCAACCAAACCGCAGAACAAAAAATTGAATAAGGTTTACTTATACCGCTGCAGACGGCTAGTACCTAACATGAAACTTGTCCACAGGCACCGTCGCGGCAGCAGCCACCGCCATCTTCGGGTTCCGGTCGTCACGGCCCGCCGAGCCCAGCCGCTTCGTGGCCAACTTCCCGTTCGTCTACCTCGTGTACGAGCGCCCCACCAGCTCCATCCTCTTCATGGGCGTCTACAGAGACCCGAAGAAGTAAACACCGTTCGCCTAAGAACTTTCCTAGGACCTCAAATCACATGAGACTTTAAATACCGTATCAATAGACTGATCTCGACTAAGCTCGATTTCAAGAAAACGTTTTTTATGAGTTCAGATCGAACTTGTATTGTACTCCTAGGTTTAATATGGAGCTAAGATTTCCGTCAATCACTCAAGCTGCATTGACTGCGAGCGACAGTAATTTAATCTAACCTTTAACTGTTACGAAAATAATATCAACACGCTCTTCGTATTATATACCTCCCTACATGAAGGTATAAGCAAGCAAATCTTCAGTACATTACGATTTTAGTCTCTGAACGATTACTACAGGGAACGAATACATTATAATGTTGGTAAAAAAGCTTGTATACCTACGAATATCTATTAGAAGTTTTATTTGGTCAAGATCAGAAAAACCTTTCTTATTTCCTACCTAGGTAGTAACATTTTCAGATAAAAAGATTGTAAGAAATCCGGCTCGAACCACACGCCTCAAGATTGTACTTAAGTTTTTAAAACAGTTCAGCATTTAGAGCATTTTTATATGCTGTAAAATATTAACTTAGTCCATCGAAGGACATTCTGTATACTCACAGGTAAATGTTTTGACTGTTTGTAGCGACCATTACTTACTGAAGATTTTATAAATACGCCAGTGAGAAGCCTCACAAACCAAAGTTCTCAGAATGATCAAAAGATCTTATTTGTTAATAAGATCTTTTATTATGCTTCTAGAATGGTTCGTTTATTACCTAAAGCAGGTTAATAGGCAAAGGTGTTGGTATTATTTCGAAAAGGAACAAAATTCAATCAGTTTAATTCTATTAATGGCTGGTCGTCAAACAGTATTATGTCATGTTTGAGCTGTTAATAAAGAGTAACTAATTTATAGCGAACACTGGATTGCAAAGTCGGTAAATGTTATTTAAATGCTAATTTGAAATAGGGTGCTTTGATTCTTACTTAACTACCGCCTACCTCTTTTGTACTTGACGCAAGTGATCCCAAATAGCACCAACATTGTAACGAGCCTTCTAACGAGCTTTACTAAAAGCTATGAAAATTCCCTAAAAAAAGCAATTACAAAATCCATCTCTGGTTAAAATTGAATATTACTCAGAATGGCACTTATAATTATAGAAATAGTTAAGGACAATTTAATCTTAATTTGTGATAATGTTTACGGATAAGCCGAATGAAAAGATAATTTAATTAAATTTATTACTTACATTTCTGATTTTATTTCTATGTTACCTAGCGGCGGATACTCTACACTATTTCATCTCGTTACCTGGTAGCATGCTAATTGGTTAATATTTTTAGTACTAGTGGACAGTTAGCATTCCTTCCGTACTTTTAACTTATTTAAGGACATTTTCCAGAACAGTGAAAGCTTATTCCAGTGTAATTTGTAGCATTTAATAGTTTCTAAGAAGAAACTGGTCTACTGACTTGGACGAAATTGTCATCAAAATTTAGATAGGTCTCGTGACTCTGGGAAAACTCATTGAACGAGCGAGCAAAGCGTTTCCGTTTCAACTTGGCCAAAAAAACTTTCGTATGTTCGGACGTCTGTTCTCCTCCACATGTCGTGTTTCTTACCTAAGGTGGGTGACCCATGGATGGCCACTGTAACGAATAAACAGTTTTTATTCGTTAATTTACTGGTTAAATGAAAGCAACTATTTATTAGGTGACACTTTGTTTTATTGTGTAACATATAAATGACTCTTTTTATTCTAGTTTATTTTTTTATTTATTTAAGAAAATTTACATATATTTACACTTTAAATGTTTCGCCAAACTGCAATGCAGTTTGTTGGCGAAGACAGCACTCTTTATATTCTAATTTAATTCTATGCGTTGGGATGCCTACACTAATTTACCTACTTAGAAACTATTTTAATTTTCATTAAGAAAAGTATCCATCAAACACGCCTTTACTTTAAATTTAAATAGATTTATCGTTCCACACTCATCCTCTGATATAATTGTATTGTAAATGCGCGGTATCAGGTACCCTCTTGTCCTTTGTCCGTAGTATAGTTATTAATAATTCTGGGTTCAACAAACTTCTTACGTGACCTTGTTTTTCTAAGACTACAAATGTACATTTTCCTTATCTTAAATGTTGGGCATTGAAATTGGTCTACAGCTAATACATAGTTAAATTTAGCATGGACAGGTAGTACGATGTAATCACTATTTAATAAACTTAACTTTTGTAACATTCCTTGAATACCATCGTATAACTAAGAATACGAGTAATATAAAAAAAAAAATTAAACATTTCATTAGCGAGCATTACATCGATAGCAAATAAGTTGCCAATGCATTTAAGAATGAAATTATAATAAAAATCTATAATGGCCTTCTTAGGGGTCCGTTCTTTGTAAGGCCAAAATGTTCCTATCTGAGTTAAAAAGATGAATAACCCTTATAAATTAGTATTATAAACATAAAACATTGTTTCAACTTTCTCGGTACGTATTTATAACTTAAAACTAAATGTTCATATTTCCATGATTTGTAAATTTTTCTAGTAAGGTCAATGTACCCTAGAAAGGCCAATCGTCAATTTTTTGATTGACCTTACAAGGAACCACTGGCCTTCATAAGAACACTTACCATATTTTAAGTAAAATCGAAGCAAAATAAATATTTTGTTCTTTAGTACTGCGTCAAACCCTTATGTGACAATTTACAGTAAAAAAAAATAAGAGCTCAAACTACAATTTTAACGTCGACGACCTCAGAAACAAAATAGCGTCGCGAGAGACTCGCCGCCCCGTGGAAGAAATTTGTCATAACATGACAATAACTATGACTTTTTTATAGTTGGTCTTCAAAGGAGCATAGCCTTCCATGGTACACCCACCTTACTTAAGAGTCCCCAGTAAGCACGGCGTTTCTCAACTTTTCATACAAACGTATTTTCGCTTTTATTCCCAAATTACTAAACAGATTGACTCGAAACTTGGTACACATAATAAAATCATTATTGTGGGTGTCCGAAATAAGTAAATGTCGTGGTAAAATAAAACACAATTAAATTACAGTCAAAAAACTAAATTTTGAAGTTTGTATGGAGGAAACTAAAATGGTCCTAGTTTCTATGTTATTCAATTTATTACAATCAAAGTGTATTTTTGGACACTAATATCTCTGCTCCACTATTACATATAAAGTTTGCGAATTAAAACGTAACTACGTTTGCATGGAGAAAGGAGTGTACTGGGGACTTTTAACCGTTTCTCGTGAAATTTCGTGACCAGGTACCAAAGTTTGACATATTACACTCAACCGCAAAATTGCATCACTTTGTATAGGATTTTCCATACAAAGTGACCCGATTTCATTGTGGTTGAGTGTAGATTCATATGATGTAGTCATATGTATAGATTTTTGTCAATTCAATTTTTGGAAACTTCGAAAATAAAAAAACTGTTTTAAGCTAGTTATGTAAAAATGGAATAGCGAGGTCTACCAGGGGCTTTATTCGAAGTCTTAAATAGGGATCTCCCTGTTCCCTATAGGATCGCTCACGCCTCAAGTTGAACTTTACTTCAAGCTGCTTAAAGTTCACGCGACGCGTGAACGATCCTATAGGGAACAGGGTTTCAGGTAGGTTTCAGCTGTTTTCACCCCAAAGCTCGTCCGACCAAGAAGGTATTACTTTGTTATGAACCGACAAAACAGGTCGTCATTAATTCATATTAGACAGTAGTTGAGTCTATACAGATTCTCACAGTTTCTCAGGACCAATATCCAATAAATACATATTTAACCAGTTAGGTGTCTAGTGGTTAAACGGAACTTACGAAACGCTGTTAAATACTTGTTCGCGAACATTTCTGCGGCTAGAGTCCGTCGTATAAAAATATGAAGACTAACAGAAGCACTGCAAAGGTCGATATTATAGACATACTAGCTGACCCCGTGGACTTCAACCGCCTTAGATTTTTTTTGGGTATGAAAAATAGCTAACTTACGTCCTATTCTCAGACCTACTGAACATACTCGTACACTCCAAATTTCATAAGAATCTGTCGAGCTGTTTCGGAGGAATTTGACAACTGTGACACGAGAATCCATATCCATATCCATCCATATAATCCACATTAATATTATGCGAAAGTAACTCTGTTTGTCTGTCTGTCTGTAACCTCTTCACTCTTCATTTTCTGCCTACCTAATTCATTGGTGTATCAGTAATATACTTTTCTCAAACATGCTCGGAAATGTTCGTGTTACTTTCAAAAAAAGAAGACGCGAGGCTGTCCATTGCCGGCCTTGGCCAGCAAAAACATTATTGTCGTGTGTGTGTTTTTTTTAATTCGCTTGCTATTTGAGACACCTCTGTAGAGAAACTGACAAATCCATGGAGGTAATAAGTACAACTTCCATGGCCAAATCATCCACGATCATGGAAGTAGTAAATACTGATTTGGGGTAAGTGCGCCTAAATTTATTTCGCCCCTATGCCTTGTAAACAGCCAACTACTAGTTGAGTAATATTTATAGGTTTCGATATATTTATGTTAGGCGCACTTACCCCATCCTGGCGCACTTGCCCCTAAACTGACAAATCCATGGAGGTAATAAGTACAACTTCCATGGCCAAATCATCCACGATCATGGAAGTAGTAAATACTGATTTGGGGTAAGTGCGCCTAAATTTATTTCGCCCCTATGCCTTGTAAACAGCCAACTACTAGTTGAGTAATATTTATAGGTTTCGATATATTTATGTTAGGCGCACTTACCCCATCCTGGCGCACTTGCCCCGACTGACCTTACGTATTTCCTCGCTGTTTGAGAAAAGCATTATATATACCTCGGCCGCAATTGCGATTGCCGGACTCGTACTAATAGAAGGCTTCGCTTCGCTCAGCCTTCTAACTGACACGTCCGGCAATGCGCTACTTGGCGGCCTCTGCAATAATGTACTAATCTTGGTATATGTATAGTAATAGGATAGTGTAACATTGATGTAATATCTGAACCACAAAGCTAGAGCGAGAAAAATTGGGACCTTAATTAGCGGGTTATACCGCGGGAGACGGCTAGTTTTATTGTATGAATAAAAGTTACCTTAACTATTTTACAATACTGGATTCACTTAATTTATTTAATCATTCCATCGCAATTCAATCGTCTCTCAACATGGAGAAACGTATAAAAAAAAACCGGCCAAGTGCGTGTCGGGCCACGCGCAAAGTATAGGGTTCCGAAGTTGACGATGCCCACAGTACCTTTCTATGACTTATTAGCATCTAGCTAGCCTGTGGTATGTAACGCCGCCCCTGCCGCTCGAGAAAAATCATTGGTTTTTTAATCATTTCATAAGTTACTCGTAAGTTTGTAGAGCTTTCTTAGCTGTGATAGTTTTCCTTTCAACTACGTTATATATGCCACAACCGTGATTTTTTTCAGCCATCCAAATACCACCATTTAGCTGGCAGGGGGGGGGGGGGACACGTGACTCTAACAAAAAATATCACTTTAAAGCTTAATATTTCACAAACGCATCACTTAATCAAAAAATTGTTTTAGCAAACCGACAATATTTTTTCAAGACCTATTCAACGATATGCCGCACAATGGGGTACGCAAAATTACATGCCCACTTTACGAGTAGGGGAGGTACCCTATAAAAAAATATATTTCAAAATTTTATTGTACCACTTTATCAGCGTAACTAATATGTATATTCATGCCAAATTACAGCTTTCTAGAACTAAGCATCTCCGAGCAATAGTGCGGACAGACGGACGGACGGACGGACGGACGGACGGACGGACATGGCGAAACTATAAGGGTTCCTTGTGGACTTCGGAACCCTAACTAGCTTCTGCCCGCGACTTTGTCCGCGTGGAATTCGGTTACCGAATTCCCGCGGGAACTACGCGTTTTTCCGAGATGAAAAAGATGAAAAAATATGGATATAAATTGAAAAAGCAGGTTAGATTCGTAGAGGTAACGGCGACTCTGTTATTAGTGTATTTGATGAGATGACTATCGATAGTCGCCCTAGTACTCGAACGTGGATCCTATCGCGTAGTCGCTTAGGTACCTATCTTGATTGGTTATTACGATATAGATATTAACCCAATCAAGAACTTGAAAGTGAGACGTGAGATCCCTTTCCCCGAATAAAGTACTTTAAAAGTAATAAAACATCTCGCTAATACCTGTCGTTACTTACACAACCGAATAGACCGCCAGATCCTGGGGCCTCATTCAAGTTCTTAAATAGGAATGGGTGAATTTTCAACACGAGTTTTTTGCATGTCCCATGCTTGCAAAAAAAAAAACTATGCTATATTCCAAAAAGAAAAAAATATGATTGTATTCTTTGCCATCATTTATGATGAGGCAAAGCCTTTAATTAATGATAATCAGCTATTAATACGCAAAAATATATCGAAAGTCCGAAAATGCACGATTAGCATAGCTGTGAGGTATGTCACACGCGCAGTTTCGCTCAGACAAATGAATACAACTTTTTCTGTGATTGTCGTAATACATTTCTGTAAAAAGGATTTAAAAGGGCTCTTCCTGGCCTATATTATATAGTAGAAAACCATGCAGAAATCTCATAATTCAAAAATACAGAGATCGGAGTGTGTTTGTCCCGCGCGCGAACGACTTTTAATGACTCGCAAATACCTGCTGGCTACTGATTGATTGAGCTATTTAACTCCATTTTTAAATTACTACGTTGAAGACATACTAGTTCGCGTTTGATTACCGATCGCAATGGACCCGTAGTCTTTGCTGTAATTTAGAAAAATAGGATAGTTCGTGACAGGATGTTTTTGGTCAGCCTTCAAGGTAATTTGTGTGGCCAGTAAATATTGCATATTCAACTCTTTTACAATGATGACTATTTAAGTGTTTTATAGTTAAGATTATCGAGAATCAATATTCCTATCGTCATTTATCTAAAGCTAATGGTTTCGACAGAAAAAAATATATTTCTAATATTATTTTCATTTACACCATATTACCGATCTTTTCAAGAAATATCGTGTGCTGTTTTTATGAATGCAAACAAATTGAAAAGTCAAAAAAAATTTAGTTTTATTGAGCACATTTATGTCACTGAAGTTAAAAATGTAATTTGTGTGGCGCGTTTGTAATTTGTGTGCAATGAAAATTGTAGCTAAACTATTCATCACAAAAGTGTGCCTCTTTTTGCCTTTTGTTCATACTTCCAGTTTCTACTATAATCCGTTATCAAAATTATAAAATAAGAGAAAAAAAAATGCGCCACGAAAATTACCAAAATACGTCGTATTCAAAAATTCACCCGAATATGGGATCTCCCTTGTCCCTAAATAACGATAAATTAGATCCCCACTTAGCAAGATTATATTTACTCATTTGAAGAGCTGTTCGGGGAAATGAATCTCCTATTTCATTTCAAGGGACTCTGCTTTGGGTATTCCCTAGGTTGTGTACAGAATCTTCGCCCATATTAATAGGAAAATAGCGTTATTATCATTTTTTTCCTTTCCCGCGTTTCCTAGGTTGTGAATACAATCTTCGCTTATATTAATAGAAAAATAGCACATTATCATTTTTTTAATTAAACAAAAACTATGTAGGTACCTAATTTAAATGGTATATTCAGAATTGAGTTGAGATGGATTATTAATATCAATAAGCGCTATTTTTCTCACTTTAATATGGGTAAGAACCAATACTAACCGCCTTTTACTTATGTATTTGTAAAAATCCAAGGAAAATTCAAATACGGAATGTCGACATTAGTAACCATAGTGATTAATATCACACTAACAGCTATACTTGAGTTTTTTACCTATACATAGCCAGTGAGGTTAATCTTCTTCAAATCGAACGCGACTTATGGATGGTGAAACTGCGCTAGGTTGGTGAAGTAATTTGTGAGATAATATTCGTAATTCTAATCACATATTTAGCCATACAACCTGTCCTTACCTTTTCACTTGCATGCCTCCAGCACCGTTGTGGCGCGTTAACATTTACGACGTCTTGGAAAATCATCGGTTCTCTTCGCACCCGTAAATAGGATAGAGCCTTAGAAAGTGACAAATGCTAAGGCGTGTTGAAACTATAGTATAAGATGCCGGGAACTAAAGTTCTATCAAAGATAATTGTAGGTAGTGAGCAAAAAAAGTAAGTAAAGATAAAACGAACTTAGTCCTTAGACGCTGTTATGTAGGAGGTTTGTGCTATCGGTCTTCCAAATTTAAGTATTATGATCAAACACAGGCACTGAACAGTAGGGTGTGTCATATTTTTCAACTTTCGAATTTAGAGAATTAATACTTTTCAAAAGTTGCATTAGCTTATTTAATGAAAAACTGCGTTTAAAAAATCATTTTGGTGTCGGTTTTGGCTCGCTCAAGGACTTTGAAGTTTGGAAAAAAAACCATTTTTTACGGAAACTATAGTTTCTTATTTCTTGAACATAAAGTCTCAAAATCAAGTCTTAACAAATATAATACACTTGTTTATATTATAATCTATAAGAAACCATTAAGTAACAGTCATTCGATCTTTGTTTTTATTTGGGTACCTGCCTTCTCAGAGTTCAATATTAAGTGGCTACAAACAAGCCGCGGTCCTATTTTATATACGAGTATATATTGTCATATATTGTATCTTCTGGGACCTCAAAGTGTATCGTTGAAGCTATACTTAGAGTAATTGGTCATTTAACAGAAAATAAAAACATTGTTTGAACATTTTGAATACCGTGGGTTGTGATAGAACTAACGTTACAATAACACAGGACGAAAAGGTGGAGTTATCGTTTTGCTGGAAAAGCATCTTCAAAGGCCAATTAATGGCATATTTGTCAACTGTATATCAATGAGTTTCTGAGGCATTTGTTTCAACATTTATATAGAGAAACCACTGGAACTACTTCGTGATCTGGTCAAATTTGCAAAGAAGTTAAAAGTTTTCAAAACAGACTATCATTGAGTGTAGGCCGATACTTATTCCACTTCCCCATCATTCCAAGCACTAAATTAAGTAAGTATCAGAAATATTTTTATGATATCGGTTTAGCTATTGCCAGTGGGGGCAGGTTAGTCCAGATTTAGCGAAACGAAATCGAGGAAAAATGTCACGTATCCGGTGGTTGCCAATTGCTAACAGAATCCTACGCTTGTATCTTTCTACTGAGAAACCGTCGAGTAAATTATGTTTTTGTTTGCTTCTTAAATCTGCAAAGCATACAGTCCAACTTGTTTTTAGAAAATTATGGTTCCTTATAAAAAATACAATATTTCTTTCCGAAGACATCAAGAAGCTTATAAAATTTATAAATCCAGTAATTAAACATAACTCTTATTTCGCACGTACAGAAAACTTGCGGCTACCGATTTTGACCAATGATAACAAGCAAATAAGAGAAATTCACTGCAGAAGAGTTACGAAAGCTTGCGCCTCGCCACAGGCTTTCATGAGAATTTTTGTTATACCGAAGATCAACTTCGAATGCCATCATCACTATGAACTTAATTAACTGGAATGACGAATAGCTGACTTTGTCAAAACCTCCGCTTTTACTTCATTTAGAAACGAAGATCTTAGAAAATATTATCAAGGAAATGTAATTAACGATGATTGAATCTCCAAAGTTTCCCTGTCACACTCAAGTGGCGGAGAGGTGTGTGAAATGACAACGAAGCTGCAAGTTTTGTTGCAGGTGTCAAAGCCCGGGAAGGATTAATTGCTTGTTGATTGAATTATATGAAAATAATGCCTAAATTCAACTCCATATAGGACTTTAAGTAGTGTCACATAATGTTTAGACAAGTTGAAAAAATGCTGTTCTTTGTTCGTATTATTTTTAGTAAAAATACTTTAAAAAATAGCTCTTTCTTTTCTATTTCATTAATATATTATTATAAATTATGAAATTTAAACAACATTAATAAAAAAAAAACTAAAAAAACTATAGTCTTTACTTACACTGCAACTTATGTCTAAAATGATGCTTTTTTCAATTTTCAAACTGTTTGAGCGAGCCAAAAAAATTTAAAAAATGATCGTTTTTTTGCATAATCTTAATTTATTCATCTATACGCAACTTTTGGTTACTATTAAATGCAAATAAAAAGAACTTTTTTTTTCTCCATACATCCGTGACACACCCTACTGAACAGGGACGGCTGGTGGAAAAAACGGAAGGCCTTTGCCCAGCAGTGGGACACTCATACAGGCTAAGACAAAAACGGGATTTCATAGGGAATCTATAGGTAACGTCAAAACGTCATGGCGTTGAAACTGATCTAAGGAATATATATTGGAAGTTCAATTTGAGCGCCGTGACGTTTTGACGGTCCCTATTATAGATTCCCTATAAAATTCCTTTTGCCCCCCCGCATGAGACCGCTGATTACTTACAGTTTGATATAAATAATAGGCTAGTCGTAAGTATATCTATTCTAATAATATAAAAAGAAAATATTTATTATATAGAAACTCACAAAATAGTGAACCAAAATTTCTTTACATTTTATCCAACTTTTCCCGAGGAATTAGGATCTAAACACGCGTGTTACATATGCGCCATGGGACACGTGTTGATACCTAATTAATAAGTAATAACTCAAATGTGAGTAGGTAGCTATATGTGCCAAACGGATAAACAAAGGGACTTCGTGGGCAAGTCACACTCACACTCACAGGATGTAAGCAACAGGTGCTAGATCCTGTTATAATATATAGTGGGTATTTATTCAAATTACTATTTTTAGCGTTCCGTCCGTACCAAAAGGAAAACCGTCTTGCCCTAATCTCCGAAACTACTGGGCCGAAAATTAAAAACATAATGTAGAGTAAATTGTTCTGAAAATTATATTTCTATAAAAAAAAACATAGTTTCAGGAAAACCTACAAGCAGTGCAGATATTTAAAATAACATGGAAATTGATCAAATAACGCAACCCTCTCCAGGTAGGTTTAACTCGTTCTTGTCAGGTTTTTTAAATCGCTTCCCTAAACTCCAATGCACCAATCAAATTATTTTTATAGAAATATAGAAAGTTCCTAAACTCTGACGTGGAATCTGAATTCTTAATTCCGAATTTCGTATTATTCCCAGCCCAGGCATAACTATTACGTGTAATCTAATTCCTGGTTCATTTTAAAGGCAATTATTAAAAACATTTTTCAAATCTTGAGATTTATAGCTGGTGCCTAGTTATTTGAGACAGGTTCTGGCCTAGTTCGAGTACGGCCGACCCAGTATGTGCTATTGCACAAACACCAAATCACATTATTGGCTCGTAGATAGAGGTAAAATAGTTATAGCGTGGTGGTAGTTGCGCTACGTGCGGCCGTGCATACCGAATCGTAAGATCAAAGCACGCATACTTTACCTACTCGGGTACCCACACGAGCGCGGCATCATCGAGTCTGCGCGCGCTTGTGTTGGTGCGCACACACGCCAACACGAGGGGCAACACTATTAAAAGTATAATAAAAGTTACCAAGACACAAACGCGGCGTACGGTACTATTTGTTTGGAGGGAGGTTGGAGGCACTCATACAAGCGAGGGAGAGGCTGTGTCGGCGCGGGCCGGGGCCGCCAGTTTACCGTTGTGAGGCGCGTCGTGCGGCCGGACGCAGGCTCCACTCGTGCGCCGCCGGCTCCCCCCGCCCCGGCCACCCCCGCTGCCACTGCCCGCAGGACTGCGAGGACTCGCTCCCGCCCTCACACCTCACACACCACCAGTGCTCAGACTTCCTGGCTCGCCTCCCAGAGACCAAGTGTTATTAACTCGTGCTGATGCCACTGGAGTGTTAACCCGAATTTAGATTGCGGCTTGGATAATTTTTTCGAATCTTGAAGGTATGTTTCAAATATTTTTCATTTTGTTTGTAAATGTTTCAATAATCAATGGATCCAAAGAATTCCATTCCACTTACGAATAAGAACGATTATGATTTATGTTATGATACAAAAAGGACCATTCTTATTGGAAAAAATACAAACACCTTATTTAAGTACATATTTCTTTATGTTACATGCCCCTTTTTACTGCTTTATAAACTACGACTCTGTGATTTACTAAAATTAAGACGTCTCGAACATTTTGGCACTGGCGAAGCAGAATATCATAGAACCGCTTTGTCTATTTTTAACTTAGGTATATTTCTAAATCAAAACAGCTCTAATTGGTGATTTCCTAACCAACGAATGAACACTAGTCACCTGTTGCCTGCGAGGCGCGCCGCTGAGACTGTCCGCGTGGCAACACGCCCCGCACTGGCCACGGGTACTCAAAATAATTCAAATGACCACACGAAAACCTGATGCTGAAAGAAAAGGCAATATATGTTCTGAACGTTCCAATACAACTGTTATTTAAGGATTTTGGTTCTTAGCTTTGCGACACGCTGACAAACTCACTTCAAGACAAAGCCCAAGAAGCTAGTATAGTAATAAGTACCTACCCATGGCTTTAACAGGGATACCGATAGTTGAAATTTTATCATATTTTTATTATGATACACCTGCTCTGCCCGTTCCAACTTGGCACTCAAACCACGTGTGCGAAACTAACTAGAGTTTCTCCACGAAAACAACTTTTTATTTTTAGATGGTATTTGTTAATTCTATGCTAAACTATTTGAACAGGTATGGCCATACAAAGACGTCATTCGCGAGGAGGCTGCGTTAATAGAACACTAATATTACCTTTTTCTACTTTGTTTTCTAGACTTTAAATTTCCGAAGTATTAGAAGATATTATGTGTACAATTTTAGGGTAAAAAAAACATTGATACATGATCTTGATTTTTATAACCACTACATATTATACTCTGAGATAAAATCAAAAACGACTGAAAGGATTTTCACGCGGTTTTCTCTTAATAGATACTACTACTACAGCCTATTTACGTCCCATTGCTGGGCACAGGCCTTCTCTCATGACGATAGATAGAATGTTGTAATATAGTAATAGAGTTCATAAGGAAGGATTTGGTGTATAATAATTGCTCTACTACCCGTGCGAAGTCGGGGTGGGTCGCTTGTATGATGATAAATATCAATACATTAATGTGTTTTAAGTATGATAAAAATAAATTTTTGCAATCAACAACGTATTACATTTCAAACAAAATAATCATTTTTATATGAAAGTCTTCATAATTTTTCTTTTCTTAGTCATTTAGGTAATTAATTTGAAGCGGGAAACCTTATTTCTGTCATGAAGGTATTCTTATTTCTGTCATGAAGGTACTCTTTAGTTACTGGGGCTTCATTCCGGACGCAAAAGGGATTTCATTGAGAAAACATAGGGAACGTCAAAACGTCACTGTGTTCAAATTGAACTTTAAGACTTGCTTCTTAAAGTTCGGTTTCAATGAAGTGACGCTTTGACGGTAGGGATACGGAAATTCCCTTTCCCTATGTAACGTTTCGAATAGAGCCCCTGAACAGCTATGTTATTTGGGAGAGCTAGAAGTATACTACTACTACAGCCTATTTGCGTCCCACTGCTGGGCACAGCCCTCCACTCATCAAGAGAGAGTTTGGGCTATAGTCCCCACATGGGCCCAGTGCGGATTGAGGACTTCACGCACATCTTTGAATTAATTCGCAGATGCGTGCAGGTTTCCTCACGATGTTTTCCTTCACCGAAAAGCTCAGTGGTTAATTCAAATTGAATTTCGCACATAAGGGATCGAACCCCCGACCCTCTGCATGAGAGGCGGTAGGTCGAACCACTAGGCCACCACGGCTTCCAAGCCTAGACGGCTAGAAGTATAACCATGTTATATTTTTTTATAACAGAAATAGAATACTTGATAGTACTCGTACCTATCTCAACTAAAAAACCAATGAATGTGCCTTAATTTTCTGAAGAATAATAATGCGACAATAATTATCTGATGACAAAATAACTACTAGCCCCGACATATAAACAGAAAAAAATGATAATCTTTAAACCACTGAATGGATTTTCTTCAAACATAATAAAATCGGATTGCCCTTAGCGGAGCTACGTGACAACAAACAGACACACAGATACATATGGCATTCTTATAATCATCTCTTCTTGTTTGCCTCAGGGGTGTTAATAAATGAGATATGTGTCGAAGGGCGTCGGTAAAAATTAACAATCTTTAGCCATGCCTTTCGAGCATTATAAGCAAGAAATTGCTCATCACTAAACCTTTAAGCGTTCAAGAAAGTAGTTCTCGAGAACGAGTATCTTTTAAGCGTATTGTAGGTACGGCACTAGATACAATGGAGATGGTATTACGGTCGGGAGTCGGCGGGGGGCGTAACGCATTGTTCGAGCCTCAAGTTCGCAATCAATATCATACACGAGCGCTGCGCCGGCGCCGCGATCCGCCGCCTTACGCAAGCGACCATTTAATCGCACAAATCATATCACGATTTGTCCTTTTTAGTGCCTACCCACGTAGGCACTGGGATAGTTTCACCATGCGCGGCGACCCAGGACAAAAATACCGGAAAATGTTCCTCTGTAAAAATAGTTAATCAATTAAAATGAGTATTATCGTGTATTTCTTTCGTTTTCAATGACTCCCAGATCTAAGCTTACTACTTAAGTCTGGAGGGTTCCCCGTCTTTTTTATGTTATTACCGAGGTGGACTTAAGATATAATTGTATACATATTATAGTTCAGTCGAACTCTATTTCTATTAATTACTCACTACTCATATATACGGTCGGAAATCATTAGACGCAAACTTTCTTTCTATTTAAACTGGAGGTAGATCAAACGTAGAGCAAAAAAATAATAGCTAAATGAACAATATAAGAGAATGTCCTTACATGATTTGTATGACTTATAAACCAGGCTAAGTTTATAGCTTGGAAAACTTGCAACGACTGTCCTTTCTTCAACCAGATTTACTTCATAAAATAGCTAAATGCGCTTTTGTCTACTATTTAAATGCATTTAAATATCAGTACACATTTACTCAAAAGTTAATATATTATAGGGCACTATGGAGTCGATGATAGCCCTCAACAACAACAATGCAAGCTCGCGTTCCGCTCGCGCGTTGATCTCTAATGTACGGAGGTCGCGTTGCAAACGCAAGGCGTCTACTGAACTCGATTTTAATTTAGTCGCTTTTGGTTTCAGTTGTCTTTGTAATTAAGTTTTAAATTAATATAGAACTAGTTTATTTAAGGTATATATAAGTACGCAAATAAAATAAATAAATCTCGGATAAAAGAAAACCTTGGTTAAGTAAAATTGGAGGTGGAGTCACAATTTGGTAGCAAATGTTTTTAGAGAGACCGTTTATCCGGGAACGAATACCACTCGGCTGATTTTCTTTAAGATTGTACAGAGTATGCTTACTTACTGATTGAGGTTTCTATGTTTAGAATGATTAATTCCGAAAGTTGAATATATGGAAATATCCATTTAAGAAGGAAATTCAAACCTTAGTAAGAAAGTACTCAAAGGGTTTCCATACAGCGGGTTTCATGTTGCTTCTCTCAGCCGGTTATTTACGTACCTCCTCAAGAAGCTGGCCGGTCCGTCGAACCTGTGTGTCATTTGACATGATTATTATGAAAGTAAGTGTTTTTGACGAAATCATTATTAGACCATTGCCTGCGAGTCACTTTAGAGCGCACCAAAGGATGCAACAACGGCATCCAAGTCATGACCGGGTTTGAAACAGTCGCTGTGACCGAAATCGGTCAGGAATGAGACAGTCAGTTAGTCTATATTTAAGACCAGCGTTGAATTTGGTAATAGAGCTATGCGTTTTTCCGTGATAAAAAGTAGCCTATATGCTGACCAGTGTTATTAAACTACTCCCATACCAAATTTTGTTGCAATCCAACCAGTAGTTTTCGAGTAAAATCTCGTACATACGTTTACGTACATTTTTTGTTCAATATTGTTTAGGTATATAGTCCCCTTGACTCGATAAATTCTTTTTAATTTTCAAGTACAGACTTACTTTTTAAACAGACTTATATGTTATCTATGTACGAGTATAATCTACTTGTAATCTATAACAATACGTCAGTATTGACTACTGTCTGACTAGTCACGTCTGAAACTATCGATTATTTTACGATGTTATTTTTGCTACCTGGAAATGACGCAGATGCACAAACATATTGTCCCTTTGTCGGTTGAGATTTGATGAGAATGAAAAATCTGTCTAGGACTAAGAACTACTACGTTCTGATTAGTCTACTCTAAAAATATAATAAAATTTGTTCTTTATTATTGTTAGCAAGTTAGTACACAGAGACCCACCTCAAACCTATTCTTTCTATTTGCCAGGACCCTGACATATATCTCTCCCTTCTCAACTAAGATTATGACGGAATTATACTCTCCATTGCCCGGAAAGGCCACATGTAAATAAGTTTTCAAATAGTCCTTGCTTTTTGACGTGAATGTCTTTATAAGACATACCCTGCCAGGGTGCATGTACTCTACTATATTTACTAGTTATTTAAGATCTAATAATGTTCCTACATTAAGAAAAAAATATATGGTGGTATTGAATGAATAAATAAATAAAATCACAAAGAAATATGCGGCCACAAGTCATAAAAGTGGAATGTCACATTCCGTCACGAATTGGGCTATCCCGTCTTACCTTGAGAACTACTAAACCAACGTATTACATTTCAAACAAATACTGAACTACTAATTGTAATTATTTAGCTCATATATACACGGTGGGTTAGAAAATATGGCAAATAATTAACCCACCGTATCCACCGTTGGGAAAAAAAAAAAATTATATGGGATTGGTTGTGTGAGCGACGCCTGAATCCTATACAAATTTTTTTTTTTTACCAACTCAAAAAAAATTAAAGACCTATACAATATACTTAGAATCGATAGCCGATACTGTGGGTTAATTATTTGCCATATTTTCTGACCCACCATGTATAGTATAGGGTCAAGCAAAATGTGTGACTATATTTTACCCACAGAATCAGCTATCGAGTCTATCCACGTTTTTTAAGATTTTTTTACAAACTGGAAAAAGTTCAAAACTTTTTCCAGTTTGTAAAAAAGTATCTAATAGGTGGTGCAAGCGACACCTGAACCCCATACATTTTTTCCAACTCAAAAATAAAACCTAAAACACATGCTTAGAATTGAATTATAATTATTATTATTACTATTGCTGATTCTGTGGGGAAAATATAGCCCTGGTCCTAATATACCATAAAAGAAGAAGAAAAACATTTATTCACTACGCACATTGAAGACACATACATAAGGTACATAATAGACACAATAGGGATTACAAGAAATTAAGCAAAAGAAACAGTACAAAAAAAAACTGACCATAGGACACTTAAGTAGCGTGATAAGGTATTGATTTTCCCGTGGGAGAGTTGGGAGACAAGACGGTAAGGGAGACAAGATGGCAAGGGAGACTTCCCTTGGCCGGGCAACCTCGCCGGCTGTCTCGGCGCTCCGGCGAAGTGCCCGGAGCCTTGACCCCGGCGACGCGGAAGCCCCGTGCTCGCTCACGCAGCACCCCCGTGGAAAGCCTCTGTCCTCGCTACGACCTTTACCCTTGAAACTAAACTAACTACTTATCTAACACTTTTTAGGACCACGTATTTAAAGGTCAACCGAGATATTAGCCTATTGTGACTTGACTACACTCTGCTAGTAATTAATATATCTGAGATAGCTATTGATATGTGCGAACACAATTGAGTTGAGGTCTTTTAGTGATACGATGTAATGCAAGTAGATTATTATGAAATTGGACATTGGTGATGTGCCTAAATATTCATAATCAGTGATTAATATTAAATTTAAGTCGATACGATAAATGTAGGTACATAATGACATAAAAACACTACCTAATGACGTACCTACATACTTATCTTACATCTATATGCAATAAACTTCATGAAAAAAAAACATGAATGTGCAGTGGGTGTTTCAGTATTTTTATATCTGTAATCAGATATAAAAGTCTTAAATTCGAAACACCCACAACAGCTAATGCTTTTGTCCGCGACTTTGTTTGCATGCTCATAAATAAGCATCATTTTGAAGTTGTATTGAATTGAATTTTGGAAAATCTTTACTTAGTGCTAATACTAACTTATACTCTCCAAGGAACCTACATGCCAAATCTCAGTTTAAGGTGAGTAGTGAGGCAAAAATGCAAAATCGAGGTGTTTTTGTAACCATTTTTCTATAATTGTAACACGTAGTCATCTGCAAAGTTTACGAATATGGAACACAAATATAGTCAATTAGTGTTTCTGGTATTTTATATCGTCTTATATGTAATGATTTGTACTATGGATGTCATTTAAGAAATCCTTAATCCTCCTATATGTAACCATTTATTTCCGCTTAGGAAAAAATCTGCGTTGCCAAATTTTTTGCAAGTACTTTTCAGAATTTTATCTAGGGCTTGACCTTCTTAACTTTTATGATAAATAGCTTTTAGACGAAAAACCTATGTCTTACTTAGTGTATAATCACAAGTATCACAACACACATTTGCTGCGCTTGTTAACGTAGGCGCTTTGTTGAATTATGCGGCGTTTTTAATATTTTTAAATATTTTTATTTATTAATTTAAAAATATCTAAACTATCATGATTACTAAAGCTAGAAGTAGAAAAGTTCGTTTCAAAAATTTGACTTTTATATTGGATTTGAAGTCGTGTTATTTTTCTATAACTTCATTGCATTATACAGAAAGTTGTGGATGTGAACAAGGCGACGTTGCGAGTTTCGGCACTCGTGTTGTTTACCTCGCGGTCGCGCGCGCTGTTGCCAGCTTGGTAGGTATCCCGAACTCAACCAGAAAAGTAGGGTCGCTTCGCCTGTTTGCGTCCACTTAGTGGAGTTGGCAAGTTTGAAGGTGAAAATAAAAATGTTCTAATTGAAATTTTGATTATAAAAGGAACGTAATGTATTGATTATATAGTCCTTTTCAATATAACTTATAGTTTGGTCGAAACATCTGGTGGTTTTCAAAAAAACGACACAATTAGGCATATTAGGCGATTTACCAAGTTTGAGTCCACTTAATCCAGATTGCGTCCAGGTGGACGATGGCCCAATTCACGTCCACCAACTTAGAAAAGGAATCTGAATTGATGTTTTTATAGATAACTAGCTTTTCCCCGCAACTTCGTATGCGCAGAAATATTAAAATGAAAGATCCCGTTTTTTCCCGTTCCCGTGGGAATTTCGGGAAATTCTCTCTTAGCGCTCCCATACGTTCCCTAAGGAACCTGCATGCCAAATTTCAGCCCGATCCGTCCAGTGGTTTGGGCTGTGCGTTGATAGATCACTATGTCAGTCAGTCACCTTTGAGTTTTATACACGGTGGGTCAGAAAATATGTATATTATCGATTCTAAGTATATTGTATAGGTCTTTAATTTTTTTTCGAGTTGGTAAAAAAAAAATGTATATGGGATTGGTTGTGTGAGCGACGCCTGAATCCTATACAAAATATGTTTACCTATACAATAAACTTAGAATCGATAGCCGATACTATGGGTTAATTAGGTATTTGCCATATTTTCTGACCCACCATGTATATTTAGATGTACAGAATATATGTTTAGATTGTACAGAATGATCGGATTTTAACAATGACTTTATTCAAGAATATTTGACATTAAAAAATCATGATTATAATTAATAAAACCATGAAGATTTTTTTTCCAGACAGGCCAGTTTTCCTGCTGTTTGAACTTTATAATGTATGTAGTCATTAATCGGGGTTTTACCCTACATACGCATAATGCCCAATTGCATTGCATATTCTTAAACTACGACTTTGATACGAAAAAACATTAAAAATATCTAAATATCACTAGTACCATGTTCAGCATGTAAATTAATTAAAAAAGTATTCAATTCATAAAAAAAATATACAAAAAGATATTTTAAGCGGTGATTTGAACCCGCGCAAGAGGGCGCTCTCATGTACGTCATGATGAATTTGGACCGCTGGGCCACGGTAGACTTAAGACAGCGGGCGAAATTAACCATTGGTATCGTTGTAATTTACGTTAGCGTATTTGGCGCGGTTATTATTGAGAGGATCGAGCTCGAACGCCCAAGGTCATCGACGGCTACAGGCGCCTTAAAATGATCTTCTACTTTTGACTGTGCGTTGTCATCAGCAGTCATTTCTAACATAAGAGTTTTATATATATGAATATTTTAAATTAAAACAGTACTTTGAACCTTTAGTAAAATAAATTTATTTCCTACTTAGTATTTAAAATAGTACCAGAGGAAGCTTGTGGTAATGTTATGGGTGAACTTTTTCTAAAAGGTTAGCGAATAGTACCTACAACACCAGTTATTAAGAATTGTTTTCGCTTTGTCTGCAGTCCTTAAATGGTACCTGCACATTACGAACAATAAAAAAAATCTTGATATTTATTCAGATAACTTTCATGTTCGGCCGCTGTGTGCAGAGCATTAATTATTTCGTCAAACAACTTCGTCTGGTGCTAACTTATTAGGAAAAGCATATTTAACAAGTAAAATATAAAAAAAAAAAAAACTATAAAACCTGAATGTCGGAGATCTAAGCTGAAATTATTACGAAAAATATCACCCTAATTACCATTCTGGTATAAATATACCTTTAATAATTATTATAGAAACACCAATCGTCAAATTTCATACAAAGGGTCGACTGATGGTTGCTCTTCTTGATCGATACATTTTTGCTCCACTTATGCTGGCTAAATCGTACAAGGTACATCAAAACAATGTATGAAAGAATTGTAGACCTCAAGAAGTTGCGCAGAAAAGTCTTCCACAGCATATTTCTATCTGTTACGGTTTCTATTATCCAAGCATTTTCTCTTAGTGAAAAAGTAAAGGGCTTTTGCTCTTCATTTTGACAATTATGATATCTATTTTTACTTTTTCGCAGTCCTCTTGACAAGTTCTTTATTTTGATACCCATATTATATAATTCAACAATTTTTTTCAGGTGGCACCATCCAGCCGCCATTTTGTTTTTTCATCTGATCCCTCTAACAACATTTGGGTTGACGAGACAATTCTAATCATGTCAATCAATCAATAAAATCATGAAAATCGGTTCAGCCGTTTGGCCAAAACATGGTAATAAAGAAAATTACAAAACATAGATAGATAGATAGATACGCACGAAAAACATAACCCTCCTTGAAATTCGGGTAAAAATGCATTGGTCAAAGGAAATTTAAGTCCGTCTCCATTCATTTATAAGAATGTGGGTCGGTTTGTGTATATAAATGCTGAGGCGTGACTAATCTGCTCAGCTTAATATGTCGAAATATGCACAAACACTGGGAAACATATAAACGATTTCGGGCCGCGTACACAAACACACACGCGCACGCTATTTGACGGTTGTTTTTGTCGAGTATTAGAGCCGAAGAAACCGCCGAATACCGCTAGCACCGGAGTCGGTTATTGCTCTCGGATTCCGCAACAAATTAACATGTATTCGACACGACTTCGTTTTCAACCAAGTAATTGCACACTTAAGAAATTGATAATATATAGAAATCCATGGGAAAGATTAAAAATGTGAGCATAATACCTAAAGGTTTTATCGATTTTAGCTTTACAAGTATTTAGAAGTAATCCATCAAAAAAATAAAGAGAAACTTCGAGGATTTATTTGGCTTCCCTGCTTTTTAACTTCAATTTATTTTTTCCTTGAAAGTTCATTTCCAAATTGAATCCATGTAAATACATACAATTAGGTAACGAACTTCAAAGCGAAATTTTGTTTTACAGTACAGGTTTACACAGCTTAAAGCAAAAATAGCTCTGCGTCAGCATCAGTGCTTCGCCGCGCGCCTTCTAAGTTGTGTCGTGCCGACTGATAAAACATGTAATTGAATACAAATCATAAGTAATCAATATCTTAATCACGTCAGTTTCTTTTTTGGTTTGTAAATGTGGGTCAACTCTAACACCGGGCTGGTGTCGGTCTCGTGAACGAGGTCAGGCCGTTTTGAACCTACTTATTTTTGTTTGACTTCTCTAAGTAATATTGAAGTACTTACCACGCATGGTTATTTCCAGGTATTTTAGCGACACTTAATTCTGATGATCAGCCGTGGTGGCCTAGTGGTTCGACCTACCACCTCTCATGCAGTGGGTCGGGGGTTCGATTCCGGCTCGCAGCTCAGAAGTTTACTTATGTGCGAAATTCATTTTGAATTTACCACTGAGCTTTTCGGCGAAGGAAAACATCGTGAGGAAACCTACACGAATCTGCGAAGTAATTCAAAGATGTGTGTGAAGTCCCCAATCCCTGGCCCGCGTGGGGACTATAGTCCAAACCATCGTGATGAGAGAAGGCTAAGAAACATCTAGTCTTGGGACTATGTATAAACGATACTGAACACAAAATCACGATTTTTAGAAAAATTGTCTGTATGTATGTATGGATTACAACATATTTGGTATGGGGGTGGAGGTAGTTTAAACACTGGTCAACATGTAGCCTACTTTTTATCCCGGAAAAATGCGTAGTTACCGCGGGAATGCTATTAACGAATTCCACGCGGATGAAGTCGCGGGCAGAAGCTAGTATAACTTAAAACAGTATTTCAGACCTTTGATGATGTAAAATTCCGTTAGCGACTTCATTCGTGTGCTATTCGGTTAACGCGTTCCCTCGGGAACTATGCGTTTTCTGGCATAAGAAGTAGCCTAATATTCTTTCCCGGGACTCGAACTATCTCCGTACCAAATTTCATCTTAATCTGTCCAGCGGTTTAAGTGTGAAGAGGTACCAGACGAACACAAGTTACTTTCGCATTTGATGTCAATTAGTATATGTATATGGATACAAATAGAGTTCAAAATCATTATTATTTAATAATAATAATATCTTGGGACATTTCACACAAATTGACCCAAACTTAGCAAAGCTTGTACTATGGGTGCTAGACAACGATATAAATACTTACCTATATACATATATAAATACATACATATTTAAATACTAAACATCTATGACTCGGGTACAAACATTCGTGCTCATCACACTAAGTTTGCCCCTAGCGGGATTCGAACCCGCGACCGTAACTATTTGATTACTTACTACAGAATGTAGCCGTACACATGAAGTACGCTCACTTTTAACGTGCACTTCGCACGCGTTCGTTGTGACCCGGGCTTTATATACCGATACCGATACAGCCACCAGTAGGTACGGTAAAACTCTTCGTAAAATGATTCAAGATTGGAGTATGTATTACGTAAATCGTTATGTAAAACAGCATGTGGTTTCTTAACGCTGATTAATTACGTGGCAGGTTAAACTTAGATCAATATTAAATGCCGTAGCTCATTATGTACTTGAAGTCACATGATAAAATTAAATTAAATTAATGTGCAACAATTATGATATCGGTCGGTGTAAGAGAGACGCGGCAAAAAATGTACAAGTTAGAATTAAGAACTGGTTTCTTGTTTGTTGAAATATTCAATGATAAAGTGTAAGTGAAAGTCATCCCACACTTGTTGACAATGTCAACTTGCACTAAGATGGTAACATCGGTAGGACTTGTGAATATTATTGCATTTCCCTGTTTGCTTATTTGAAATCTACCTATATAGGTATAATCTTCTTCTTATATGTATATAAAAATGAATTGCCGTGTGTTAGTCTGGCCAAGGCTCGAGAACTGCCGGACCGATTTGGCTGCTTTTTCTGTTTTATTCCCAGTGATTCTGGGAATGTTTAGAAAGAAAAAAATCGGGAAGAGTGTAAAGGAACAGCTAAAAAAAGAAAAGTAACTTTGTATGGGAATCGCTTTCGAGTGATACGAAGTTCACCGGGTCAACTAGTAATAGATATTTTGGACAATGAGCAGGTACCTAAAGCTCCATCGGAGAAGGTAGCAAAAGTTACTAAACGCTGAAACCATTACACCTATGTCGCGACATTCTGAACAATACTCGTAGATTAGGTAGATTAAGGTGCTCATAGTAATGCAATAGATTAAAACTATGTAACGATAAAAATATGCACATATTTTTATTGAAATAAACGTATTTTTTACGCATATTAATAACAATGTATGTAAAAATATCTTTATTTATCAAGTGCGGCCGTGCTATCACGTTCATTAACGAGCTCGAACTGCATAATGACATTTCAAACGACCTTCTAGTGACACTTGGACGCGGAAATTAAACAAATAATTACTTCCTAGATAGTTGTTTAAGCGTGTAAGGTGTATAGGCATATAACAAAAAATCTGGTTACACTATTTAAATAAAGAAATTTTCTTAAAAAATATATTTGAAACACAATAGGCCCTATTAAGTGGCAGTTGCATAAAGTACTACATTAAGTAAATTATTTTCACCCGACCAAAGTTCGGTCGCCCAGCAATAATAACTAATATATAATATGAACTTATGTGTTATTACTATTCCTTGTAAGAAAAAAATTTCAACACTTACAATGGTAAAAAAAATGAAATTTATATAGACTAGCAAAAAGGTGTGACAGTAAGTAATTAGAGTAATATACAGCTAGGTCATGCCAATTAAATCATGATGACCATTTTTATTATAGTTTATAATTTCATATCAGTCCAATTTAAGTTTCCCTAATTCACATTCAGGTAGGTAAGTATCCTATTGTCAGATTTATCTCACTCTAACAGCTTTGGCGGTAGTTCATTGTGAACTGGAGATTTTCTTTTAAATTCGCAGAGTTTTAAACTTTACCCCTTATCTTGAAAACGTAGCCGGGGCGGGCGGTACCTGTCTGAACGCGGAAGAGACAAAAAGGCCATTAATGTTATTTGATCGCGCTCTCGACCGTGGGATTGAGAGCGCGGTTTTTGGTATAAATAACAACTTAATCCGTACTTTTCCAGACATTGGTGGTGACCTTCAGCCACTCAAGATACGTTGATGCTTTCCGATTGAAAAGCGCCGATTATAACAAAATACATTACACCCTATTTATGCTTCTAGGCAATTAAGCACACAGCATGTACTTATGCAATTAAATTTACTTTCTAGATAACTGTGAACGGCAAAAGATGTTACTGATGAGCGAATAGGATGCATGGGTACCATTATAAAATATATAATCATTTGTAAGAAATGGTATTTTTTTTTTGGGTGATAAGATAATAATAAGTTTTCAATAAATCGAAGGTTAGCCAGTTGAACAATTCCATTGCGGGTAAGTCGTTAAGTTAATGGTTTTTATATTCTTGTGAATTTCGACAATATGATACTCATATAATTTGTTCCTCATTAAGTTATCAGAACCATTAACTTGTGGTTATTGCTTAAATTAGTTTGCGAAATTGAAGTGCAAGCGCTTGCTAAACAGTACCTTATACGAGTATACCTGGCTGCCTTCGTGCCCGCGTAGGCTACCCTGTGATTACGTACTCATATAAATCACAATTTTGGACAATTACTTGATAGCTAGCCGTCTCCAGCTTAGGCCCCATTTTTATTCCTTCCGGAATATAATTTCGGATCTTTCCCTTGGAGTTTCCCTACACTCTCCAAGGAACCATACATACACAACTATACCTACATACTCTGAACTTAAAAAGTTTTCAATGGTTTCGATTAACTGAGAAAAAAAAATAATCATTATATGTAAATTAAATAACATTTACGACTTAATTATAAAATGAAAGACAATTAATATACTTACCTACTTAGTTCCTTAGATAGTGAAACTCTGAATAAAAAAAAACTATGATACGTAAATTAATAACGAAAACGTAAGATGAAACATTCCACATAAGGTAATGTTACATTCCGATTTGATTATTCTTCGCCAACTACTCATACCGTTGAAATTCAAATGACATAACAAACGATCCGGTCAATGGCGTCCGGCCCGAAGAAAGTAACGAAACAGAACTCGGCACTTCAAAAGGCTTTGTGGCACAGAAGCAGCTCAGATGAATCTGCAAAATGAATGAAACCGCAACTGTGGTATCCAATTAAGTGGATTGCTAATAAAAGTGAAATCGAAGCGGGTGCAGCGGCCGCGCGACGCGCCACGTCTCGCCTAAACCATGATCGCGGGCAAAAGAAACAAACAATGCATACGTAACAAAAGTGTTTGTAAGTCCGTTATTTGGAATTTCTAAAAATAAATTAATGAGTCTATTTTATTTGGTTTAGTGCTACAGCTAATCTACTTTACCTATACTGAGGTAATAGGTACAACATGTAGCTGACTTGGCTTTTATGCAGTAACGATAAACAAGATACATATTTAGTTCTTACTATAGCAGCATGATTGGTGGTTATCTTTCGGTAGCTATCTCTCATTGGCTACTCCGTTTCCCTGCTTCTTCATTCCTCGTGTAGAGCACATCACTTTTAGCTTAAGTATTTCTTTTATATCTCACTGAATGAAACAGATTTGTGAAGCTGTCTCTTTTGGCGGATAAGAAAAACTTCAGTTCATCTATTTTTATTGGTAATCGCCATCTCCTTTAGAAGATTTTTTTTACTTCATTAATTGGCACAACATTTTCTGTTGTAGTGTATGGAAGTATACTTAGGCACAGACTTAAGTATTACTCGTGACACTGGTAAATAAATTAAATGTTTTATCTATTTAAAATTTTATATACCACTGAAAAAGTTGTAATTGACATAAAGGTTTGCGAATGAATTCGTGGGTGTAACAGCTAGTATCGCCTAATTTCGTCATATATTATGTATCTTCTATTTATCTTCTATACGTCTATCTATACATATAATAAAGCTAGAGATGGTCGAAAGTCTGTACATGGAAGATATTCGAAAAAAAGTTGGCTGGGGATACTTAGAATCGATAACAGAACACATTCCAACAGTTTTAGAATTTTCGTCTGTTTATCTGTTTATTTCACCGCGTATCGCTTGAAAACTACTGGACATATTTTAATGAAATTTGGCATGGAGATAGTTGGAGTCCCGGAAAAGGATATAGGCTACTTTATATTCCGGCAAACGCATTGTTCCCGCGGGAACGCGATAACCGAATTCCACGCGGACGAAGTCGCGGGCAGAAGCTGGTTTTGAATATGTTGTTACGTTTTTGGCGGATGAATAGAAAATATACATTATTTCAGTCTCACGACTCTAATTTACCTACTTGTCTTTTGGTCGACGCTACCGGCCTAAACATCTAATAGCTGCTCTAGACAATCGGCAATTAAGGGCCATCACATGAAGCTCTAAGATTCAAAGAGAAGGCTGTACTAGCTCGGCTTGACTAATAACATCATCTCACGAGATCAGTGATGAGCGCTATGATGGCCAATTGTGAAAAGAAACTACAAAGTCGGTTCATGTGAATGCTCACGGACTATAGATTATCATTAGTTATTTACAATAGATTACTTTATTAAATTGCATTCCGGTAACATAAATTTTACTTTTTACACCTACCTACTTACACTAAGTTCCGTGAATTTTCTATAATTCAAGTCAAGAGCAACCGCAGCCATAGGTACAGAGTTAAGGTCCTTAGATGGTCCCTTTTTACAACGCTTTTATTAGGTCTTCGTGTTAAACAACACGTAAGGAATCTTGCAACCTTAATTTAACCCACTCCGAATTATCGTATCATGATGAAACTGCGTATATGTGATTTGGTTGACAATGCAATAATATGGTACCACCGAGGCGATCTGAGGATGGAGCTTGGTTTTTTAAACTATTAATTTATTCTCTAGTTTAGTGAATGAAATCCTTGAAATTTTTATAGTATATCGACCTACTTAGAACTTTGCCATGATGCTCTAATAAGTTCGATGTTGGTAACAACTAAGAGCAAAATATTCTTTTCACCCTTTTAAATCTGTCTCAAACTACCGCGGTGGCCGGTGGAGGGGCGCAGTGATATATCACGGACCTAGATCCGGCTCGCGCCGCCCGCGCCGGCGACCGCGCCCACGTCTTATTTTGCTCTATTATCTCTCCAAATTGATCACTCGCCTCAATACCGTAGAATTTTTCGTTTTATTTTATTTTACTCAATTGCGGCAAACTCCAAAGGAATTCAAACAAATAAGTAATTAACTTTTATGTAGTGTTTTTATCTTATCGATATTTGTATAGGAATAAAAATAGATCGGCTCCATAATTATCTAAAACGGTATAAAATTCTATTAACAGAAAATTTTGCAGATCGTCTAGAGTCCTTAATATTTAAGTGGTAGAGCAAAATCATTAATTAGGTACATTATGTATTTAGTATTTTCATCACAGACTTTACTGAACCTTATTAAGAATCGATGTTTGAAATGTATGTTAGTATTTTGTATTCAGTAGACTACATTTCAGTAGGTACTCTACACGAGTACTTAGATACGCTTTTTTCAAATTAGGTATTCGGGAGATGGAATGTATTTAACACTAAATTACAATTATCATGCAAGGGACCGTTACGACTTTTTGTACTCTACGGGCATACTTTTTTTGGCATGAGTAATTTAGTACATGACACACTTTGATCAGCAACTCGCTCAAGTAAGATTCCCATTCCATTGCCACATAGGTGCTGTGCAATTATCAATGCCTACCTATGTCATATTTCGATATAAACCTGGCGTAGCAGGTACCTACATAATGTGGTCACCAAAGCCATTCGTGCCTCCGATGACGAATACGAGTATTAACGTTTGACTGCAAGATGGCTACGTGCCGTGACGTGACTCCCCAATTACCGTGGTCAAGCACCTCTTGAGCTCCACTCCGTTAATCAACAGCTATAGCTTCGAGTACCTTTTGCCCACACGCATAATGAAGCGAATACACAAACACAAACAATATTGCGATTGAACTGTCCAACACGACAAACACCTTTGTACCTACTTGCATTTAGATTAAGAAAAGGAAATAACAGTGAATTTTTTTATAATTGTATTTAAATAGAAGTTATAGTTACGTGTACAGAATTAATGATTAAAAAAGTATTGTTTAATCATACTTACAGCTACCTAGCCTACTCATGTTTAATAATCATATACCTACCTAATCATACCTGCTTACTCGTACACGCCGCCGAGTCAAGTAATGAAAAATGGTAGGTAGTCTATTTTTAGACGAGCACGGAAAAAAGTTGTGCTGCAGTATATTAAAAAAAAAAACAAAATTCACATTCACATCCCTACATAAGGTTGAATCTGTAAAGCACACAGCGCATTAGCGAAATGCTTATAACAAAAAAAAATGTTATTTCGTTTGTTTCAATGTCTTTTTTCCTTATGAGGAGAAAGTGTACGAAGCGATGTGCCGTGGCACCTAACCTCTGCAAACTGCGTCACAGGGCTATGATTGACGTTGCTCTCACGGCGGAATCTCGTAATGTGTCAGAGCGGGTCGTGTGGTGTAGCGTAGTGTACAGTTGGCGGCGATTATGCTGTCATTTATATGTGAATACTGAGTGCTAGGCTAGTAATTTAGGATACCCATAGAAGCCTTTACTTATACCTACTCGCTTTATAGTAAAATTAAGATTATTCAAGGAAATGTTTCGTTATCAAATGAAAGCGGTTGGAATTACATATCGAAAAGTGATCATATTTGCTACACTTATTACGTTATTAATTTTCTTAATTTGTTACATTACGGTCCATGACGAAATTACAATAGTCCTCGCCTACTTAGTATTGTAAAAATAGCGTGTGGCGTGCTCCTGCGCCGTCGACACGTTACGGTTAATGTAGCCTTGCATCATGCAGCGGCCGATGACGCCGAGAGAGACAACTGAGGAAAGTCATGACGTATCCTCACATTGTGATACGTATACTAAACAAGCCTATCTATGTAGTTACAAATAACTCTCAATTTGAAAAAGTCAAACGAAATATTATACTTGGAACACTATTCTAAACAAATAATAGAAATAGGTAACTATGCAAATAAATTTCTGGCACAGAGGCATTCCATCTTGTGCCTCAGGGTAGGCAACGCATTCGAGATCCTATGGTTTCCTAATGGGAGATCATAGGATTTCGGTGTCCGCATGGGCCGCAGTGACCACTTTCCATTAGGTGGGCTGTGCGCTCGTTTGCCTATACCAATGATATATTAAAAAAATGCATTAAATTAATAACCATTTATTTGAATTACATTTACATGTAAGGTAAATACTACTACTACTGCAGCCTATTTGCGTTCCTCTGCTGGGTACAGGCCTCCTCTCATCACGAGAGGGTTTGGGCTATAATCCCCACGCGGGCACAGTGCGGATTGGGAACATCACACACATCTTTGAATTACTTCACAGATGATGCGTGCAGGTTTCACCGAAAAGCTCAGTGGTAAATTCAAATTGAATTTCACACATAGGGAAGTAAACTTATAGGCGCGAGCCGGAATTGAACCCCCGACCCTCCGCATGAGAGGCGCTAGATCGAACTAAGGTAAACTCATGTTTATTTTCGAACGAAAATATGTATGAGTGCCTGGGCTGCTATTGTTTAATATGTATGTTTCCCAAACAATATGTAGTGACCCTCATCATGTTGGCTTCTGTCATATTACCGCGAATGACTGGGTTCGTATATGAGTCGGGTACGAATATCCACGTAAAAGACAATCAAATATTGCCTTTACGCTATATTCATAACAACAAAATGAGATCTCTCTATCCATACTAAGTAATATTATAAATATTCGATTCTTTCTGGCCGTTTTGGCTGAACTGATTTTTTGATAAAAGTCGAAGAGATAGTTTTGTATCTGGATCTGGTTTTCTAAGGCTAAAACCATTTTTTATAGGTACTGTCGACATCAAAGAAATGGTTACACTGTTCCACCATATTCCGTTGTATTAAGGTCCAACAGGGTAAATAACTGCTTGACATCGACTATGTATAACCATCTTAATGTAAGTTTGTAAGTATACAGTCTATATCTAAACCTACGCAAACGAAGTCGCCGGCAACGGCTTGATACATGACATGTTTAATAAAATTGATAAACCATTATCATTACACTACTAGCCTTGGTACCTAATTGCGAACACTTTTCTTTAGCTTTCTATTACCGTCCGGCTAATTTCACTACGTCGAAATAGAATGTACCTACTTAACTTCACTTTGTATAGGATTTTCAATACAAAGTGACCCGTTATCATTATTGTTGAGTGTATGTCCTGTAACATTTTAGTAATCAACATTAGAATATAATTGAACGCTTATAAGCTCATAGAAACGGCAGCGGCATTACGATTGGTCGTTTGCGATGCGGATTACGACCAGTAGTTTTGAATACGAGTGGCGCGCATAAGGTTCAATTTCGTATAGAACTACATCACGCACCTCGTCCTTTGACAGTCGTATAAACCTAGTGTCGCTCTTATAATCAAGACTAATCTAACGACCCCTCACAAGCTAAAACCCTTTAAGCCGTTTACGCTACAGAGCGTGCCAAAGAAATATACACGCATACAACGCAGTCGGGTAAAAAGAGGGGGATGATTTGTTTGACGTGAGATTCAGTATTTTTTGACAGATTAGTTAATTGAGGTTGTTTTTAGCTATGGCTGAAGAAAATCGCCTAAGCGGTTTGATAAGCATCAGCACTGATTAGATTTTATGATTAACAGTTTTTATAGTTAGTAGGCATGTTTTAGCGTTATGAAAAGGTAATCGTGAGGATGTTTACGCGGAATTCATTCTGCATCATTATTTTATTTACGAGATTATTACACAAGCTTAATTAATAAATGCTGCAACGTTGAAGAGATTTTACGATGTACGTAATTGCGTCGTGAACTGAATGACTTCAGCAGTATATTAGAGAAGACCGTGTTTTATCGGAGTATGGGACATACCGGTTGAAGATGTGGGACTTGACAGTCTACTTTCTTCCCGCGGCAGGTAGGTATGCCGTGTTGCCGCCGCGCCAGCGCGCCACACGTCTGATAGGTACAACTGGCATCCACCGCTCGATACTATCAGCTTTCAGACAAAGATTGAGGCGATATGGGGCCTGTCGCAAAATCTGTCGCATGGTCCCATTGAAAGCCATTCAAGTTAGAGAGTCACACCCATCTGAAGAAGGTTTTTTATGGAGAGAAAAAAATGGAAACAACACTTTTCTTTTACACTATAAAAAACACAAGGTGCATGGACTACGTCATTTAATTGATTACTGAAAATCTGTCCTGAGGATGAAGATACGAAGTTGGCCGTGTCAGATACTAGTCTTACATAATCCTCAATTTGTTTTATACTCGATTTATTATAGGTGAACTTCGCTGTAGGAACTTGCATCTATTACACATTAAGTTCTGTTGCAAACACATTTCAACATTACCAAGTTATTTAGTAGCATAGGTCTAAACCATACTAATATTATAAACGTGAAAGTGTGTTTGTTTGTTTGTCCTTCCTTCACGTCACAACGAGTGGACTGATTTGGATGGAGATAGTTTGCGACCCGGGCAATAATAAGTATAGGATACTTTTTAACCCGATATTTCCACGGGAACGGGTTTTGGGAGATGTGGTTGTTGATGTAGATTAAAACAGGGACCTTCGTTCCACTGAGTTTTATTTACTGTAGGTATAAGTACACAGCACTTACGCGGATTCACAATTAGGTCCTCACCGGTGCGCGGTCGCCAAGAGAGAGGTTACAATTTTCTTATTCGACTTTTGACGTTTTTTGTCATAGAGTACATGGAGTAATTATAAAATAGGACATGATAGAACACAAAAAATTTCAATACTTCTATAACTATAACTGTCTATATGTACTTATAGTATCATCGGGTACGGAGATTCTGAGTCTACGCGGGACGACGTCCGCGGGAAAAGGCTAGTCTATTATATTCTAAAGAAAGAAGCAAATTCACGTTGTTTGACTGAAAATATGTCAATTTCTTTAAAATAGAAAATCTTTACTGTTAAATCTTAGTAGTCGCCCATGCGACCGAGCTTTGTATGGAGATAGTTGGAGTCCCAGTCCCGGGGAAGGACATACATACGCTACTTTTTATGGTAGAAAAACGTATATTTCCCGCGGGAACGCGATAGCCGAATTCCAAGTGGGTGAAGTCTTGGGCAGAAGCCAGTAAACAAATAAGTATACAACATTAGGCAAGTACGTTTAAATTAAAAGATATAAAACGTTATCTAATTATTTTTTATTCATAAACAGGTAAATTAAGTATTTCAATTTGAATCACCCGATGTTGTGAAAGGGTATGCAGCGATTTCGCCGGCCATCGGCCCCACTACAATACATAGCTAGAGGTAGATTGCATTTTGTCTACGACGACGCTGAGAGGTTTTTCTACATGTAAATTAGTTACATTTCTACTAATTTATATTAATTTGTTTATCAATTATACTATCCATACTAATATAATAAATGCGAAAGTAACTCTGTCAGTCTGTCTGTTGCCTCGCCACGCTTCAACTCGCACGATTTAGTTGAAATTTGCTATGGCGATAGTTCGAGTCCCGGGGAAGGACATTAACTATCCCGGGAAAAGGCATAGTTCCCGAAGGAACCACCACCAGTACTTGTAAAATTGATTAATTTTATTCGCTATCATCGTCGTCTTAAGCAAATAATTATGAAATGAGATTAATTAGGTTTATGAAAATTAATTTAAATATAATCATAAATGTTAATTCTGAATGATGTTAATTTAATACTCTTCGCTTTCTAATTAATCGTTTCATTTATAATGTCAATGACATCACACTCATGTAATTAGAGTCAGTGTGGGTATTAGCGAACATGCTCTACAGTGGTTTGATTTCGGTCTGTAGTCACGTTAAGCTAATTAATAGCTAGCATTTGAAGAAAACCGCTTGGCGGTTAACGAGCACCGCCGAAGGAGGTCGAAGCTGCTTATAATGGCTCTCCTATGTAAGGTACCTACACTTAAATCACCTTACCGAAAAGAAAAAGTATACCAATTGAGCTGTGTGAGAGCTAGACCGTAAATCAAATTGAAGATGCCCGATAAAGTGGATAATAATTAGTGGAAGACGTGAAAGCGTTGGGAGAAAAATTCGTGAGAGTTCGTTTTAGTGTGATTGTGCATTGGCCGAGGAACATCCGGCTGCTGCGGCCGCGCAGCGCTTCTTGTGCATTGAAGTCAACCTTATTGCGTCAGAGGTACGGTATATACATTTCAGATTAGTATTTACACTCCTGAAAATTTCAAGATTTCCTGACCTTGCTTTTGCGGTCACGGGGATATCTTAGGCACTGCGGTGATTTCGCCAAATTTCAGGTTCCATTATTTTCGAATCTATGTCATAGCTGTACCGTTCTTGAATAAAATCATATTGTTGTATACTTAAGCTAAGAATGCCGTACCTGCTAATGGATAAAAACGAAAATTGGTACGAGTGGCATCTTATAAAAAGGATCTTAGAAGATGTTGAACCCAGTGCCCACCTGCCCAGCGGTGGGCTATAACAGGCTAATTGTAGTTGGTTGTATTGAGGACCGGCGGCGGCGCGAGAGGTGCGGCGCTTGCCGCCTGCGCCCACGCACGCCGTGCAATCCGTGGGCGGCTATTGCTTTACGTGGTTATGATAAAAACCGGTCATGTGCGATTTAGTCTGCTTGTCTATAGTGCATTTGGCTGTGACATGAGTTTTAAGAATATTCCATAACACTACCTATATACCAGTAAATAGGTCTATCTGAAGTCAAGGCAAAGGCAGCAAGTCTATTGACATCGCAATAGAGTCGCTGTAAGTACCTAATAAATATTTTGACGTTTTGGCAGAGTACATTTCTTTGCCATTGGCCGTAGGTATTTGAATGAATAAAATCACGTGACATTTTTGTTACAAATAATATGTATACACAAATGACACGTTTATGATAAAAATCTTATGAATAACGGTCTACTGTATGGCTAGATAATGGCATAGCGCAAATAACTTATGATGACGTCTTGTTGCGGCAGGCTGTGAGTCGATTACGCAAGCAGCCGGACATAGCAATGTTACATTAGTGTGCTCTATTCCCGAGGGGCTAAAGCCACCGTCACACCGTATGCGTGTGCAGAATTGTGCACTGTCATATAGGTAATATCATACCCAAAAATCAATAGCTGTATAAGATCTTCATGTTATCCTAAAGATTTTCACTGCTATTCAGTATTGGAACTACTGTTTATAAAATTGTATGCGAGCAAGGTACTAATTGAATATATCTTTATACGTTTGTTTACTTAGTACGTACTTAAAGCTGGTTTACAACAGAGAACTACCTATTGACGTCAATAACTACCTAATGATTTATATTATAATTATCAGATCCTTAATCTACTTTGATATCCGTATAAATATCCGGGGCCACGTCTGTTACTTAAAAAACTATCAGTAAAACAGTTATTCACAAACCTGGGTACATGTAGAATAAACTGGGTCTTCCTTGAACAGCCACGATCTCGAGCCGTACCGTTCAGAAAAGCTCAAGTTGAAACGCCTCTTGTAAAATTCTATTCTCACCTAATGATCCATGCATTCAAATTGCCCACGACTGGCATAACATTCGTTAAAATAAGAAAATACTCAAGAAACGACACGCCCAGCACTCGTTTTTGTATTCAACGGGCTTTGCAAATGGATGGTAGGAAAGTATTGAGCTGACCTGTACCGACGCAAAAAGTGAAGTAAAATAAAAGTAAGTCGAGTGCGAGTCGGTTTCTCCGCGAGATTGACGTGACAACTCGATCTAACCACGACGCTCGCTGCTCGTGACTATCGCGCTCATATGGCATTCCTTATGACGCCTCGCGAGACGAAGAGAAACCAGCAGCGCAGGCGCCGCCGCCGCGCCGCGAGCCCGCGCGCCGCCGCGCTGGCCTCCGCGAACACAAGTTCGAACTATAACTGCCCATGCCCATGCAATTCCAGCATGCCTTGAACATTAATTTCAACATTTTGACTACCTGTTTAACAATTTTATGGAGTACTAGTTTCTGCCCGCGACTTCGCCCGCGTGGAATTCGGTTATCGCGTTCCCGCGGAAACTATGCGCTTTTCCGAGATAAAAAGTAGCCTATGTCCTTTCTCGGGACCCCAAATTTTATCTCAATCTGTCCAGCGGTTGAAGCGTGAAGAGGTAACAGACAGACAGGCAGACAGACAGAGTTACTTTCGCATTTATAATATTAATATAGATAATATTGATTTATCTGCCAGCTTACTTTGCTAATATAATATCATAGTCTAATATGAAATTAAGTCACATTGCTATGAAAATACATAGTTCGTTTGATTTTAGTTACTCATACATATCCAAAAATTACGAGAGATTCCTATTGTCTTAATTTCAAAGTACTTACATCCTCAATTTATCCTATCATCAATAATTTCTCATCAAAAACCACAAACAGAAAAGTGCTTAAAAGTCGTGTCCGTCCATAAATCGTGAAATGAAATCAGAGATTAAGAGCTAGAAAGGACTTACGAAAGTGAAAGTGTTGGTTATTATTTTGGAAAAATTCGCGTGTGTATATTAATTGAGGCGCAGTGCTCTGGAAACATCAGTCGAGCGGAGGCTCCATTAACCTGGCTAGTGAACAGCGACTCATGACAAAACTTTTAATGAACGATAGATATCGCCGACCACGCGCACGCGCAGCCCTGCTCCGACTTAAAGTGCAAAAATGAGATCACTGGTTCAAGAATAATTGTAATGTTTTTGCAATCGAAACTACAGTCATAACCGGAGCACCATTAAGAAAATTACGTTCAGATTTTTGAAATTAAAATGGCTTGAAGCTGTTTAATGAGAGTTCATGAGCGCCGAGCGTGAGCTCTTTGCTCTCGAGACAACTGTGATGCCATTTCCTATCGCATTTGTCGCAATATGTGCGTGGTGTGGTAGGCACTTGTTGGCCGGCGGGCGGCAGCGTCACCGCGGCCGCTGGCCACGCGGCGCCGGCGCAGCCACGCTGCCCTCGCCGCGTAAGGCGGAGGCTTTCGCGGTCGGTTTCTCTGCACGCCACTTATATCGCGATCTTATTGCGAAGGCGGTACGCGCGCCTTTTTTGGAATAACTCGAGCAAATTTCGTTGGAAACTTTTATTCTACTTTGCGCGCGTTGCACTCGAAAATCGGATTTTTATTTTAATGAGCCAGTTTCACTGGTCCATCTCGCTCGCACCCGCCGCTGCACCGAATAAATAAAAGAGTTGCTCTACTTTCTTTAAGATCGTTTCTTTGGGCGTGTGATGCGACGCGGCGGCCGCGAGCTCGCTTTGTGCTCCTGCGCCGCGGGTCGTGCGCGCACCTTGTTCCTACTTACTCTCTATTATGCACAATAACAGTATCTACTCTACTATTGAATTTCATCTAGATACATTCGGTTTTGGTCACGATTCGGACGATGATTTCACGACAGTTTCAAAAGATTCATTTCATTTATCTCCAAATTATAGAAATTCAGTACCTTAATATCTTAAGTTATTTAAGAAATGTTCGCGTAATGGAAATAATTTAGACACAAAGAGGGAATAATAGACCAAGTGACTACGTATATTATATCTACGTATATTAGAGTAGGAAGAATCAGTGGAAGCCACTGGGGTTATGCGTCGGCCTGTCAACCGTAAATCATGCCTTACGGAGCAACTTCACGAACGTGGCGTGGCGCTTGATCGCCGATTACGGCGAACTAGCAGCCACGCTTGACCTTGACCATCCCACCAGAAACAACACGACCCCAGACTTACTTCAAGTCGTATTAAGTAGATTGAACTTGGACATGGATTGACGTGAATGCTACGAGTAGGAATGACGTGACATTTGCACACTGCCATGATTCACATACCTACCTATAATACACAAAGTACCTATTCAGCGTATGACCGGTAGAAGCAGCAACCGGACTTAAACTGTGAGAATTGAAAAGAGATACAGGAATTCTTAAGTGCATGTTTCCTAATTTATTATCCAACTGAGCCAGAAGAAGGGTTATGCTTTTGTGTTAGTACATATGTAGATACCTATTTAGATATATTTCTTTAGCGTAGGCTAAACGACTGATGATATTGTTAAATTCATCTTTATTGTGAGAGTGACACTGGGTACATCGAACTTTGTATGCGGTCGGATTTTGGGAAATAAAATCGAGTTAAGTACCTAATTGTGTCTATACTTATAATTCTCTGAATTAAAATGGTTCACGGAATTGGGTGACATGCACCTATGGCTTCACGTCCAATAAGATTTTGTAATAATACTGGTGCAGTTTAAAAGAGTCTTTGTCTGGATGACGTCGGCGCCGGCGCAGGTGGCGCGGGGCGAGGGGCGGGCGCGGGGGGCGACCCGGCTGAGGCCGCTTCCTGTAGAGGGACTGGTTCTGCGGTTTGCACCAGTTTGCTTTGCACCAGTTTCCAGCCAAGTAACGCGGACAACCTCTTGACTGAGATATTTACTCAACACTCACATTTGCATGCAAAAACGCATTTCGCGTTCGAATTATTATCACCTTAATTATATAGTTCCGCGTACGATAAATTACAGCACTGTGTCTCAGAGGCTGTATTTATTGCATGCGTGAACGCTCGTACCCACCTAGGACCTAATTAATGCAAACAAAATTCTCAATTCTCTTATATTATCAGTAGTATAGTATAGTATCAGACTTATATTTTTATCTGACCAGGGGGCTCTGTTCGAAAAGGTACATGGCGTGCTTATCCTTTAATAAAAATACACTCTACCTAGGTATTTAGCGGGATAGTATACCTGTGTTATCATTACAAAGGTACTATCTAATTAGTGAGTTCCCCATTTAGCGAGACGGTATTACTGATTTACTTATCACTGAAGAGGCAGAAATGCACTCTTATTTGGGGATAGGGACGCTCACTATCCCTATGTAACGTTTCGAGTAGAGCCCCAGCTTCTCTAAACTCCAATTTCTCCAAACTCCTAAACACCCTTTCCAAAGTGATGGTGAAAAACTTATCATTTCTTGGTTTGTGATAAACACCTAAAATTACAAAGTTGTTACTTCCGCCGATGTTTATGTTTTGCGATTTTGTATTTTGCTGCCATGCGAAGAATATATTTGTGTCCAGGTTAAAATTTAAATTGGAATTGGTTGTCTCCATTGGCGTGCGAACTGCGAAGCCGGCCATGCAAATGTTGTAATATTTCTCATGTATTAGTATCCATATATATTATTATGTGTGAATAATGCGCCTGCCAAGCGAAATATATATTGGAATGCAAAATTATCTTGTGCTAGTCGTAGGGCTTGGTGGTAGGTCCGTCCGGGGTAGTACCACCGTCTTTCCCCGCTAACCTGTCGCCAAATATAAGTGCTCGCACTGTTTTGTTCCGGTAGGGGGTTAGGGCAGCCGGTGAAATTTCTGGGATCATAGGATTTCGGTGTCCATAAGACGCTGTGACCACTTACCATCAGGTGGGCTGTACGCTCGATTGCCTATACCATCGTCATTAAAAAAAGTTAGTTAAAAAAAATAACAGGATATCTCTCCTAAACGTAAAGTGGGATTTTTATTTTTTTTATCGTCTACCCCATGGTTTGTGGGGTTTGATTGGAGAGATCTTTAAAAATATCGTAGCTTTGTTAAAACCGTGTTTTGTGAAATATTAAGCTTTAAAGTTCAAAATTTTGTTAGAGTAAAGAATCCCCACCAGCGAAATTATTGTTTCTGGGTGGCTGAAAAAATCACGGCAATAGTATATACACTCAACAGCAATGAAAACGGGCCACGTTGTATAATCTTTTCCATACAAAGTGACCCGTTTTCATTGCTGTCGACTAACGAGAGAGTAGTAAAAATTTTACTCTATAATTTTAATTTTAAAAGACTTATCTAACGCACCACACAATCGGGTACAAGGGAAAAAATAATTTAACATACCCACTTTACTTGTAGGGGAGATAACACGTGTATTTTTCTAAATTTTATTTTGCCTCTTTATCGGCGTCACTAATATGTAATATAGACCTATATTGTAATGTATATTGTATCATACAAAACTACAGCTTTCTAGAATAAAGCATATTTGATGTATGCTTCAGACAGATGGACAGACATGGCGGACCTATAAGGATTCCTTATGGACTACGGAACTCAAAAAGTTTACAAAAGTATACACAAAAACGTTGCATCCGCAACAAATGTTGTTAAACGCCTTCAATATTACCGGCTTTAAAATCAACAGTGATAAAATCCTTTATTAATTAATCTAAAATTTTAGTAAGTAGGTATTACGTGATAGTTATATTGACTAGAGGGTCCAAACTGTACGGTACCCTGAAACAAAAGTGATTTCCGCAATACTGAACACATATATTTACATGTTAAGCTGGTATGGGTACGTTAATATACTGGTACCTTTTTAGGGCTTTACATCGATGAAACCTTAACCGCGAACTCAAGACCGAGTGAGGCGATGCACCTATAAAATATTGTAGAGATTATGTATCCTTATGTTGCTAAAGTCGAAAAAAAAACAACCGAGGGAGGCACAAGATAAATGTAAAAGTCAAGGACCTTCTGCGGTAAGGTAACCGCATTGTTAATGATTTTGATATATTTTTATCTAGAGCTCAGCAGAGACGGTGGGTTTTGCCCTCAAGGGCGGTAGGTAAGGCCAAAAGTCCGTTGACACCGCATTCGGAACATAGCACTTTAGCACGTTAAGTTATTTTGATTCAAGATAAATATTTTACACAATTAAACATATTTTTAAATGTGCGTAACAAGTACAAAAGAATATTAGTAAGTTTATGTCAGGAAAACCTTAATAAGATTATACCGTTACAATATATTTCATTCTTTCAATATTTGGCATTCTGCTACGGTTTTATATGAAACTCTGACATAAGTTTGTATTGTGTATCGTTAACTACGTTCGAAGGAAGCAAAATGCAATATTCATAAACGCTATCTCCGTGTTTGTCTTGGCAAACTTACATCTTACTCAATAACTCGTTAGCGAAAGCTTGCAGTGATCCTATTTGATAGTTTTTGCAACTAAAAATAGCAGAAAATATACGATGTTGGAATATCTCGTGTCGGTACAGTCGAGTTCGTTTAATATGTGTATCTACAGCTTTCGTATTAATTACAACCGATTAAGGAGCAAAAGTATGTACATATTTCAAAATTGATTGTACGGACTCACGGGCGGGGGGCAAGTGTGGCCTCTACCCGTTTCCGCATGAGGCCGACTAGGTTGGACTCTATTTCCACTCAATCCAACCCCATATCGCTTGGCAAGAAAACCAGTCGCCTTTGAACCTAACTGTAGCAGGACATAAAAAGTGACTTTGCACGTCGTTTGATACGAGAGAAATAAACTCTCGTTTGATGCAATCGCAATGTCAGTACTCGTCAGTACTCGGAAGTCTTGAAGAACGATTCTAAGTCGCGTTGTCAAATTGCAGTTATTTTTATAGCAGGAATTAAGAAATTATGAACTGACAATAAATTTATAACCAATCGTTTGGTGATACTGTGTCTTTACTTCAACTTGAATGCTATGGTTGCTTGCATTACGAATAGATTATACCTATACCGGTACATATACCAAACTAGGTACTTATAAAGTTTAAATTTAAAATATAAGCTTACTAGCCGTTACCCGCGACTTCGTCCCGCGTAGACTTAGAATTTACGTACCCGATAATACTTACTTAGATGGGTTTAGTTAAAGAAGTATTGAAAAAAGTGGTTTGACCCGTAGCTAACCCGTTCCCATAGAAATATCGGGATAACAAGTATTCTATATTATTCTCACGGTCTCCAACTATCTCCGTACCAAATTTCATCCAAATCTGTCCATTCCTTTCGACGTGAAGGAAGGACAAACAAATACACTTTCACTTTTATAATATTAGTAAGTATAAATTCTATTAATATTACTCGTAAGACATAATACAAATCAAAAGTAAGCGGTTGCTATTTACACATTTGTAGGATAGCAACCCGTCAACCACCGACTACCAGTCTGGCAGCTCTGCGATATTTGGGCATGTTCGAGGGAAACCATTGATCTATCAATTCATAAGTAAGGATTCACAATCAGCCGAAGAAAAATGGCCCCGTCAAAACGGGTGCCCGAACATCTGGGGCACCCGTTAGGCGCTCAGTAAATTTGACATTAAGTCTTATAGTGTTAGGTGTACTTTTGTATAAAATATTTATACATTGTCTCAAACTTTCGCGATACACACTCATATTAAACACACTATCAACGGGACTTAATCGCGTAAAAACTATTTATATTTTAACACTAGTTTTTACGCGATTAAGTCCCGTTGATAGTGTGTTTAATATAAAATATTTATCTTGAAACATATTATAAAGAGGCGTTATTAGCATGGAACGTATTTTCTAATGTCAGTTTGCTCCATATATTTTGTCATATTCTGTTAGGCACTGTTCGTCCATATGTTATTATAGGTCAATGCGGGAAACGTTGCTTTTCGTACGACTTATGTACTTTATTGACGTCACGTTCAATGTCAAAGTTAGTGATGTATCTGTTTACGTAGTAACTGCTTCTTAATCTGTGGCTAAGGCGACGTTGCCGAGTTGATGGGGTGAGCTGTGACCCTTGCCCGCGCGAGACCAACGAACGTCCTCCGTCGCGGCCTCGCCGCTGTCGCCAACCATTCCAATTTTAAAAGTAAACACCATAATTATACCGCCATATAAATTATACCCACGGATGATTAATAATGAGATATTATCAACAGTCTTTTAACGTGTTTTCGTGAAATCTATACATACAATGTAAGTGCAAAAGTACATTTAAACTCGCCTGGAGAGGGTTCCGTTCGCTGATTATTACCTACTAGATTTTGTTCGATACTGACATAATTGAGAGTGTTTATCGCTGCCTATGTTTGTCGAAAATTGGTGGAGTTATTGCCTTAATTAATGAACGATACCATCCATTTTACTTTTCAATGCTCTTGAAAGTTTTCTGCCGTGTCAATCTGAAACTTATACATAGCTAAGCTCGGGGCGAGCGGGCCGCGTGCTCGCTTCCGTTTCGAAACACTCCGGACGTTGGTTTTTTTCCACCAGACAACCCGTCAGACGACTTCATTAATTTAGAGTTATTCGCGCGCATGCAGTTTCTATACTTAATATGAAAGTTTCTATACTTTACATGAGCTTTATCTATGCATGTCGTTTCACGTTATTTACTGTGAGATATGTAAAAACTGCGTGACTACGATCATTTTGTCAAACTTGATGGATTTTATTTTTCTACCAACTGCTTTTTCATTCCTTTATTTTAAATGTTGATGTGTTGAATTTTAAGAATAAAATATCCGAGTACTGCGTCTTGATACCGAATTATTTTGAATTTTTCATTCAGTTAAATAACTGTCCAAAGTAATCTCCGTGTGGCAGAGCATACCTACTACGCTAACGGTAAATGTATTTTATAATAGAAATTAAATAAATTATTCTCGAATGTTTTGAGCTTATTGAAGCCAAGCGCCGGAGGACCGACCCAGCGCCCGTCGATGTCTTTTGTTCCGCCGAGCGCTCCTGCTACGCGACGCTCGCGCATTTTCACTGACTGTCGTTCCATGGCTTCCATTTCAAAATAAATATAATCCGCACTAATGCAAGGCATGTCTATTTCGGAAACCGTAGATATTGAACAGGTTTCGCTTATAAGGACTAGATATTTCTAAGTAAAAAACGTTGCTAAGTCGGAACCTCCATTGGAACGATAATAATATAGTAAGTGGTAAAGTGGAACAAGGAACTCGCGTAGTTGGCGCCTGGTGCGTTGAACCCCGCACACAGCGGCGTTGAGGATCGAGCGGGATGGAGCGAGTGGTGTCGCTGGGGAGCGAGCGAGACGGGGAGAGCGCTGGTGTGCGTCAGGTCTAAACTACGGCGAGGCGGACTTGGATCATGCCGGTCAAAGAGACCTTTATATCTTTGCAATATGAGTGACAAAGACGTTGCCTGGCTGAGCCGAGTAGCGGACGTGTTTCGCCCTTACTGCGTAGACATAACGCTTGTTTAGCTTCAGCCGACGGTGGCTGGTGTAACGAGCCCCAGGCCCGTTTATCTGATGCACGCCCGCGGCCCGAGCCCGCGACCCACTTGCGCGTCCTTGCCGCTCGATAAGTGCTCAGCTTACATTAAAAGCTTTTAAGCTATAAAAAAAGCAAGCAATTAATGAGTAGTGTTCCGAGTAGGCTCCAGATATCGACCTTTGGTTGCAGTTTCGCAATCGTCGAACACGCGAGCAGTCATTGTTAGCTTGAGTAAGGTCGCGCGTTTTAACATTTTCGGCCGCGGTCGAGTTAAGGTTCTGCTGCATGTCTATTGTAACGGTTCATTGTTAGTTGCCACGTTGCATTGTTGGAAATATTCTCCACTGTTATGAAGGCATTGTGGAGTAAATAAGTGACATAATATACAACCAATAACGAAATGCAATTATAGCGAATCCTATTGTATGATGAAATGAAGCTCAATCAATAATTCCAAAGCAGTGTCAAAAAATATGTAGAACAAAAAACAATTTACAGAATGTTCTAAAAATCAAATCCAAATTAGAAGATTGAAAACATACTAAATATGTATAATTCGGAAATTTTCGGTATTATTGTGTGTACATAAAGTTTTTTGATAGATCTGGTTGGGTCCTTAGAACGCACAGACCCAGGCAGATTTGATAATAATTACTTATCTACTTAGGTATATGATATTTTTACTGACTTTGATGAAGTTTCATCGAAACCGTTCTGACGGTTTAGATGTTCGCAATAAAGGGTGCGAAAAACCGATTTTACTAGATCTCACATCTTGAAAAACTAAATTTTGCATTTGCTACTTTTAAAGATACATCAAAATAACCTCAGATACCTAAAAATACTTCAAAATACTATATTTTAGCTATTTTCACTCGAGCAAAGCTCCGTCGCCCAGGTAGAGTACTTGTACGTATATGTAAACTTAAGTACCTACTGTATGGTCCGTCTGTATAATGCAACTAAGGGTAGCGCTCGAAAGATTATCGTTAAAGCTCTGGATGAAAAAGTCCCTTGTATGAGATATTCTAAGATAGTTAAGATAAGTATTCATATTATTAATATTATAAATGCGAAAGTAACTCTGTCTGCCTGTTACCTCTTCACGCTTCAACCGCCGATTTGGATGAAATTTGGTATAGAGATAGTTGAAGTCCCCGGAAAGGATATATACTTTTCATCCCGGAAAAATGCATAGTTCCCGCGGGAACGCAATAACCGAATTCCACGCGGGCGAAGTAGTGAGCAGAAGCTAGTATTTAATAATGCCTGCTGAAAAGATAATGCTGTTGTTATTAATCAGATTCTGTGGACTGTAGCGAAATTCAAAATATTGTCTGTTTCTGACTGGCTCGTCGTTAGGCACGCACTTGAGGATTCAGACTTCAAAAAAAGAGCACCACCACTACCTATTATGGCATTTATGGCCCACTGCTGGGTACAGGCCTCCTCTCATCACGAGAGGGTTTGGGCTAATCGCCACGCGGGCCCAACGCTGTTGTTTATTTCAATCCGCACTTGTTTTGTGTTTTCGCTTATTATAGCAGAAGTATGTACACACCAACCAGCGCTTGGGAAATGATTTAATTCCCTGTTTAAAATTCTGAGCTCGACCGCGGCACCGAGGGTAAGGACCGCGAGTCGACCGTTTCTAAACACACCCACTCTCCGGCCCTCCTGCAATAATAGTAGATTGTATGCCTAGGAGGCAAAATGCGCACGGATTGAATCCAGAGTGAAGCGAAGGATTCCAGAAAATAATCCCGTTCGGAGCGAGGGCTTCAGGCTATTTCACCTAAGGTGTAAATAATTTTGCTGCCGTGTTGTATACTCTGCTTTTCACTCCTACGATAAAACCAGCAGTAGCAGGGAGCGAAATCGCATTTTACTTCCTGTTACGGGCAAGAAAATACTCATATTCGAGTAGTAGGCGTGGAAACGTTATTAAACTAGAGATGGTCTTTTATCACTATTATTTTTTACCAAATACACCTAGGCGCGTAATGTATCTAATATCTATCACGCAAGAGCCGCCCTGAAGCGATGAACCTGAACTTTAACCCGCAAAAAATTGCGAGTCATTTGTGAGCTAGGCTACACGCACGTGATATTTATTTCTAATGAATATTTATGGAATATTTATTTCGTGATCGCCCAATCTTTATGTCGTTATTGATATAAATATCATTCGGTGAGGTGACTCGTATCTATTGCCACAGATGACTAAAAATAGAGACATTACAAATATCAGTGTTTCGCTGATGAGATTGCATTAAAATATAATTGAACCGCCACTTTGTCCGCTACGCGTGGAATTCGGTTAGAACATACGAATTTTCAACCCCCTTTACCCCTTTAGGAGCGGAATTTCCAAAAATACTTTTTTAGCGGAGGTCTTTGTCATGATAAATATTAATCGTTCCGATCCGTTCAATAGTGTAAGCTGTGCATGGATAGATCAGTTAGTCTCGCCTTTGAGTTTTCTATATTTAAAGATTCCGTAATATCCGTTGAGTTAAGATTGAATGCACAGTGCACTAGTGTGGGTGTAGAAAAATAAATGTACCTAATACACGTGCGCGGCGGCGGCGCGGAACAAGTCCGGGCGACCTGCCGAGAAAGAACTCAGCCAAGGACGCCCGCGTAACGGGCCGCGCCGCGCCGGCCCGCTAGCCGCTAACCCCCGCTTTTTGGTCACCACCGGAACTCAAACTAGCGATTTTCCTCATCTAACGTACTTTAAAGATAGACCTTACCTAATTAGTATACTTTATATTTCTAGCTTTCTAGAATTTCATTTACATAAATGCTCTCAAAAATGCTGTCTAGGTATTTAACTCGAAATAAGTAGATTGAGTTTTTAAATCCTCGTAATTCTTTGTTTCGTACTGAATATTCAGTTAAACCTGTTGCCAATGTCTGCAGCAACTTCTCTGAAATGCCCGCTGAGTTGTGGACACAAAGCAATTAGTTTGCGAGTGAGTGATTGCCGTTACAGAAAAACTTGTTTCGTGCTAACGCTTGTCACGGTCGAGTATACTCGATGAGTTTCCCTAAAAGTCCATGCCAGTGACCGGGCTCCCTCGACACATCTCAATCCACGTGGTGCGATCGTGATTGACGTGTCCTAAATTAATGGTAATTCCTCGGAAAATCCAATTGTATGTTTCGTGGGGAGGGCGTCGACCCTGCGCCGTCTCGGTCGCTCGCGCGGCGCGCGCGCAGGCGTCTCGCCTCGGCGGTACCGCTGCTGTATCTTTATTTTGTTCCATCAAGAACAATGACTACGCGTCGATAGGAGCGCTCCCCCTCCCCGCGCCCCGCGCCCCGCGCCCCGCGCGAGCGAGACGCAGCCGGAGCCTGATCTTTTGGCTCCTCATTGGACCGGTGCGGGGCTCAAAGATGGCCACTCGGTTCTCAACCCAATTTCGATCCATCCGCGTTTGTTCTGCTTAAATATCAACAAGACTCCATTATGTTCGAATGTCAGGCAATGCAGGTATAATAAAAAGAACTAGCGACCTCGTGGCGTGTTTTCGCATGAAGCCCCCCTCCCCTCGCCCGCCCCGTGGGGCGGTGATTCAACGGTGTTTCGTTCGGAAATGTCGAAGGTTTGCCGGACGTCTGTCTATACGGAACTACCTTCGACTTATGCGTATTTCCAGGTATATTATACGATACGTTTGAATATAAGTAGATATACGCAAAATAGAATATTTTAAACATGATATTTTAATTACAAGACTACTCTGGTTTAATGATCTCGGGGCTTAAGCCAATTGATTGATTCGTGACTTGGCTCAGAGCTCTAGATTAATGATTGGATACTATCAACTGTGTTCTTCATAGTAAGTCGTAAATGGACCACTGGTTAAAAGCAGTTTCACAGAATATTTCATAAGTAGGTATTACTTATTGGTATTGCTCACGTCGGTAGGCTATTAATTTATGTGCACTCAATGAACGCAAAGGACGCAAGACTTGCAAGCGATTAGACGAGGCTCCATATAAAAGACTTCAACGCATAACTTCTGAAGGAACTTTATGTTTCACATCTTTAACATGCTATATTATACAATCAAGTGAAAATTTATTGAATCGTATTTTTACAATCAATTTCTAGGGACACTATTCACTAACACGACTAACACTCTAAATGAAAAACATTGTACAAACCTGGTTTTAAAATTACCTACTGCGCGTTTTTTGTCGGCGCGCGAGAGTTAGCTGTGCTAATTAACGTTTAAGGTTCCACAGTACCTACAAAATACCATAGCTCGAACAAAAAAAATATATTAATTAACACGCAAAAAATACAATTACAATTCCGGTAAATGTATGTGACCATAATTAGCATCAAAATGGTTAACCCTTAATACCTATGTGCAAGTCATGCGACTTATTAACACTTTCAGAACCAATTTGAGAGTTTTTATCTTCGTATTTGGTGCAAAAGGAGCCCACCTAGCGGACTCGCAGGAGTGAAATGTTAAACAACTCACAAAGCGCTAAGTGTAGTTAGTGTAAGGAACACGCTATGCTGAAATTCTTTCAGCATAACGTCAGCTTTCCTCTAGCCATAATGCCTTTGACGACCAGATACCTATGTATGTAAGTTGCCTATCGAGGTGAAGGTTGTGGGTTTAAATTCCACTAAGAGAAAACTTCGCAATGCATAGTATATATATATATATATATATATATACTTAGATACTGCAGATGGTTGTTTGTTTACATAACAATTAGTTATTATGCTTTCTCTGTCTTATTATCTATAGTAGAGTAGGAAGAGCTCGTTTTTTTTGGGATTGGGTCAGTTTTGTTAAATTTGGGATGATTTTGTTGTATTTTTTTTTACGATTTCGATGAGTGAAGTTCAGTAAACGCCCGCGGAACCCGGTACTCTCGGAAGCGGCGCCGGCGCCGGTCAGTTTTTACGAACTTGACATTGAGCCCATGTCTCCTATTGTCATTGGAATTTTACCAACGCAATCACAAGGCGGATTTACGACAAATCCTGTTTAGATTTTTATGCGATTGTGTACCATTACTCATTATTAGTTAATTTTAGCAATTTCTGCCGCAACCTTAACGCTTTTTGTTCGGTCGCCGAGAACAATATTGCTTGTAAATACATCTAGATTTAAAGCTCTCATAGTTTTAATATTTTGTTGCACCATCACAGGGTCCATGTTAATACTTAAGAACAATATTGTAACATTTTGTCAACACCATGGGTTTGGCAACAAATGATATGAATATGGTTTAGAGTATGCCAAACGCAAATTTTTGCATGATCGTTTTAATTGTTACTGAACAATTGCTACTGAGCTGTCGTACATTTTGCGTCGTGGATTTTGTATATTGCCCATAAGTTTGATTAAAGAAATTAAGTGTTAAGTAATGTACCTAATATTAACTTAAAAGTTTTACTTAATCAGTGTTAAATTGTTAAAAAGTGCGTATGATTTCATAATTAAAAAGTACACATTAACATGTTTTAGGATAGGTACCTATTATACATATACGAGTATATGACTAAATTTTACATACGACTTCGTCCGTGCGGATTGCGGTTGTACTGTTCCCGCAGGAACTAACCGTTTTTCCGGGATAAACACTCTCAAGTATGTCCTTCCCCGGGACTCGAACTATCTCGATACCAAATTTCATCCAAATCGGTTCAGCGATTTAAGCTTGAAGAGGTAACACAGATAAACATAGTTACTTTGGCTTTCATAATACATATTTAGCATGAATTTCGACTCTAAGCGAATAAATAAATACGCTGGCTCTAAGCTAAAAGGCCTTTCCAGCTTTGAATTATACGCAAACGCATAAATCCAATGACGGCAAAGTTTCGAGATTCGCAATTACAAGATACAGCATCATAACACATTCATCACGTTTCATTACGAGTTTCACATAGTCCAGTGATATAACCACGGAGTTAAAACGTCCGGCCAACAGGCTGCGTTCACTCAAACGGTTAAGGGGATTTGATTTTCTATTTAGGTAGATAATAATATTTATTGCTCTTATTTGTTACATGACAACCGGTTTAACAAATGAGTAATGCTAATTAATTATTAAACTACTTTTAAATTTTAAATTTAATATTGGATTTCATAATTTCAGTTTATTACTAAGTATTTATTTTTAATATTATGAGCCCGTTGTGTCCCACTGCTGGGCAAAGGCTTCTCACCACTTTTTCCACTGCTCTCGATCTTATGCAGTCTTACAAGGGACTGCACAAGCTTTTTACTATTTTCATGAAAACTAATATTTGGAAAAAGTATACTAATTTGATATAATGCTTGTATGAGATACGTTTTCTATAGAATTTGCCTTATTACTTAATTCAAGTCTCCACTAGTTTTTAAAACAGAATATTTACATTCATTTCTGGATAGCTCAACTCACCGAGCTCAAGACATTCCAAACAACGTTCAGAATCTCGATATAGATCTAAGTAGAAGTTGCAATGTTTAATGCACGCTGGCTTTTACCAGACGTAAAGGTGCTATTCCAACGCCAGAGATCGATCGCAGTCGCGCGCGGCCGCGACCGAGCGTTTGACGCACGCGTCCATACAACCATAGCCGTTGTATGAGAATTTGAGAATGTATGGAACCGCTTTCACGGCCGATGGGAACAACACATGGCCGTACGCGTCAGTCGCTCGTCCGCGACCGAGATCGATCGCTGGCCTCGGAATAGCGCGCTTAGCAGATGGGATTACTATCCTATCTGCCGAGATACCGTTAAACGCGTGTCCTCTTAATTCAAACTCGCTCGTATTCTAAGTGTATTTCGCAAATTGCATTTCGCGTATCTCGTTTATCACAGGTGCATTGGACGGGCTAATGCATAATAGTCAGTTTAAAGAGCTTTATGGTGAGGTGATGCGCCGGCGCCGCGTCGCAGGTGCATACTCCGTATACATCTAATGAGGAAATCAAAATGTCTTTAATATCAATATGCGCAACACTGCAGAGGGCCCTACTCATGTTTGCGTATGTATAGAGTGATTCAATAATTAAGATTTTTTCATAACATTTATGATTACATAGCATTTTTAGCGTACGTCGTCCCGCCATTGACCTAGAATACATCAATTGCGTCCCGACTAACCTAACAGTCATGCGTGACGTGAACTGTCAATTGCTGAAGATGGCGGAAGCGAATTTACAATCATATTTAAATAAAATCATTGTTTTTTTTGTGTGCACTTTTTTGTTATTTTAGTGGTTATTATCCCATTCGGGGCGGATACAAATCCAAAAAATCAAAGTTTGTGGAAATCGGTTCACCCGTTCTCGAGTTATAAGTGGTGTAATTAACACGACTTTGTTTTATGTATATATAAAAATAATATAAAAAATAAAATACTAGCTGACCCCGCGGACTTCGTACCGCCTGGATATTTTTTTTAAATATGAAAAATAGCTTACGTCCTATTCTCAGACCTACTGAACGTACACACCAAATTTCATAAGAATCGTTCGAGCCGCCGTTTCGGAGGAGTTTGGTTACAAACACTGTGACACGAGAATTTTATATATTATATATATATATATTTGAAATAGTCATTGTCTATTGAAAACACAAATTCAATCACTACCACAAATTGGTTCATTGTTCGTACCTAAGTTCTACAGCCGAAGCAAAAATGTCGACGCTGACATTATAACCAAAGTTCACGTAGCTTTCAACATAAAATGACTAGAAATGCATTCTTCGGCGCTTGAGTCGGCGTTTATCACTGTTTACTCGTATAGTAAATGTTTCTTAGTCAGTTACATCCTATTATCGGTATGGAATGGGATTAGGTACAAGTTTTTACGCGAACCACGATTAGGTACTGTAGATGTCGAAATTATCTCGTCACCCCCCGATGCAGGTTTGATGAAAATGGGTCCAGCCAATAAAGATTATATCACCTCATTTCTGATGGTATGTCGTCGGGAGTATTTAATGTTTTTATTTAACCTTAATACAATACTATTAAGCTGAAATTTGAGTACACGGATAATTTACAACCTGGATAATAAGGGGCTATGTTTAGTGGGTAGAAAGGGGGGGGAGGAAGTTAAGTATGACATTCGTCGCTGACGAAGTCGCGTATAAAGTATAGTATCTAGTTACGCGTGTAAAGTATAGTATATATTCGAGAACCGGCGACCCGGCACGCATTCGCTCCGAGGACCTCTTCGCCGTTTATGTCTGATAGAGAATCGCTACGCCCAGGGAATCAATACCACAGAGCACCTCAACATCTCACAGACATTTACATAATGAGTAGTTGATCGTACCTATTATCACGATGTCTAGAAATCAAATAAAATTAGGTACCTACATGATTTGCGCAACCAAGTTTTATACCTTTTATACAACTTTTTTTACAATATAGGTACCTACCCTAGTTTGATTTTATAATTTATTTTTCTTGATTTACCTCCAAAAACAATAACTAACGAATTTATTTTCTAAAAATAGAGCTTCACGTCAATTGATACTCGTCGAATTATATTTTCACTCGAAACTTGTCTCAATTACCTTGATAAACCACCTCAACGGATCCCTTCAATTAATGTGGTAACGATTCCGGTTTCACGAATTACACTCGTACCTACATGCCTTTTATTGCAAATTGTTATTTGGCTATATTCATTACGAAAGTCGTATTGTGAAGTGTCACGGGCTAATAAAAATTGACATTCCGTTTTATTTGCGTCCGGCCGATGAAGAGAAACGCAAGGGTCACGGGGGGCGGCGTCGCGGCATCCTCGCTCTCGCGCCCGTGCCGGGACCTGCCCAATTAAACACGACAATATCGATGGAAATAACGATCGTGTTTATTGATTTAAATTGCAAAGGAGCACGTCACTCCTACCGGATTCGGGCGGACGCCTCGTTATCGGCAGAGTTTTAATTGGCAGATGTGTGCCGCCGTCACCGCGAAGGCTCCATTCCTCGGTAAGAATGTACCGTCGTTTCTCTATGATCGTAATTTACCGTTTCGCTTCTGACGGCCGCGTTGCAAGTGGTTCACATCACAAAAGATCTATGTGATCTTGTGTTCCTCGGCATAAGTCGTAAAATGTTAATAGTACCTATATAAGTTTTAGTGCTGATTTAGGTTTATAGGACATTAACAAAGCTAGGTGCACTAGTAATGGTCAGCCTCCGTCCAGGACGCGAATGTTCAAGGCTGTGCAGTGAAAGGATTCGGCGAATCTGGATCATCCCGCGGCGTCCGCGCCGGTGGCGGCGGCGCGCCGTCGCCGGGCCCACATGCAAATGGGCCTAAACTGCGGCGTTGCGACACGCCGGTCCCGGCACGATCATACCCGCAGCCGATGGCGGCTTCACATTACGAACGGAGCAGATTCACGTGAACATTAACGTATTTTCAAACTTAGGCATTTCTTAATTACCAAGGCAGATAGATTTTCTTCTTGAATAGGTAAACTGAATAGTAAATTAGGTATTATGTAAAACTAAAAATACGGCTAACCTTTAACGAAAAGTACATTGTGCCCCATTTAGAATAAGTAACCATCTAGTAAGAAAAAAATATAAAGCTGAAATATTTTAATTCTACGGGTACTTTTTCCCCTGGACGGTTTGAATTGGCCCTCTGAAGAATCATCCTGCAACATAATTTTTGAAGTGATAATGATAACGTCTTACAAAACGATGATCGCCGGCTGCGCGCACGAAAAAACATGACGCAATAGTAATGTTCCGCCTGAGCCGAGCGTGCAAGCGAGAGCGCGGAACAAGTGATAGAGAGGCACGATTGACCTAAGCGTGACGTTATCACGTAAAATTATCGTCCGTTAACCGACTTTACAGACAACTATTATTTGTGTTGAAAATATATTTAAATGTCATTTCTGCATTGTACACATATCTGCATGTCACAGGCATATTTTGCTGTATAGGTATCTACATATACAGCATAATATACGAGAAGTTAATGATTTAGTTTCATTAGCATCTTTGAATGTCTTTAGTTCCTTTGGTTAGGTAACAGAGACTAAGTACCTACTGTGACAGACAGCGGGTTGAAACAAAGTGCGAATAAATAAGTAAACGGCCAATGTTTACGGCTCTCTATGAGACTTCGTATTCCTACATAGTTGCGCGACACGCGTATTACTCACATATATTTACGAAATGCTGAATTTATGAATGCATAAATCTAATTCCTTATGCACGTTGAGCGCGATATCTTTACTTCCCGAATGGCCGCGGCGCGCTGTTTCAATTTCACGTTGTCTTTCTAATGGACGCTTGCCCTTAATAATCCATACTAATATTACTAGTAGCTCTGCGAGCTGTAGACCACGCAAGTCTGTTTTTGCATTCTAGCTTAAATCATTTTAATTAACCGACATTTTGGATTTTTTCCTAAAACTTAATCGAAGTAAAATCTATCAATCTATTTAATCTTCGGACGTGCTCACAAGATTTTACGAGAATCGGTTGAGAAATTTGACCTGTAGAGTACAGCCATGCAGCTATTGTCACATTTTAGTTTAATGTTTTGAGGAATTTACTATTCTAGATCAACTTTATTCAGTAAGATACAAAGGAAAAAAATTAAAAGTACCACCTACTTGAAAATAAAACGAATTAAAAACTTCATGAATATTAAGTTAATTCGTACCCGCGCTTTTTCTTTTTTAAGTTTGATCACTGCGCTCATTTCATACTGCGGCATCTAGGTACATCTTACTAAAATTCGAACTAACTCAATTTTAGTATCTCTCTTCTTTTCATTTTTTTAAGAAAGGAGGGAGATCGAATTATGTTGGGCAAGTCGTAGTGTCAATCTATTTTCGCATAAACCCCAAAAAGAAAGGTGTATTTTTAGACATTAAAATTTTAATTCATTTATTTACCTTGACTTACTTGACTTTAATATCCTATGTCCCCTCGGTGGGGCAGAGGGCGTCCACAGTGAGTCTCCATCTGGATCGGTCATAAGCTTTGCGCTTGTTTTTACTCCAACACTTCCCGATTTTCTTCCACACAGAATTCGACGAATTTAAAGGAAGGCAAATATTATTGAATTAATTCGAAATTTATTACGATACAATTCAACTACTATACTTTGTACAGTCAGCAGCAGAAGTAGATAAGCTGTCCAGGTGTTCAAAATGACCTACACACGACCTTATTCTTAAGACATTAAGGGCGTGTGAGGTCATTTTGAACACCTGGTCAGCTTATCTACTTCTGCTGCTGACTGTACTACTAGTTTCCGAAAACACGATTAGTAAATTGCCGCCATTCTTTATTCTTTTATTCATGTCTTTCTTATAGATTTTTGTCACCTAACTTAAAGTTATTCTTTGAAAACATAACATTCAAGTAAGTAATAATAACCTAAAAACGGATACGAAACGGATAACGGAAAAACGCATAGTTCCCGCGGGAGCGCGATAACCGAATTCCATGCGGGCGAAGTCGCGGGTAGAAGCTAGTTTATTTATAAATTAATATTTTGGGCGTTTTTATTCCTTCCACTAAAATTTCTACAGAACATCGATCTGAGAGTCTGCTAACACACTACCTATGTCACGTTCTTCACATTCACGTCGTACTTAGTTAATTTGAAATCGGGTCTTCTGTTGCGGTGCCACGAGCACGGACACAGAAACACACGTTAAGTTTAGAAGGCCACCCCTCTTTTTTAGTCGGGTCAAAATAGCTAATGATCCGATCGGAATGTGCATATAGAGTCCTCTACTAAAATTTGAAAGTTTACATACACTTATACAATAAAAGTAAAATAGAAAATCATTTATTTGGAGCAGTAAGCGAAAAGAAGAAAGCGTTATAATAAGAAAAGAGTTAAAATCAAGGCCCAAAGTTCGATCACGTTTCAAAGGTATAAGTTGTGAATAACAGTGATTAAACCACCATAAGAGTTGAAGTAGGTAGGTAAGTAATTCGTTTAACCAGAGCAAACCGGATCCAAATCGAAGGGAGTATTGTAACTGGAGCGCACCCGTCTCGAATATCGCCCCTTAAGTCGAATAAGATTTTCTTTCGAACGCCGCAATGCCGAGGTTTCTCTTTTTTGCGAGTGCACCTGCGATGTAGGGCAATCTCGGTAATTTCGAAACTATATCGTGATTGACGCTTATCGGATAAAAACCATTTAGGTATACGTTATTCAATATCCATGTAAAAGCATGACATCGTCTTATGGTACTTAACTTTTTGCTTTTGAAAGGTAATCCTGCGCAAGTCCCGACCGGGCCGGCGCAAGACGGAACGAAACCAAATATATAAAATAATAGCTTCTGCCCGCGACTTCGCCCGCGTGGAATTCGGTTATCGCGTTCCCGCGGGAACTATGCATTTTTCCGGGATAAAAAGTAGCCTATGTTCTTTCTCGGGACTCCAACTATCTCCATGCCAAATTTCATCTCAATCGGCTCAGCGGTTTAAGCGTGAAGAGGTAAACAGACAGACAGACAGAGTTACTTTCGCATTTACAATATTAATAGGATATGGATTATAGTTTACATCATCATTCACACAACTTCATTGAAACCGACGTATATATGTGCCCAATTACTATATAATAGAGCCGTTTCCCGCGCAGTTCGTCCCGCGTAGACTTAGAATTTGCGGCCCCGATGATACTATGCATATCTATGCATAGTGGTTATACTTGTAAAGGTATTAAAAAACTGGTGTGAAACGTAGAAAACCCCTTCCCCTGGAAATATCGGGGTAAAAAGGAAGTATGTTCAAACAAACAAACACACTTTCACATTTATATATTAAATAGTATGGCAGTATGGATTTGAAGTAAGCCTTTTAACGGAATATACTTACAGTTCTATATAAACTTACATCCCCTATCAATTTTGGAAAATCCTTCCTTAGTGGATGCCTACGTCATAAGAGGAATACGTGTGCGAAATTTATAGTTTCTAGCCCAAAACGCTGAAATACGTAACTCATTATTTGGCCGTACTCAATTTATACGAAATGTCATGCAAATATGTAAAAGAAATAAAAAGTTTCATACAAAGCTTTATCCCCTCTTGGGGGCTGAATTTTGGAAAACTCTTCCTTAGTGGATGCCTACGTCACAAGACCTGGCCTGGCCTGTGCGTTAATAGGTATAAAACTTTCATCTTCTATTATTACCCTCTTAATGGATTAATTTTAGAAAATGCTGAAATACTTAACTCATTATTACTCACCCTACTTACTCAATGCATTAGAAATCCATGCAAAGCTGTAAAAGGAATAAAAAGTTTTATACAAACTTTTTTGTAACTAACTGAAAAGAAAAAAATCTAAAAAACATGTTTAGAATCGATAGCTGATTCTGTGGATAAAAATCGTCACAACGCTCTATATACAGATTTATTAGTTTGAGACTAGTTACAATAAATCTTTTCACGCATTTCAGAATATGTATTTCACAATCGTAACAAATAAGGATTATTTTGAGCAGATAAATTACCAATGTTGATTGTAATTTTGACACAGTGGTTTTGTACTAAATAAGTACGCAAACATATATAATCATCATTATTTCATCGTAGCAGAGTTGTAAAAGAAAGATATTACCTGTCATTAGCAGCATATTGCTCTCAGAACGTAAGTAGTAGTAGAATATATTTAAGTATCTCTTAGATGTTTTATTTTTATGATCAAGTTCAGACGTAATCATGAATAGGCAATAAAGTCGGTTCGATTAACAGTAATGGTTAAGTGAGTGTGGTGTGGTGACTCCCAGTGAGGTCCGCTCGCGGGCCCCGTGGGAACTCGACCACGCAACCGCTGGCTATATTTTACATCAGAATTCGAAACAGCCTGCTTACAGCGCGTGTAAATAATCTGCACCGTTAATGTCACGACTAGATTGTGCATCCTTGCGACGGCACCTCCGCCGCGGACTGCAATCGACCTGCATTGACATTTAACGGTCTCGCGATTCTCGACCGCTCTTATTCAAAACTTTACTGACCACTCAGTTTCACTAGGTACTTATATTCTCCTCATATCAATCAATTTTTAACCCCTGACATAAAGAGGGGGTAAGTTGGACTATGTAATATGTGTATGTCTCGTAGCTCCACAATCGAATAAACCACTTTTAATTAACTTTTTTTATTCATTAGTTAAAGCGGGAAGCCGTTAGCCCACTGGTTTTTCCTACCACGTCTCATAAAGGGGGGCAAAATTCGAATCATTATACCACTAACCACTGAGCTTTTCGATGAAGGAAAACATAGCGAGGAATCCTGCAAGCATCTAAGAATGTGTGAGAAGTCCTCAACTCCCACTGGGTCTCTCATGGTTACTATGACTAAACCCTCTCGTGATGAGAGGAAGCCTGTGCCCAGCAGTGGGACATAAATAGGCTGTCGTGGTGGAGATAAATTGAGTCAGTTTAAAAATGGTCGTCTCTTTTCTGACTCATATGTCATTGATGTATAAAGAGTTTTTAAATTGTCAATTCAGAGTTACTAAGGCCCACTTGCATCCGCCGCTAAATTCGGGTTAGCCTCTTAACTCTGGTTTAGTAGTTGTACCAACCTAACTCGAGTTAGATGATAGATGAGGTTGGCGGTGTTAGTGCAAATGGGCCTTTATTTGAAAATTATGACGATGCGCATGCAGCCATCTCCCTTGAATAGCTTCCGTTTAATTCGATTGATCAACTTAGTACATAACTACTTGAGAAAATGTCGTGGTAAGTAAAACATTGTGGGTTTCAGGTAGCTTTATGTATAGCATTAAATATGCAGCTCTATGTCATTTAAAGCACATCATGTGCTAAGGGAAACCACATGATGCTATAATTTCGCTATTACGACGTGCTATCCAACTTAAATGTGTACGGTTTACGTGCATAGTAATCTGGCATAAAATTGCAACAGAGAGATCAAAGGCTGGCCGAGCAAGTGGTCATCTCGTCTCCACTATGAAATGTCAGGGGTCGCCGCGATCCTAAGTTAGGTGCGTTCAATGATTCTAGCATTACATGCCAGACGTTTAAATTAAGTGAACTGATGTGAACATCAGCTGTGAATTTGTTTAATATTTATCGCCAAATATAATATTTAATAATATGATGTTCAATGTACTCCTAGTGATTTATGAATATAAATTACGCTAAAAATATATTTCAGAACAGGTGGACCTACCGGTGCGATCTATTGAGACACTTGTCGCGAAGGAAAATTTGAATCGAAGAATGAATACTAGCTTTTCAAGCCACAATTCAGTCCGTCTTACTCACCAATTAAACTCGTCGCTTTGTCGTTGGCCGCCTATCGCAACGCGAATCGCAATCCAGCCAGCGCGGCTGCGTGCGTGTACCCCCCCCCCCATTCCTCCCACCAGCCCCCGCGCTCGCAGGCAGCGCCGGGCCGCAACACTATCGTCGCCATCAAGACTTTAGCGTTAATTGTCCGCTTATTTTTGCAGTAGATAAATACCTACCTACAAGGCAATTTGTACGCTCCGTTCGATGGCTCTTAAAGATAAAGTCGAGCATTGTTGTTGCGATATCGAGGCCGTTTATTTCATGTTAATTAAAGATAACGAACTGTATCTATACAGTTTACCGATATTGGTCTCTAGATGCAGTATGTAGGTAGGTATAATATTACGACCAGACTAGATTGCAAGTAACAAACCCGCGGCCTTGCGTAAAGAAAAAAAACGCTTTTTGTTCGCTTGGAATTCGGAAACATTTTATTCTTGAAGTTATTCGAATTAGTTATATTGGTTAATTTTTAACTAGATACATAAATGAGTGGATTGTGCAAGTGGCGAAGTGTTTGTAAGGTAATATTTTGAATTGAGTAAGGTAATGGAAGCGAGTCCCGTGTTCGATGCGGCCGTCGTGATCCAGTTGGCGCCCGCGCCGCCGTGGCGCAACGCGCCTCGTTAACCCACATGCATCGCTACGTACCCATAACTGCTAACGCACTAATGAAAATATTAATATATCGCTCGTTAAGGCACATCCCCGCTGGAAGCTCGCCGAGGCTGAATCATCAGCTTGAAATCGTTTAACCTTGTTGTAAAAATCGCTGGAAACGAGTTCCGCTACCCAATAACTGAAAAAAATAACCCATGTTTATGAGTGGGGAAATTTCGAGTCATAAACGCGGTCTGATTTCGTACAGTTACTCGTTGAAATATTTAGGACTCAAGGTTTTTTATCCATAAGATTATGACATAAGATGAGACCAAATCAAACGCAATTTCATAGGTACTAAATAACGAGAAAAGTTGGTAATCTTGTGATTACTAAACTACTTATTTGTAATCACAATCTAATGGTATGGCTGCCTGGGATTCAATCGTGGGTCTTAACAATTTATCACCATTATATACTTCAGAATACTTACAAATAGCAATCGGCGTTTATCAGTTAAGTTAGTAGGTTAGTACTATTACGATTTGGAATTCTTAGAAAAACCGCTAAGTTGACCTTGTTACAGCAGGCTTTGCCGCGGCTTGGGCCAACACGCGCGCTTACTCTCCGCGATTGTTTGCGTTTAGGTATTTCTGGGATCGTATTATCAGTCTATTCATTTATTTACTCTATTTTTAATTATAAGTAGTCCTGTTAAATCATTTTACCATCAAAATAATCTTGGTATCTCCGGTAACGGCGGCAAAAACTGTTAAATAGGTACATACCTGCTAAATTAATTAAACGATATATGTTATGATGGATGGATAATCGAAAATAGATAGTTACGATGATTCTACAAAATTGCTTTGACCGGATGTCGTAATGGTCGTGATTTTAACGAATCGCTCTTGCCGTTCTACCTAAGTGCGACTAGTCGTAGTAGGTACACAGTAGGTAATGTTACCATGTGCCGCCTAATTATTCCAACCACCACCACAACAGCCTATTTACGGCCCACTGCTGCGCACAGGCCTCATCTCATCACGAAGTGGCTTGGGCTTATAGTCTCTAGGTGGGCCCAGTGCGGATTGGGGACATCACACACATCCTTGAATTATTCAAACTACTACTACTACTACTACTACTACTACAGCCTATTTGCGTCCCACTGCTGGGTACAGGCCTCCTCTTATCATGTTTGGGCTATAGTCCCCACGCGGGCCCAGTGCAGATTGAGGAAACATTATTCAAACACTGTACATAAATTCCAAATACACTCAACAGCAATGAAAACGGGTCACTTTGCACGGGAAATCCTATATTTCCCATGCAAAGTGACCTGCCTATTTCATTGCTGTTGAGTGTATATATGTAGGGTGAAGAAATCGAAATTCTAATTAGTCCGTCAGTCAGGTAATAAAAAAATATTAGACACGTATTTTTTGTTTTATCAAATTAACAAAGAATGACTAAGTTAAAACGCATTAAAGTTGGAGAGCGGGGGCTAACTACGTCACCGTTAGGTATAAATCGTACCTAACCGTGACGTCACGCGACATTTCAACTCAATATATCTCCGCATAAGTTTGATTACGTGAAAAAAGAAAAAATACGTGTCCAATACTTTTCAATAATCTTCCCGATAGACTAAGGAAAAAAACTTGTCGTCATCCCTATTCTGTAACTGGACGTCTTATTTGCGTCTATTTTGTGTGATTACTAACAAAAAAAGAAAAGTCTATTGGTAGTAGGTACGAAATCATAGTCTAGAAACATCGTCGCTTTGTTAATGCATGTTTGAACCCGGAAGCTTTGTTTAAACCATGTTTAAACGGAACTCCTATTAAATAGGCAAAATATGCACATTACGAACTGCTATTTCAATTTCAATTGAAAATAAATTGAATGTAATATGTCTGCCACTATCTCAGGTGTCGGCCTATATCTTCGGCGGTATTAATAATATTTGGCCAAGTAGCGACACGTCACGTATCCGCTGTCACACGACACCGTCTGTTTCGGTCCGCGGGCCAGCTCCGATTCGTGGCGTGTCATTTAACAGGCCTTTCTCACTTTACATCCACTGCCTAGCCTGACAAGCGCTTTTTAACGGCCAAAATAGCTTGCCGCTGTTGCAACTTCACCCACTTATGACGGAAATACACGATATACTCGTATATCCCAATAATGAGCAATCCTCGTAGGTAAATAGTATATAACTCTAAAGTTAAGAAACAATTAACTAACACAAAATCACAATAAACTATATGCACACTAGGGACCTAATAAAAATATCATTGTAACCAGATTTTACCTACCTACCATGTTTTAAGTAACTACTAAAAAACTTAGATAAAAGTAAATTAAAATAGAACCTAGTTAACTAAAAAAGTAGTCTTGGATTTTTTATTTTTTATTTAATTGATTCCAGTACTGCATCTACGAGTATGTGCATCATCTAACTTCCCAGAAAACTTGTACTACAGCTTATTTTTAGTATTTAATATAATTTCCTGAATAATATCGTGTATTTACTCCAAGAATAATATCGAAATCGAAAGCTTAATAGCGACTACTTTAAAAATAAATTCTCATACAGATCTTCATCATCAGAGTTCCTTTTCGTTTCAAAACCTTGGGTAAGATTGGCTTTGATATACTCTTAATATTTATTACTTCATATTCAAAAGTATATGTGAAAAATATTTTAATTTACTTTTATACTTAGGTGAGTAGGTAGGAACTTATGTTGTGAAGTTTAGAGTCGGTAAGAGCGCCCGCGCCGCGCGCTGCGTGACTCGCTCGCCCTGGTTCGCGACAGGATCTACAAACACGAACTGAACGAGCTTATTCATTAAACATTCAGATACAAAGATATTCTAATTTAACGACGATGCAACCGTGCAACTATTTTATTCTATATCGCGATGGTTCCATACCACGGCGGTATACAACATTACCTTTAATTATTTACTTTATTATAAGTTCTGAATGTTCCGATTAACCATGATAACTAATTTGCTAGCGATCGATTGTTCAAAAGTGATTTCTTTTTTCCAGATAAAACCGAGCTCTCTCTCACCCGGCCCACCAGAGCTTGAACCATGGCTGTCTCTGCCCAGCTCTCCATCAGCGCCGCCCCTGAGAGCCTAGCCAACTGACTTCTTGCTGGGCAGGACACACGTTGGAGTGAATAATGGGAAAAAGGAATGTACGGATCAAGTTCGCACACTCCATCGGTCCACCTATTAAGTTGAGCAAGTTGGGCAAGCTCGAGTAGCACCGCGCCCGCGCCGCTACCCGCCCCACACCCGCACTTTCAGTTACCGACGCACTAGCGACTGCCAATTAAGTACAAGTCATACCTGGTTAGAATTCAGATATTTAAAAACTAGATAATATTTATTGTAGTACAAAGACAAACCACGAGGCGAGTACTCTCTTTCTGCTCTGAACTCGAAGAGAACGTCGGTCGCTGCTCTCAGAGTCATTCCAGTAGCCATGACGGCCACTGCCCCTGAATTGTCAAAATCGGATTTTTTTGACTTCGTGACGTCGAACGAGGTAACGGACGCCCAGTATAAACAACAGATGCGTTCAGTGAATGTGTTCATGGAATCACCCGACTCGCGGTCGAACCCGCTGCTGTCGGAGGAGCCGAAGGAGCAGAACAACAACAGCCTGCTGGTGGGCGCGCCCGCGCCGCTTGCGCCCGCGCCTGCGCCCGCCGCCTCCACCGCGCTGCAGAGCTTCGACTCCATCTGGAACGTCGACCGCGATCGAGACCGCCTGGAGACCGCCATGCTGGAAGATCTCAATAAGTACTACTGGAATCAGGACAGCGAAATTAATAGCGCTCATCCGTGCGCTGACACAGCTATTTCTAACAAATTAATCAGCAACAACACTGATGGACAAATATATACCCTCACTGTTCTCAACCAAGACATCCACGACTCGAGTACCAATCGGTACTGGGGCAAAGAGGAAGACGTATCTATGTCCAGCCCCACCGATATAGAAAATAACTCCTCCTTAGATCTCGAATCAATATTAAATATGAATGGATTTCCCAATGACTTCACTCAAGACTCGCTCAGCTCGAACGTGCTTCCAAAAGTAGAAAACTTTAGTTATGAGGAAAGTGAAACGGACAGCCAGAATCCAGATTTGAGTACGAGTAACCTAGTTAAAGTGGAACCCTTTAGTTACGAAGATAGTGATTTCCAGTCTAACGATAAAAGAGAGGACTCGCGTAGTTCTTTAATTGGCACTCCCTTGTTAGAAAGTACAGCAGAATTTAGCGATAATAATAATGATTGGAAATTAACAGATCAAAATACCGACTCAAACGAATCATTGCTTAGAAGCGCGTTACAGGGAAAGGCTTTCATTAGATATAGTACCGTACAAAAGAACGCACTAGCAAAACTAGATGCTACGACGGAATTAAAAAGAGTCATCATTAACAATAATAATAAAGCCGACGTACCATCAATGTATCACGACAGTAAGGATGGGGACACTGAGCTCTTAATCCACACGCCAACTGGCAACGTCAATATATCTATACTGTTAGAAGATCCGAACACGACGGTCATCACTAACGGAGACAACCCGACGTCGACACAGAGCGTAGACGACATAATCCTCTCGCAGCTGGATGCGAACTACCCGGAAGACTACGAGAAGTTGAAGCGAATAGCGACAGAGCTCGGGGAGTCGGTGCAGCCGTTCTGCACGGTCGAGCCGCTGGACCCCGCGCGCAGCGTGTACAACATCCACCACGTGAACGGCGAGCTCGTCACCATGACTATCCCCGCCGGCGAGGTGCAGCTCCCGCACATGCAGATCGTGTCGGCCTCGCCCGCCGTCTCCAGCACCAAGACGGCCGGCAAGAAGTACAAGCGGCTGTCCAACAAGAGCTCGCCGCCCGCCGCGCCGGTCGCCACGGGCACGGCCATCCAGCCCGCCACGTCCACCTCCAACGGCGTACGCAAGGAGCGCTCGCTGCACTACTGCTCCATCTGCTCCAAGGGATTCAAGGACAAGTACTCGGTGAACGTGCACGTGCGCACGCACACGGGCGAGAAGCCCTTCTCGTGCTCGCTCTGCGGTAAGAGCTTCCGGCAGAAGGCGCACCTCGCCAAGCACTACCAGACGCACATCGCGCAGAAGACCGCCGCCGCCGCCGGCGCCAAGCCCGGCAAGCAGCGGTAACCGCGCCCCCTACGGACGCCCTTACATTCATAGTCAATAGAACTTTGTCACAGTGATAACAATAGTATTTTAAGCAAAGACCTAAAGGCTGAACATCACAGATGAATTTGGTAAGGTGCTAAAGATGTAATTCGCAAAGTATGGCAGTTAAGATATATCGAAGAGAGGCAAAGGAAGTCCGTAGCCTTCATTTTTTGTTAATTCGTATGTATTTCCGTCCGTTACCGAACACACTTCTAGCTTTAGCTAAGAACAGGTACTATTAAGTATAATTATTTGAGATTATCATAAAATCTAAGAACGTTTCTTATTTATTAGTCATAGCTACATAATAATTTACGTTAAAGTCATACGTAGGTACGATTATGATTTATACGTTTAGTTTGGTTCCTGATTTCTTATACCAGAATTTACTGTGAAGAGTTTTACTACTGTCAGGTCTGTCCCGATACAATTTTGGACAGCAGTCACAAAGTGAGCTATCAGAAAAGTGACAGCCGCGATGAGCAGCTCTGCTTGCCCGCGCGTCGTAATTTCTCTCGACGTGAGACCGACTAAACTTTCTAAAAAAAAAAACAGAGCAAAAGATCGAGCACTCAGTACCATCTTTCACTACTGGGTATCGAATCTACATCTCATCGTCATCCTTTCAGTTCGGTGGGCGGAGCCGTTCGGAGAACCGTGGTAGAAAGATTCATTTTGAGTTTTATACGTACTAGGTACTACTCTAACTAAAAAATAACGAAGTAAGTATATCTTACAAGTAAGTGAAATTAAGATATTCAAATATTTTAAACCCGAAATCTTAACAAGACAACCTAGAATCATGTTGATTAATCGCTTCTCGTAGCCCTTAGAGTTAGAAACCGTTACCCTTTTCTATTTCTAGTAATTTCATATAAAAGCTAGATAATAATCGCATTGTTGTCTATAACATATGTTACGGGCCTGTAATGGGCTGTTTGCAGCGACGGCCGCCGACTAGGAACATCGCTATCGAACACTGCAGAGAACGGTTTCTCATTCCCAATTACATCTTTCTCCGTTTACTGGGAGAGGCCTGATTACTTCCAGATTGCTATAAATTTGAACAACAAGCGGTGTTTGAATCGCAGTCTTTAAAATTGTACTCCCTTTCTCGTCTCTAATAAATTGGCGTTCCTTTCTTATTCCATCCTGCGCTCCGCCCACCTTACCCTCACGGCTCGGCCATGACTTCGAGTGGCAGCGGTGGGCGTTTTACTGACATACTGCGCGCTACGGTTGCTAACCGATGCGCGGCGGCCTTCACGATCCCGCAATGTGTCCGTAAAACGCTCGCCGCTGCCGCTGTCGCGCGAGGTCGTGGCCGAGCCGTCAGACCGTCGGTGCGGTATCGCCAGCAATCATCCTAACCATAGTATCGATGGGTTACATTTAAAACGGATTGAATGTAGAGATTTTCATGAACAAGGTTGAGATTATACGACCATGAAGTACCTATATACGTTAAATTAACATCAACCGACGTAATTTGTTTTACTTATTAAGTATCAGAAGTGCTGTTTCATTTCTCTATTGAACTTTCACTGTTTTATAAATTAAGATCTAATTGAGCTTTCTAAAGCCACCGTGTAACTTTAACAAACATGTTTCAAAAATAAGTAGTTTATCTTTAAGAAACCGCAAACGAGATTTGTGTTCATTAATAGATTACTCAGCGGTTTTATTGTAAATCAAATCGATTTTTTGTCCGATGACCATAGTAGAAAATGGGAGTTAATTTTAATACAACAAAAGCAAAGCCAAAAGAAGGGTTCTATTTCAGCACTATGTATGTATACATATGCATGTAGGTATTTCGTGTGGTCCACCGTAGCGCTTAATCTACTGAACCGATTTTGACGAAAGAGATGTCCATCGATTCGTTATTTTTGTCTAAGTGTACCTACATTCGTCGAGGTTTTGTACAAAAAAACAACATAGCGGATTTATTATAAAAAACAGTGGGCCTTAAAAAAAACAATTTGATTGGGATGACAAAATGAGAGAGGAGAAAATTCTGAATATGCAGAATGAACAAATTCAAAGAAAAAACATAAAATAAAGTATTCGGGTTTTACTTTTTAACCGACTTCGAAAAAGGACAGGTTCTCAATTAGTCTGTATGTTTTATTTTTTTTGTATATATGTTCCACGATTACTCCGTCAATTGTGAACCGATTTCGATGATTCTTTTTTTAATCGAAAGGTTGGTCCCATACACCTCCCATTTTAATTTGGTTCAGTTCTGATGACGGGATCCATGAGAAAATAAGGGAACTCCTCAAAATTTCGTAGCACGTGTATGATTTTAGTATCAATTTCAAAGACTACAGTGAGACTCACGTCCCAAGTACCCATGTTTGGAAACAGTAGCAAAAAAAAACTTAAAAAAAACCGACTTCGGGTTTTTAATTTATTTTTTTGTTTTTCCACTTGCTCTATAAAACTTTCACAATTCGAGTACATTTTATTGAACAAATTGGTATACCTTTATGACCTACTTATTACTTGCAATAATGTCGCTAACCTTAGGTTACCCTCTAACTCGAGTTAAGTTGATTACAACTAATCCAGAGCCACTGGGCCTAAGTGTAATTAAGGTACTGTCTAACTTAAGGTTTAGTAAAAACTTGATGGATTGAGTTCAGCGACGCGACCACTTCAGGAACCAAACTACACTTACAGATTTTTACTCAGTTTCATCTTGCCAATAGCACTAATGCTACCTACGGATTATGTACGACATGACGTTTCGAGTATTATTAAGATCAAACACTGCCTGAATGCTCCTAATGAACATTTTGTCTACAGTAAAATACCTAGTTAATTTATGCTTCTTTTAGATGATTTTATTTCTATTGTCTTTTTATGTAGATTTATCAATCCCGATATACGCCTTTGACAATACTCATTTTATTGTAATATTTAAAGGAACAAAAAGGATGTGAAGCGAAATACTGAATTGCGTCATAAATTTATTTACTCTACTACTTTGTATCTCATTAGATGGTATTGAAAAGTTAGCGAATTTATAATAGCTGAGTAGGTAAGTGATTAGAAACTTGAGAGATTTACCAATATATTTTAAGAAGCTATGGCTACCTTATTAAATTATGCGAGTGCATAAATGGTTGTTAATATATTCTTGTAATATATTGAATTATTTTAGTTTTGAGACTTAATTTGAAAATGAGGTTTTAATTATATCAATTTATTTTATTGCATTTGTTCCTGAGTTGAGTTTTAGATTTTATTGATAATTAATTAAGTCATTATTATTTATAAGAGGTTTATTTTTAAGTAAATTGTGCATGAGTATTTTAATGTTTGCGTAGATATCGGCGTAGCTTTAATGGCGACGAAGATGATGACATGTAGATTAAGGGACTCACGGAGGATGTCACCACCCTGTAAATATAATGTTACGGATCCATAATTTATTGGGCGCCCACGGCTCTCCGCGCCCGCTTCGTCCTTCGACCGGCCCCGTCCTGGAAAGTACTCTTCGATTATTTATTAATAGAGATATGATTAAGATGACACAAGACACAAAAACGTAATTGTATTTTTGATTAACCCCGAGCTGTGATTTTTGCTTATTTGTAAATCTTTCGAGCTGAACAGAGGTCCGTTCAGGACAGAACGCCGTCTTCCAAGGCTCGCTACGGCTACTCCCTACACTAAAGGTCTGTTATACATAAGTGTACCTACTTATCTACCATATTTTACAGAATTTACAGATCTGTATCGAATTTCATAATTTTATACTTTCCTACGTTAGTTCGCTAATAAAATGTTTTTATAATAAATAGAAATGTTTTGTTTAAATACATTATTCAATATACATAGACACGAAAAAATTAAAATTAAAATTTATTTATTAAGGCCATAGCTACTTTAATAATTAAATTTGCTCAGCTTAAGTATTAGAAAAAGTGTCTGGACGAAGTGGACGACCCAGCTTTATCTCGAGAAATTATGAGACCGATATTTCCTATATATATATATATATATATAAATATATAAAACTCAAAGGTGACTGACTGACTGACTGACTGACATAGTGGTCTATCAACGCACAGCCCAAACCACTGGACGGATCGGGCTGAAATTTGGCATGCAGGTAGATGTTATGACGTAGTCATACGCTAAGAAAGGATTTTGCAAAATTTCCATGGGAACGGGAAAAATCGGGATTTTACTTTTTAATATTTCTGCGCATACGAAGTTGCGGGGAAAAGCTAGTTTCCTATATCGATTTTTGAGCCTTTTTTTAAACGCTCGAATGCCCTGATCTAGTGAGAAGATAGAAAGAGGTAAGTACAAGAGTAGCGCGGCAGCGGCGGCGCGGAAGGCAACCTTTACTTCATTCTTCTTCCTTTACCTCGAACTTTATCAAAATCATGTAACTGTTTCTCCCAAAGTACACCAAACACAACCGCATAGGGTCAGTTAGAAACTGCTACATCTGCTGACGCCAGTACGTAGTAGGTACTTAAAATAGGGCGGCGAACAGAGAAAAGTCGATCACATACTGGTCAAAGTGGTCTACGGCGATCGGGGTCAACAGCCGATCTTGACGTTTAAGTCACATTTACATTAATCAAGTTAAACAAACCGAGGGTCCATAACAATGGCTATATATAGGATGTATCGGTGGCCGTAAATATCAGGGGTCGCCGCATTGTCTTCGGTTCCGGCGGCGGTAGGTAATTAGCTCTATTGTGGATACCTACTTGGATAGCGCGATCTTATCTAAACCGCGAACAGTTCCGATGGATTTTCTCTCATTGTTAGAGTAAGTATAAAAAACGTCCTAAACGAGGTTATTGGGTGATTGATACGACGGTCTCATGAAGTCTCCAAACTAGACTATATGCAAAGAACTACTATGGAAAACATGATCAACAAAAAAACCGAACAAATACTATACTATTAAACGAGCAATATTTATAGGTACATATTTGTAGTTCTAACGATTTCGGTGAAATTTGGTACACAGGGGTTTTCGGGGGTGACAAATCGATCTAGCTAGGTCTCATATCTGGGAAAATTAATTTTTCACCTCAGCAGCTCGAACAAGTAGACTTTGCTGTCAGATATTAGTGAGCAAAATCGTGTTTGTTTCACTCAGTGAGACAAAGTATTTTTTTAATATGTTTTTTTTAAATCCTTTTATCCCATCAGACAATCCCATCAGGCAAAGGCAAAGGCCTAAGCCTTGCAGCCACAGTTAAATCGTTCCCGCGCTTTTTCTTTTTTTTTTATTTGATTATGCGAATGGTCATTTCATACTGCGGCATCTAACCAGTAACTACTTCTCATACCAATAATTCAAACTATCTGGATTTTATCCGCTCTCTTCTTTTCATTTCTTTAAGAAAAGAGGTAGAATTATACTAGGCAAGTCTTACTGCGAATCTATTTTCGTAAAAAAAAAACTGAACTAGAAACGTTCGGATACGCGCAACGCATCAGTAATAATACCGCCGTATTTTTAGACATTAAAATTATACGTTGATTTAACTTCTGAAAATCTTACAATTTTTAAATGACTTATATTTCATATAATTATGTTATTTGTAATCATTTTAAACTAAAGTTTTAATTTATAGTAAACTAAAAGTTTTCAAATATTACCGAATAAATTCGAAATTTATCATTGTACACTAGTTTCAGAACATACGTTTAGAAAATTGCCGCCATTCTCTCATGTCAAATCATGTCTTTCTTCTTAATTTTCGATGACTAACTTTAAAGTAATTCTTTTAAAACATGAAATTCAAGTAATAATTTGAGTGAAGGGAGTGAAGAATAAATGTTATTTATATTTTTCGTGATGTAAGTATTCTTTGCAAGTATATCTTTTATGTGTTCTCGCTACTGAGGTGAAAAATTGTATGTGCTACTCGAGAGCAATTTATTTTACTTCTCCTGCCTTTGAGTCCTTCGCTAGCTCAAGATTCTAAACTAGAATCACTCGCTGAACGCTCGTGATTCAACTATAGAATCATTCGCTAGCTCAGGACTCAAATATGGCACTCGAAGCAAAAAACAATTTTGCTCTCTTGTTGCACAAATAACTATTTAACTATTTTCACCCGAGCAAAGCTCGGTCGCCCAGGTACTAGCGAGTTAAAATCGCCTGGAGAGGGTTGGTTGATTATCTTCTAATATATAAAATTCTCGTGTCACAGTGTTTGTAACCAAACTCCTCCAAAACGGCTCGACCGATTCTTATGAAATTTGGAGTGTATGTTCAGCAGGTCTGAGAATAGGACCGATAGGATAAATCCTATTTGCTTAAATAACTTGAAAACTATTTATCATAAAATTATAAAAAAAATTAGATAGTAGAGATCTTCTACTATCTAAAGTCCCGCGCCTTCACATTTCAAAACGCTTCAATATTTTAAATTATTATTTAAAAAGCACAACAACACTCTCAACGCATAGTTGATGGCTGTCTCAGCAAGCACACATGTGTTGAGTTGAATTTTGGAGGGGCGGGACTTTAGATACTAGAAGATCTCTAGTTTCATTTGATATGTTACACGATATAATTTGAAATTAGTAATTTTAACTAAAATTTCCTAAATCCCGCGACAACAAACTTTTTGTAGGAATTACAAAATAATATTACCAAAGTTATGTAAAACGGAGCTTACACCAGTAATAGCAGCAAAACTTTATATTAATGGCAAAAACTTTGTTAACTTCGCCTTTAATAAAACGAGGTTTTAATTTTAAGCAAAGTTTTTTTTTCAGTGAAGTTTCGCTGCTATTACTGGTATAAGCTCCGATTTACATCACTTTGGTAATATTAATTTGTAATTCCTGTAGGAATTACAAAATCCATCTTTACAATAACAAAATTGAGTAGGTATTTATTCCTACAAAAAGTTTGTGTCGCGGGATTTAGAAAATTTTAGTGAACTTTACTATATTTTGTTCTATTAAATGAACATTTTTTTTCAGCGACGTTCCAAATTGCAACTCTTAATTGCTCCAATAGTTTCAAAATAATTTGGCTAGGACAGACGGATGATCAGACACTGTATTAGTGATCCTATAAGGGTTCCGTCTTTTTCTTCTGCGGTCCAGAACCATAAAAACTAGGCAAGTAAGTGTATGTAAAGATGGATGAGACATGTAGAATACCTCTAGTACTGCATCAGTCTAAATCAGGGTCCTCATTCCGGACGCAAAGAGATTTCATTGGGATCCTATAGGGAACGTCGAAACATCACGGCACTCAAATTGAACTTTGGATCTAATAATTTAAAGTTCGCCGCGGTTTCAACGCCGTGCTGTTTGGCAGCAAGGATGTGGAAACTCCGTAACCCTATGTACTCTTTCGAATAAATAACCACCCAATTATGGTATACGGGCCTATAGTAGGATATGGGCCAAGCTTGTATTATTTACACACTTATAGCACATATTAGATTTATAGTTACTAAGTAAACATACGTATGCAACAGATAAATCCCTACATCTGAACGTGACTTCAATCAATAAAGTACATTGTACTAAAAGCTACGCTACAAACGTGTAGATAGCAACCGCTGACTTTTGAATTTCATTGTGTCTTACAAGTAAAAAATACTTACATAATAAGTATATCTACTCAAAATTTGCAAGCTTAAACTTGGTATAGTTTTTATACTTCATTTACAGAGTACCGTAGAAACTATCCGTGTAGGTATTTTTAGTAAGTACTCGTACAACAACAACATGAGGTCTTTCAGGAAGAGAGTAAAAAGCCTTCTATTTAGGGGATGGGCAAGGCGCCAGTAATGCCTCTAAGTAGTATTGCAAGCGTTCATAAGCGACGGTGACCTCCTAAAATCAGAAGGACGTAGGTACCTATGCTTATTTACCACAGATATTTACCATCGTCTGTTCTGTAAAAAAGCTTGCTATAGTGAAGCAGTTTCACAAAAACTCACTTGGACTCCGAGCTATAAGCAATGCATAATCCAGTAAAGCATCATGGTTATTGCTCGCTGTAAACAGGCATAAATATTGTGAGCACTCTGACTTTCTCTGGCGGAGTGGCCGTCAATCATCATAAATTTAGTAAAATGACTTCCATACCTATCACTACATACTCGTACTCGCTTTAAGTACAATATTTGAACAACGTAATGATCTTAAGAATTCATGTTTATCATGTCCAACAATTGGATTTTTGGGTCTCGATTTGCATGAAAATATTAATTCAATTAATGTTGTTGAGTAGGTATTGCTGTTGGTTGGATGTTAAATTTTAATTATAAGACCGGTCTGAGTGGCGAGCCTTGGGGGAGGCCTATGATCAGCTGAAATGGCGATGATATCTACTGGTACCGGTGGTATATACATATATGTATATGAATATTAACTCCTTAACTCCTGGAGAGACCATAGGCACGAAGATCACTAAAGGACTCAGAGATACGGAGCTCGCAGCACACCATATTAAATTTACTGATAAAGAAAACTAAAGCTAGCAGACTGTCGATAACACTGCCCTATCACTGCCCTAAATTAATAAATAATAAGAAATATTTATAAGATTTTACGGTGTTTTATTCAGACGTCTTCTGCTTAGTACGATTACATAAAATCTAACCACAAGAATGGTTCTAAAACAAACTAGATACTCTACTCTTAAAAATACCTCATTTGAAAGAAGATTTGTCAGGCTCACTCACTATTATGCATTTGCATGGCCAGCTTCCACAGTATACATGGTGGGTCAGAAAATATGGCAAATAATTAACCCACAGTATCGGCTATCGATTCTAAGTATATTGTATAGGTCTTGATTATTTTTTTTATTGGTAAAAAAAAATATTTTGTATAGGATTCAGGCGTCGCTCACACAACCAATCCCATATACAATTATTATTTTTACCAACTAAAAAAATTAAAGACCTATACAATATACTTAGAATCGATAGCCGATACGGTGGGTTAATTATTTGCCATATTTTCTGACCCACCATGTATAGGTATGTTGTTTTATAAAGGTATACATATGTAGAGATCTTCTACCATCTAAAGTCCCGCGCCTTCACATTTCAAAACGCTTCAATATTTTATTGTTATTTAAAAAGCACCACCAACACTCTCAACGCATAGTTGATGGCTGTCTCAGCACGCTCACTTGTGTTGAGAGTGTTGGTGGTGCTTTTTAAATACATTGAAGCGTTTTGAAATGTGAAGGCGCGGGACTTTAGATAGTAGAAGATCTCTATAGAAATAACAAGAAACTTGCTGGCTGAATATTTTATCGATAAACGCAAAGCCGAAACTACTGGTCGCAGAGAACTGAAATGGTTCCTTGGGTAGCGTAGGTGAGCACTAAGAGAGGATCATACGGGAACGGGAAAAATTGGACTAACCGGGACACGGTTAGTCGTTTATACAGTCCGCTCGACTTGATATTTTCTTTTTTAATTTTCAAGTTATTTTCGCGTCTTTTCTACGGACTATATAGATGAAACTTTTCCGGAGAAATCTTTCAAAAAGCTGGCAATGACTCTTTCGATGAACTTTTAACATCAAATTTTCATTAGCACAGTAAAGGTTCACGACGTCAACTTTATTGCTCTATTAGTCATTAAATTGTTGTCATGTAAATTGTCTTGTTATGTAGAGAAAATTAACAAAAATTGAACATCAAGAGATTTCTTTGAATTTTCCACCACTACACCACAACAGCCTATTTACGGCTCACTGCTGGGCACAGGCCTCCTCTCATCACGAGAGGGTTTGGGCTAGAGTCCTCACGCGAGCCCAGTGGGAATTGGGAACTTCACACACATCCTTGAATTACTTCGCAGATACCTTGCTGGTCTCCTCACGAGTTTTCCTTCACCAAAAAGCTGAGGTGAATTCAAATTTAATTCCACACATAAATAATCTTTGAATTTATTCAAGAAATACTACCTATCCATCTACGTCATATACAAATTAATTGCCGTGTGCTAGTCTAGCTAAGGCTCGACAACTGCTGGACCGATTTGGCTGATTATCTTTTGTTTTAATGCCTACTCCATGTGATTCAGGAAAGGTTCAGAAATAAAAAACGCGGGAGAAATCTAAAGAAGTATTATAGTACATTGTTGCCGAGGTCCGGAAAGTAAGGGATTGCCTGACGAGGTCCGCGTTTGCATGCCGAGCAAAGGTAGATACCACAGAACACAGATCGAGATAGAATGCTGAAGTTTACCTACCGCGCGTGGAAAAAAGTAGTAATTATTACAACTTTGCTCGCTTCCAACCTCAGTTCGCTTCCGACCGCCTTCCGCGAGCAACGTCGCATCAAAAAAATAAAATGGCTAAGTGTGCCGTAATTAACTGTACAAACTACACCAGCGTTGGTGGAGTGGGTCATCAGGGTGTTACCTATCATCGGTAAGTACTTTCTGTCTTGAAATATCTGTTATTTTTGTGAAAACGATTTATTTTGTAGCTCTTTATTAGTTTTACCAAATTAGTAGCGAATGCCTTGTGTCCAATACTCGTTTTCCATTGCGGCTTTAATCTGTTGCGCCAAACTTGCGCATATTGAAAACCAGCAATGTAAAAGTAGTCAAGCCAAACTCTCGAGGCGTCGACCAACCGCGTTCCAGGCCGATTTCTCATTATTCTGTCAATAGTGATGTGCACCTGCTATTTTCAATGCCGATTTCATAGTCGATTAAAATCAGACAGAAAAATGATAATAAAAATGCATATTATAATGTAGCTATAAAACGTGGTAATAAGTGAACAGCTAGTATTATCAGAAATACTTGAATATACCTACTACTATGAATGGAGTTACACGATCAGTATTTCATTTATCTATTGTTATTACAAGCTTTTATTTAGTTTCACATGTCCCGATGTTTGTTTGATTAGTTTGTTTGTCTGTCTGTAATCAAATCTTGCAAGTTGAATTTGATCCACTTCCCCGTTACCGATTCAGCTGAAATTTTGCATGAATGTGTAAATCGGATGCCGATGCTAAATTATTATGACACAGAGCTGAACTGATTATGGAACCAGAAGGTGGCCACAGGAACTCTGTAGTTAAACGACATACCTCCATCGAGTTTGGACTCGTTTGATCCGCCTTTATGAGTACCTTAATAAAAGCTTGTTTTTTTAAGTTTTATTTAATTTATATTGTTTAATTACGAGTGCACAGAATATATATATATAAGCTAAAGCAGTAAGGAAACTACGAACAAAACGATCAAAACGAACGCACACATAGACGCGCGCTTCTACACGGCCCCTAGGTGGATCTCGCATTCTACATTAATTTAAAAAGACTCGTTTTAATAATAAGTGTAAGTGTGAAAACATTTTAAAACTATTTCGCATTATGCTGTGGAAACGAATTATCATTTTTCCGTCGTTTTTAGGGTTCCGAAGTCCACAAGGAACCCTTATAGTTTCGCCATGTCCGTCCATCCGTCCGTCCGTCCGTCCGTCCGTCTGTCCGCACTATTGCTCGGAGATGCTTAGGTCTAGAGAGCTGTAATTTGGCATGAATATGCATATTAGTTACGCTGACAAAGTGGTAGAATAAAATTTTGAAATATATTTTTTTATAGGGTACCTCCCCTACTCGTAAAGTGGGGATGTAATTTTTTTTTCTTGCGTACCCCATGGTACGGCATATCGTTGAATAGGTCTTAAAAAAATATCGTGGGTTTGTTAAAACCATTTTTTGATTAAGTGATGCGTTTGTGAAATATTAAGTGCTATTTTTTGTTAGAGTCACGTGCCCCCCCCCCCCCCTGCCAGCTAAATGGTGGTATTTGGATAGCTGAAAAAAATCACGGTTGTGGCATATATAACGTAGTTGAAAGGAAAACTATCAGAGCTAAGTAGGCTGTACAAACTTACGAGTAATAGTCGACCAACTTATAATGATGATTTTTCTCGAGCGGCAGGGGCGTCGGGCGGGCACGTCATATCACAGGCTAGCTAGATGCTAATAAGTCTTAGAAAGGTACTGTGGGCATCCTCAACTTCGGAACCCTATAATTTGCGCGTGGCCCGACACGCACTTGGCCGGTTATTTTTTATCGATATGTAAATCGATTAAAAATGCTAAAGATCTTAAATCGTTTAGCCGCTTGACAATCGATGCTGTTAAATCGAAGTCGCGAATTTTTTGTTGCCCATCACTAAATTACTCTCGTGACGTCATCGTAGCGACGCAAAATGTTACACGCTTGGTTCCCATACAAATGAACGAACAACCGTACTCTATAGATCTCTGTGGTAGATACCGAGGCCGGCGATCCCTCTTCCCACCAAGGACTACATAGTGCTTTCCTCAAACAATGCCAGAAAAAGATGAAAAAGAAATTAAATAAAAAAAAACCGACTTCAAACTCCGACAGCGTACAAAGTCGGTGTCAATTTCACTACTAGTTTCACTATTAAGATTGTCATCAGCTTTGGGTCGGTTCACTTAACACCGACTTTGTAGGCTGTCGGAGTTTGAAGTCGGTTTTTTTCTTTTAACTTATTTTTTTTTTTCGGCTACACATGGTGTTACTTAAGTCTCACCATTATGCAAAAATAGACTAGCGTGTTCTACAGATACCTATATGTCTACTAGCTTTTTTCCCGCGACTTCGTCCACGTGGAATTCAGTTTTAGCGTTCCCGCGGGATCTAAGCGTTCTTCCGGGATAAACACTGATAAACCGAACTTAATATGTAGCCGGTTTCCTTCCCCGGGACTCGATTGTGCGCGCCACTCACTCATATTGAAGTCGTATTGAAAAATTACTGGGCGTTCGCGTTTAATAAAGGATTTATGGAAAGTTTAACTTTGAACTCCCTTTTACCCCTTTAAGGGGGAAATTCCAAAAATCCTTTTATATTACTGACTCACATAAATCATAAGAGAAACTTTTCTTAGAAAATTCATTTTTGTAGGCTTAGTAGTTTAGAAGATACATACAAACATTTAACCCCCTTTTTACCCCTATAAAATTCCAAAAAATAGCTGGTAGAGCTCATTTATGTCAAAAAATAAACTTTTTCCAAATTTCATGTTTCTAGGCCCAGTTGTTTAGAAGTTACATACAAACTTTTAACCCCCTTTTTACCCTCTTAAGGAGGGAATTACCAAAAATCCTTTATTAACGTTCACTTATGTTATAAAAGAAACCTCCCTGCCAAGTTTCACGTTTTTAAACTTAGTGGTTAAGTTAAGACATTTCATACAAACTCTCAACCTCCATTTTACCCCCTCAGGGGGGAATTTCCAAAAATCCTCTCTTAGTGCTCCCCTACGTTCCCTAACGAACCTGCATGCCAAATGTCAGCTCTCTACGACCTGTAGTTTCGGCTCTGCGTTGATCGATCAGTCAGTCAGTCAGTCAGTTTCTTATTTTATATACATACTAGCTTTTCCCCGCAACTTCGTATGCGCAGAAATATTTAAAAGTAAAATCCCGATTTTTCCCGTTCCCGTGGGAATTTCGCAAAATCCTTTCTTAGCGGATGCCTACGTCATAACATCTACCTGCATGCCAAATTTCAGCCCGATCCGTCCAGTGGTTTGGGCTGTGCGTTGATCGATCACTATATCAGTCAGTCAGTCAGTCAGTCAGTCACCTTTGAGTTTTATATATTTAGATATATATGAGTAGGCTGTACTAGTTTCGAGTAATACCTAATCGACCGACTTGAAAAATGTCGTCTGGAGAAGTATTGTTTTTTATACTGTAGAGAGAAAAGAAGTGTCAACTGTACCGACTGATATTTAAATACGAACAGGCAACGCCATCTTTCTACAGATTTAGGAAATAAACCAACTCGATGGTATAATTTGCCAACATAACCATCTTGTGACGACATGACAAGATCTCAATTTAAATTTAAACGAAAAGGCTTAAATAAATAGTGGTAACACACTGAAAACGATAGCATTGAAGATTCGATTTCAGAATGGAAGTTTTATTGTACTAACGAAACCGAAGAATAATGTGCGATTATAACTTAAATTTATTAATATTATATAATATGAAAAATTATCTTACCGACTCGGTGATTTGATGAGATGAAACCTGGTGAAAAGAATATACTTACATTCAATAACATCGGATTGTGAAAAGAAAATTAAAGAAGCTGGAGGAAGCTACTTGGGTAAACATGTAGCGAGTGACATCTATTGAGGTTTCGGGGAAAAAATCACAGAATGGCCAGTTGCTAACTTGGTATTTTGGTACCAAAGGTTTTTTGTTCTTATCGGCTCATATTAATTAATATTAGGAACAGTGATGTAATGTATTGTTACGGATCTAGAAAAATATCGTAAACATGTTTAAAAAATCTCAGTAACTTTAATTCGAACGTTCTTTTTCTACGCTGTCATCCCAGCCACAAATCTGGCATCCCCACCGGGTGTGTGTGAGACGTTCGGACTTGTGTATTTGTAATTTACTTGATTTTAATTGTAAACAATGTTTTTAATATATAATTCAATCGTACAATAAGAAAATACATTAATTTAATTGCCAATGTCATATATCAGGAGTTTCGTACACTTTTAACATTGATGTGAGTTCTCGTGCTTTGTCTTCGCGTGTGACAATATACTCCAAAATGGCGCATCAACTGGCACCGTCTGTAAATTGTTCATTGGACGACATTGACCTCAGCGCTTTAAAGGTAATAATTTAAGATAAACCATTATGTCTATTCGTTTAATCTGTTCTCTTGCAAGTCTAGAGTTGTTAACGCCCGTTTCGGGCCTTCAATCAATGATGAGAGGGCAATGATCTCACTGGGCGTGAATCATAGTGAAGGTTCAATATTAAGGCTTTATCGCAAATTAAACGTTTTTATGCGTCATTTCAGGATCCAGCTGGTATATTTGAGCTCATTGAGGTGGTTGGCAATGGCACGTATGGACAGGTGTACAAGGTATGTCTAGATTACACACTTAGCTTAGCCCAGCAGATAGATAGGTATCTTAACTCTGCCCCTAATTAAGTCACAGTGTGTAGTGAATGAAATTAATTCAATCATTGTTAATGACTACAGTCTCCTCAGCCAAATTCTTGAATTCACTTTTCTTGTTAGAAACTGGTATGATTAAACAATGTCGTGTTTGTTTATTTGGCCCAGCGAATGAATGTAATTATTGAAGCAATACATCATCCCATTTGTTTGTTTCCTGTTTTTGTTTACATTACATTTGTATTTAAACTGGGATTGGAGATAAAAATATTAATGAGGCAGTCATGCAAATAGAAAGAGGTAGAATACCTATGATGATTATAAGACCAAGTAGGTATATATGGATAATATTATAAATAGTAAACAGAAATTGTTACAGAAGGTAAATATTCATATACATTCCACTTCCTGTGAGAGTGGTATTTGTATTGTACTTCCTTATCACTGCAACTCATAGCTTTTGTCACTACAGCTACATAGAAACATACAAGATTATTTAATTTAATTGTGTGTCAATTGCATGATAGTGATAACTATTCATATTTCGTTTTTATGAATTATATGATGGGCCATTGAAATGAGTCAACATGGCAAACCTAGAAATCCAAACTAATGCAATAAATGTGGAAGTGTGTTTGTATCCTTCCCTCGTTTCAAAACGGCTGGACGGATTTTGATAAAATTTGGTGTGAAGATAGTTTGAGATATTTACATTTTATGCCTAGATAGGTAGGTTAAATATGTGAAAGTTCTGTTAAATAATTAAGATCTATGCTTGTACCATATTTAATGCAAATGCAAATAAAAGTTCATTCAAAATAAAAAGTTCAAAGATCATATGCAGCTATTTTCACAGGATCGAGTATTTCATGGGCCAAACCAGTTTATCAATACTTCTATAACTATAACCAGCTATATGTACAGTCAGATCAGTGGAAATATGGAAATCATCAGATATGTGGAAAAACAAGGTGACCGTAAATATCTGAACATGTTGAATCGTCAAACATTTTGAGTGCCTGTTCAGATATTTATGATCACGCTTGTTTCCTTAGATATATCTGATAGTGATTGTATTTATCAGGTGTACAAATTCTAAGTCTACACGGTTCCATGGAATAAGTTTTTCTTTGTTTTATAATTTCCGAATTTTCCTTAGACAGATTGAAATGGTCTAACATACATATCTGAAAATGATTTTTGATATTTTATATTATTTGTATATTATTTCTAATAAATACGTTTATATGTATATATGCACATTATTCAGATGCTTGCCTTTTCAACCACATATTCTTAATAGATAATGAACTCGTAACTCTGACCTACACAACAGATATCGTCTTGACGCTACTGGCTCTATGGTTCATGCAAATCTACTTTTACCATTGTCAATAAACTTTGCCGCCACCGCGCGATAAGCGGACAGCGCGCGAAGTGGCCAACACCCCAGTGAGACTGTATTAAGCGACAAAATGAACTTGATATTTCGCGTTGAGTGTAAGCCGTCTTGTTTGTTACGTAAATGTGACGTCGAAAAGGTTATGGAGGATTCCAAGTTACTTTACGACAATTCATACAATCAAGTTCGAATAAAAATCTGGAAATAGCCCCAATGACCAAACTGTTGTATCACAATGAGTGTGATACAGAACCGTAGCCAGGTGTGCCTCTGTCGGCGACGTCGACGTCCCAACCGCATCACAATCTCGTTGCCGCAAAAAGACGGTTTGTTCAATGTCCTAAGTGTATGTATTGCTTCAACAAGTGAGGTAGACTTAGAACAGCTCTTCCCTAATAAAGTCTGTCTTACTGTGTGGAAATAGACTCCCCCAGTCCTTAAGTGGTCAGGTTCTACTAGAGAGGGTTAGAGAGAGCAAATTTATATCCTCCATCACCACAACAGCCTATTTGCGACCCACTGCTGGGCTCAGACCTCCTCTCATCATGAAAGGGTTTGGCTATAGTCCCCACGCGGGCCCAATGCGGATTGGGTACTTCATACCTATCCTTGAATGACTTCACCAAAAACTTAGTGGTAAATTTCGCACATTGTCAGTAAACTCAGAGGTGCGAGCCGGGATCAAACCCCTGACCCTCTGCATGAGAGGCGGTATGTCGAACCAAAAGACCACCACGTCGTCTTATATGTCGACGATATCGCTAAAATTGTTTTTTTTTTTAACAAGATTTATCGAAATTGTTTCTGCTAAGCTAGCCATGCGATTCCTTATTTTCAATTTTTTCATACAGCATATGAGTAATTCAAATAGTACCTTTAAGTTCGCTCCTAACGCGCTTGAAAAATAAAGTCGTGTGAGTGAGGACTCGCGATCACATTTGGTTCGAGTTAATCTGGTCACAGCCAACCATATTTTTTTATTCACGATTAATTTAACGACATTTTAGAATTTACGTTTTTACTCTTTATGTTAAAATCTAATAGCTTGTAATAATTGGGAGTAATGTACAGGACCACAAGTACCACAACGCATTATTTAACGGTCTGTCTAGTCAATTACCTATACGTAATTGACCCATCCCGCTCTTAAGGCATGATTCAGCGCAAGATCCAGCTGTTACACTTGTTTCTGAGGATAAATTGAACTTCGGATCACGGGGAAAGTTCAAATTCCTCTGACTCTGCTGAGTTTGTTGCGGCGCTTCTTCTCAAGCAATGGGTCTAGGAAGCGCTGGTAAATTCATTTCTAACGTGTAAAAGTGCCCCAATGTGGCAAATTTGTTGAATAAATGATTGATTTGATTTGATCCACTTGTAAGTCAGGAGTTCCAAATCCAAACTCTAATTTAGTACAAATTTAAGACAAACTCTCGTTGCTTGGTTAAAATTTTGTAATCTAAGGTTTGAGAATGACAGACCTACCTTTTTACTTCTAATGCAGTGCTTGATTTTGCTTGCATGTTAATTGTAACTGCTACCCTATTGTGATCCCACTAAAACAATTTCTGCCCTGCGAATTATTTATGCGTTTGTACTTTACCAGAGCTTATAAGTATAAAATGAATCAGCAATAAGACTGACGTTCCATTTGATTGAAGCTGCAATGATGCAAGGTGTGTTTGGTATATAAAATAATAGAATATTTATTTACTGAATTTAAGACTGTGGTGACTGAAGTGATTTACTGTGATTAGTAATGTATTGTAGAACATTAGTAATGTATTAGTAGTGTACTGACAAAATTGATTGCTTTAACAAGAAGACAGTAAATGCTGCATGTGCATTTCCGTCCCATTGCAAAGGCACGCAGTGTTAATTGGGGCTTTGAAAAATATTAAAGTGTAATTCATGTCAATGAACGTGGTTAATTTAATCTGTCTCTGATATGCACAAGTGGGCAGATGTCAAACTTCTTATACTACATCTGATGACCAAATTTTTCACAGTACTTATAGATTACTAGGAACATGCGCGGGAATAATGCGTTTTCCCGGGATAAAAAGTAGCTTATGTCCTTTGCCGTGACTCGAATTATCTCTATGTCAAATTGCATCTAAATCGGTCCAGCGGTTGAAACGTGAAGATGTAACAGACAGAGTTACTTTCGTATTTTGATATTAATATGGATTTGGCAATTTTATAAAGTAACGATACAATTATATTGTCATATCGTATTTTTCAGGGCCGCCACACAAAAACTGGCCAACTTGCTGCCATCAAGGTTATGGATGTCACCGAGGATGAAGAAGAAGAAATAAAGTTGGAGATCAACGTGCTAAAGAAATATTCGAACCACCGTAATATTGCCACTTATTACGGTGCTTTCATCAAAAAGAGCCCTCCAGGGAAGGACGACCAGCTATGGCTGGTGATGGAGTACTGCGGCGCCGGTGAGACTTGTCTTGTCTTGGCGAACGCTTCTAGCCATCCCTCATTATCGAACAAAACAACTCTCTAAATGAGACTTTGTTAATTTCAGGATCCGTAACTGACTTGGTGAAGTCCACTAAAGGACAGTCACTTAAGGAAGAATGGATTTCCTACATATGCCGAGAAATCTTGAGAGGTCTCAGTTACTTACACTCCAATAAAGTCATCCATCGTGATATCAAAGGGCAGAATGTCCTGCTTACTGATAACGCCGAAGTCAAGCTTGGTATGTAATTACGTGTTTTTACAATCTTATTACCTTCTTATTATGGCTCTTAGTAGATATTTTTAATATAATTATAATTGTGTGTGTATTTTTCAACAGTCGATTTTGGAGTGTCAGCTCAACTGGACAGGACAATCGGAAGGAGGAACACCTTCATTGGTACTCCGTACTGGATGGCGCCCGAGGTTATCGCTTGCGATGAGAACCCGGACGCGACCTACGACAACCGCTCCGATCTCTGGTCTCTCGGTATCACTGCCCTCGAGATGGCCGAGAGTCAGCCGCCTCTGTGCGATCTGCACCCGATGAGAGCTCTCTTTCTTATCCCAAGGTATTTTCTGACCATTACATTAAGGCAATATGCTCGAAATTCTATTTAATTAATTGATACATTGATTTCATCCTTCTTTGTTTCGCAGAAATCCTCCGCCTCGTTTAAAGTCCAAAAAATGGGCGAAGAAGTTTCACAGCTTCATTGAAACTGTGCTCGTGAAAGACTATCATCAGCGGCCTTACACGGAGCAGCTGTTGAAACATCCTTTCATTAGGTATGTACATGTTCTCATTTAATTTGAAGTGAAACTCGCATTCTCGGTGAAATTTTCTATTATGATAGATGATTATTTGAACAGGGACCAGCCGACCGAGCGTCAGGTGCGAATACAACTGAAGGACCACATCGACAGATGTAAGAAGAGGAAGCAGGACAACTCTGTGCGCGAAGAGTACAAGTACTCCGGGTCGGAAGGGGAGGAGGACGAGCACGCCGTGGCCGGCGAGCCTTCCTCCATCGTGCACAACGCGGCCGCGCACCCCGGCGGCGACACCTTGCGCCGCAACTTCCAGCAGATCCAGGAGGGCAGGTCAGTCCCACACTGTTTTCCCCACACCCGCTCCCGTGTGACACTAATAACATAATAACCCTCTCGTAAAACCCAGAGCCGCCGCGGAAGCCCCGCAGGCCCAGCCCCAGCCGCCGCCCAAACGCAACAGCAAACGCGAGGACCGAGAAGAAATACCAGGTAACCTAACCTAACCAAGTGATGAACTGGCTTTCTGGATAATCGTGTTGTTTTTATGTAACATGTCCCGTTTGTGCCGCAGAGCCCGGCCCGCCCGCAAGGCCCTCCATTCCTCAAAGACTGATCGTAGTACCGGATCCGCAGGCGCAGCAGCCCAATAGATATAGGTAATTTTGCCTGGTTTAATTATGAGTTTTTAACACTATGTTTACACTATGCTATAGTCCGTCCGCTCTTAGAATGATGTTCGGGTTTTAGAACGATACTTCTCGTTCGGCTGTGTCACACGATTATCGTAACTGCTGTTCTTCTTTCTTAATAACTCACAAAACTTGAACTTTAAAAGGTTAAATGAGGAATTGACACAAAAGTACAATGAACTCTAAATTAATTGATTTATGACGTTTTGGTATATGTATGGATTATTTTTTCCTCTAATTTTAAATGTCTCAGGTTACTAAAAATACGTGGCTCTGAGGTTCGCTGTAACGAGCAACATAAGTGATGGTGGTAATGTGTGCGCAGACCCCTCCCCCCGACGCCGAAGTCGTCGGGCTCGTCCAACAGCTCGGGCTCCAACAACGGCACGCCGCCCGCCAGCGGCCCGCAGCCGCCGCAGCGCCCGTCGCACAACATGTTCAAACCCATGGTAAACCTTCACGTTCCCATCGGCTTACGATCACCCTGTAGCGCGGCCTTTACAGCCCAAATCAATCAATCGCATTGCTATACTTAGATCCTGGAGAAGTTGGATTGGTAAACAAAAGAAAATATAATGTTATTATTCTAAATAATTTTCCAAGGTACACATGACATGAAACTTGACGCAGCCTTCCACCTCCAGTAATTTATCTACCTACTATTTACATTTTCAATCCGTGCTGTTGATGGATTTCGTAATATACTATTTACAAATTTCTAAGGATTACTGTTGTAGGCTAGTATTTTTTCCTGAAATTTAATATCGTCAAATAACCGATCTAACCTATAAAGATGTCATAATTACCACTGTTATTTCCAAGTGTTTTTAATATGTTCTTTGATGTCTGTATCGGATCAGAAATTCTAACGCGACAGAACAACTTTTTATTTGCTTTTTCTTTTTTATTTTCATGTCACGCTGTATACTTTCTTTGCACATCCGATTTATTCTTCAACTGCAGCTTCCGCCGAGAAAGCCAGAGGTTGGTTTTAATATTATACATAATTACTACAACAGCCTATTTACGGCCCACTGCTGGGCACAGGCCTCCTCTCATCACAAGAGGGTTGGGCTATAGTCCCCACGCGGGCCCAGTGCGGATTGGGGATTTCACACACATCCTTGAATTACTTCGCAGATGCGTGCAGGTTTCCTCACGATGTTTTCCTTCACCGAAAAGCGCAGTGGTAAATTCAAATTGAATTTCGCACATAAATAATTTCAGAGGTGCGAGCCTGATTTGAACCCGCGACCCTCTGCATGAGAGGTGGAGGCGATAGGTCAAACCACTAGGCCACCACGGCTTGTACATAATTACTTGTAAAATATTAGCGTTTGTTCATATTCTATCTATACAGTGTGATAATTTTTAGGACTTGGATAAACTCGCGGCGCAACTGAACGAGCTTGGCGTGGTTTCTGGGAACGAGCCGCCGAATCGGCCGCCGCGGGCGCCTACTAACGGACAAGGTTCAATTATTTGCATGTCGACTATTAGATGCTTTTAGGATTATGTTTTCCATAATTAGGGCCACCGTTTTCTCACCAGTGGGCGCCACTGGCTTCGGAGACTGCGAACGAGGTGGTAAATGGAGGGATTCAATTCAATTTTATTGCAATCATATGGTTATACAGATGGTCTTATTTCAAAGAGTTTCACATATGATACCCTGTAAGGGCACTACAATTTTTATTATTATTTATATCTATATAAATAGTTCCTATTTTTTGTTAGAATATTATTATAGTACAGTTTAAAATAATGTTTACATTTATGTTGTTAATGGTGTCATGCTATGGATGTTATAGCTGTTAATGTTAAACCGCGCAAAATGACCAATGGCTGCCTTGCGCACCTAGCGGATATTTCACTTGGTGACCCTTATTAATGCGAAATTTCAAAACCGGATACTTATCATGGACTGCTCCGCCATCAAGAAGCTTAACAAGGGACATATTTCAAAGAACAGCCTGGATATTGAATTACGCCCACGGATTCAAGTCACCCGCCCTGCTAAACTCTATTAATTTGAGTGTTTGTTGCGCAGGCCCTCCAGTGGAAAGGAATGTTCCGGAGCCGACGTTCGACGACTCGGACAGCGATTCCGACGGCGAGGAGAGCGGCGGGCGCGTGCGCAACGACGGCACCCTGCTCGCCAGCGACCCGCCGAAACCGCTGTAGGCACATTCAACATTAAAAAAACATGAGTTGACTACTTCACTCCTAAGCTCTCTACATCAACTCGGCACCGCCTAGCCCACACAATACATGGATACTCAAATAAATAATACTAACCGCGCCAGGCGAGGCATTGCCGACTTGATGTGGTGGGTGACCCTAAATCTGGATTTATTAGCTGGATTGGAGCTACAAATTAAAACCAACCCATCCCTTGTTGATTAGTTGACGCAAATGAAGTTTTGATTGTAAATCAAGTAAGAGATCAACAGAATTCATTCATATATCGGTCATTTTCACGGTATCTACTTAATAAATATCGATTCCACATTGATATTTGTTAAATTACCATTTAATTTTAAAATAATTACGAGAATCCATTATTTTAATGTTAGAAAATAC
>OZ020272.1:21839393-21966334 GCA_963971205.1 Aethes cnicana | reverse complement strand
CGCGCCGACGCGGCCGCTGCCGCCGACGCCGGACGACGACGACGCCCACAGCGACCGCACGCTCGTCATGAAACGGGTGAGTCCACACCGCCGTCGCTCGCGCCTCTTCCAGGGACCGGCGACGGGACGAGCGGCGCGTGAAGCGACGCGTCAAGCGAGTAAAAATAATATGTAGTGAAATCGAGCGAGACAACCCTACCGCATTAACTCATATATCGACATACATTAAATGGGGGGCACCGTATTCCAGCTCAATAGTTGTCGCCACCATCTATTAGGTGCTGGCTGTCAATGTCGAAGTTCATCATTACATACAATAGTGTCAAGGACGCGTCGCCCAACGCATCGTGTATCTCGTCACCAGTCCCTGAAAGAGTACTCATTCTCTCGCTGTATGTGACGTGGCACAAATCATCCATCCATATAGGTAAACATCCCAGTCTTATGGACAGGTATCGTTATTAAATGAGATTTAATCATTTAACCTTATTGCTTATGTACTAAAAAGAGTTGAGTGTCATCCCTGGAGCTTTGTCCATGACTGGCGCCGTTACCTTAGTACGCCTTTCCTTCGCCTTATGATAGCTTATTTTACGAGACATTCATTTAGTTTTTGAAATTAAAATGACATGCATATTTAACTGTCTCAGACTTATCGGATTCAGAGTCTTCGCAAAGGACCCCGCAAAAGTTGTTAAAAAGATGTGGTTTCATTTATTACGCACTAGAATTCGGTTATAGCGTTCCCCGGGACTAGAACTATCTCTATACCAAACTTCATCTAAATCTCTTTAACTGTTTAAACGTACTTAGTGTTGGTAAATAATCAAGTATTTGCAGTCTTCATTTTAAGTCTACTCGGTTTTGTAGACCTAGAGGTCTTTTCGACTTGTTGGGGAATCAAGTCTTCTGCAAGAGACTCGAGTCTTTAAATAGGCTTGTGCGTGTTTTTTTTTTATATTTGAACAACTTAAATTTCAAATTTGGGAACTAAAACTAAACTAAAAGGAAGAAATTTCAAACAGGGAGTTTAAAATCTTTTTTTCTTTTTTGCTTAAAATATCCTAATTAAGAATCAAGCGAAGTTTCTACTTAGAATTGAAAATGAGTCTCGTTGAAGTAAAATAAGTTAGCAGACATCCTTTTCCGTCCTTTTTATTTCACTCTCGACATTCAAGTCATTCAAATTAACTAGCTAACCTTTTGACCGCCACTCCAAAAGTAGTGCCGGTATTTGAACTACATGAATACAATTAGATTATTATGCTAACGGCTTGCCGGCGTGTACCGGCGGTGGGTGACGGTCAAGGGATCAAGTTGTGACTACTCTCTATTTACTTTTTTATATATAATCTTTCACGCCAAAGTAAGATCAGTGAGCAAAATTCTTAATTGGGGACATGTATGGGTCTCTTTATTTTCTGTTACCCTTATTTATTTGTATTTTTTGTGTGGGCCGTGATGACGAACTACAGAAAGAAAATACAGAAAACAATAAGAATCACAACGAAGTGGACGAAGCGGTTCTTCTCAAAGATTGGGACTTTGCTAGATTCTTCCCGTCCAAGAATGCTGACGCGGCCAACGATAAGAAACAAAAACAAGCTAAAGAAGGAGAGCAGAAGCGTTTACAACTGCAGCGACAGTCGAGAATAGAAATGGAAGACGCGTGGGCCAAGTATAAAGCTGTTGCGACGCCCCCTTCGCGCCACAAACAGCTGTTCCAAAAACCTGCTGAGAAGACGACTCACGACAAATTATCCGACATTTTAAAGTACAAAAAGGAACAGGATTCAGAGCTGAGTTCTCCAAACCGATTTTTTAGAGGATTCAGAAGGGAAAACTCTGATCTTTTTCCGTTACCTAGTACCCGTCACTCCGCAATATATTTCCCAAAGCATGACAACCAAGCGGGACAAACCAAACAGCTCAGATCAAGTGGCATTTTCAATAATTCCCGAAAGCAACAGATAATGAAACCGCAAGCGGCTGGTGAACCTATACTGACTGATTTTATTAAAATGAATGACAGTTTAAAACTGTCAGCTCAGGGTGAAGTAAAAAAAGATAAAACAAAATCGACATCCAATAACCCAATAGACGCGCTTAAAAACGTTGCAGCATTGATTCGGCAAGACAATGAAAACAACGGGCCGAGCCGCCAAAGCAGCGTGAACAGTGATTCCCCTTCAACAAGCATTTGTTTCACGCCGAGTGCGTCCTTTGAGAAAGCGGGTACACCGGACTTGACTGCTGGGACCCTGGAGAAACAATCGCGATCGGAGGAATCAGCCAGCATGGTGAAACCTCGCAGAGAAAAGACTGAATCTGACATAGTATTTCGAAGGAATTCTCACTATAATCGTCACACAGACCTTATACCCGGTTGTGGGCAGGAAGCGGTACTCGCACAGGATAAGGTAATTGCTCCCAGCTCAGGATAGTTTGTATTCACACTTACATTTTGGTATGAGGGTTTTGTTTGTCTAACACACACAACTTAAACTAACACGAAATTAACGGTTGTATAAATGCTTTTATCAAGTTTTATTACAAACAAATATTTATAACTACTTGGTCCGGTGAACTTCGTATCAACACAGATTCCCTAGATACAAAGTTATTTTTCTCTTTTTAGATGTTCCTTTAGTTTTATGCCAATTTCAATGGAAACTTATTATAACTATATATGTTTAGATATCTGAAACGAAAGTGACTGTCCTAAAATATTATCAATGGGTATGGTTTTAATATTTTGTTTGGTACGTTAGTTATATATTTCATAAAACATATCTATTCGTTGTATGAAGTTACGGATTTTCAATGCATATGTATGTGTGTATGCTGGAGGTATCTTGGTATTGGAATTTAATATGACTAAATCAACTGTGTTGGGAAGCTCTTCTGCTTTTTATATTAAACACTAAATCTATTTGAATCATTGCTCACACGTCTTACGTTTTGGCGTGATATTTATAGACTAGGTTTCAGTTAGTATATTATATTTCTAAAAAGTGATTTGTACAACACTGTTAAATCAAGTAAACCTAATAGCGAGCTCGTTAGATTAACAGCATCTACAATTAACAGTTAAAATTATTGCAAGCCGGAACTGTTTGAAACACTAACCTCGCGGAGATTTATGTTCTGCGCGAATACCGTCTTCCTGCCGACTCATGCGAGAAATAGGAAATGCCATGAGCACCTTTGGAACCTAACCGTTTGGGAATGTTCGTCTAACGAGAATCAGACAGAAAACCAGCGATCGATTACTGTGAATGTCTTACTATTGCATGTTTTGGCTGCCGTGTTTGTGTTTGTCACAGTTGCTGTCGTATTAATAATGCTGAAAATTTACATGAAGCTGATGTTTGCTATGTAATGTAATACGTTAATATGTGAGGAGGAGGACGGCTGGTCCGCAAGACGAGCTGACGTTAGTGTTGTTCAGGGCCGCTCGGGCGGCGCCGAGGGCAGCGGCTCGCGCACCAGCTCCGTGCTCCCCGACCTGCTGAGCCAGGCCGGCCAGCCCACCACGCCGCCGCGGCACGACAAGACCACCAGCGAGGAGGTAAGAACGAACTCGACTCGTACCCCACCTATTCGCAAGCGGTCGCTTCAACATTTAACTAGTCACGAAACTTCTTATGTGTTTTAATACCGCGCCAACTTACAAAAGCGGAACATCCTCGCCTTACAACATTCTTAAACAGTTTTTTTTCTCTGGGTACGTTCATGTAACATTTGCTATAATTGATAATTATGTTGCAATTGAATCCGTTTAAAGGCATTCCAGAATATTTATATTGAACTTTTTTTTCATATAATATGTTAACTGCTTAAAACAAAAATAAAGACATTTAACTTTTTGGATCAGAAGAACTATAAAACCTCGAGCTTTTTTACCCGTCTGCGCACCGCAAAGGAGGGTTATAATTCAATTGCATTCAATGAAATCAGTTCATTCCTGGGTGATATTAAAGTAATTGGGAGGTTTTATCGTTGTTCATGGACATTTTAAATCCTTAATATACAATCTTCCTGCAAAACGTACATGAATAATAGTCCCGAAGGGATACTTTTCGGTATAGCTTCTATCTAGTATGTCATATTAATGTGTAATGGTTGTGATCATGCAAACATCCCGGAGCCATCACCCTCGACCGCTCTGAAGGCAGCGCTAACACTGCGTAAGTATAAATCGCATTGACGCAACAGAATTCGCTTCTGTACTATATCATAGATTGTTTTTGTTGAAAGTTAGAGCTGCATCTTACTCCTTCTTTGATACCTGTGCATTTTCTGGACTGCTTCCAATTTATATCATGATACATTCAAATGCAACTCGATACATCTATAGTAAAGAAAAGCTTTTAGGCCGATACAGTATTATCTAGGCAGCTTTGTAACAGTAACAAATGTAATTAGGTTCGCTTTTAGATGCGTCCCATATAAACTTTAGGGTATTTTAACGTATTTAACCCAATATAATGTTCACTAAAAGGAACCCACACAACATGAACCGAAAATATTTACTGGGTTACCATTAATTAAAACTAGATTTAGTTAATCCTCCCCAAATTAGTAGTATGTCAATTAAGTCTACTACTTCTTTACAACAATGAAGTCTCTATTTCTTCTTCTTTATTTACGAGGGGTGATCCAAAAGTAATGATAATCAGTATAAAAGACACATAAAATGTTTAATAAAATAATTTATTTTTCTACGTAATCTCCTTCCAATTCTACACACTTAGACCATTGTTTCGCAGGACCACGAATTCCTTTAAAAAAAAAATTTTCTTGACCCTCCAAAAATGCCTCCACAGCGGTCATTACCTCGCTATCATTTAAAAATTTGTTGCCTCTAAGATCTTCCTTCAGCCGTGGAAAGAGATAAAAGTCGCTGGGGGCTAGGTCTGGCGAATATGGGGGGTGTTCCAGCAATTCGAACCCTGAATCACGGATGGCAGCCATCGCAACGCCGGCCTTGTGGGGCGGTGCGTTGTCCTGGTGAAACAGGATGCCAGCTCGAAGTTTACCCCGCCGCTTTTGTTTGATTGCCTCTCTCAATCTGCGTATTTGGTCAGCGTAGTAGGAGCCCGTAATAGTGGTTCCCTTTTCCAGGTATTCGATCATTATGACTCCCTCAGCATCCCACAACACTGAAGCCATGACCTTACCAGCGGCGGAGCTACCTTGAATTTCTTCGGTGTAGGGGAAGACGCTCGCTTCCAGGTCATGGATTGCTGTTTGGTCTCAGGATCGAAATGGTGGATCTAAGACTCGTCCATGGTTACAAACCGACGCAAAAATGTTTCGGGATCAGTTTGATATTTGTCAAGATTAGACTTCGAAATCTCACATCGTATTTTCTTTTGTTCAGCCGTTAACATTCTAGGCAACCAACGAGCGGAGACTTTTTTCATGTGTAGTTCATCAGTTAAGATTCTTTGAATGCTGCCATACGAGATGCCTGTGTGCTCAACTAGATGCCTGATAGTCATCCTTCTATCTGTTAAAACGAGATCATGAATTTTTTCGACGTTTTCTCAAGTAATGGCGTCAGATGGACGGCCTTCGCGTTGTTCATCTTGAGTGGATGTTCTTCCCAAGTTAAACTCCTTTGACCACCGTGCCACTGTGGAATACGGTGGAGCGGACTCGCCCAGTGTTCCCATTAATTCAGCGTATATATCTTTAGTACACTTTTTTTTCAAACAGAAGTATTTAACACCGCTCTCACCTCAGTTTTCTCCATTTTTGCGTTATTGTTCCGACTGCTCGTGAAAAAACAGCTCCAACTCTCTGACAGATACATTTTTTTTTTTTACTAAGGAGTATTTGTGGCCAGTAACGGCATACCTATTTATTTTAATCCGATTCAATAAGTATTCAGTTATCATTACTTTTGGATCACCCCTCGTATTAGTATTATTGATTACTTGAAAGAACGGGGGCTTTTACAATTATAAAGTTTGTATGGAAACGCTTCTATTAAACTTAATAGATATTTCAGGAATAAGGTAACGGGCGGGACCAACTGTACATATTATGTCGTTCCGGGCCCAACTCTTATTATATTACTCAGGGGGCAAGTGGAAGATTAACTCAATAATTATTGGAAAACTTGATTAACAAGATGATGTTACAATTATTTTTTAGGCATTCAGTTATAACTGCAAACATGTACCCACACATAATGGAATGTTGTTATTCATTGCCTGCAATCATAATTCATTTTACACAATCATGACCACATGATTTGTACATTGTCAACAAGCGCAAGCTAATAACTTTCCAAATGTATTTTTGATACTTGAACTAATAACTGGGAGATGGAAATATTGACTAACATATCTTTTCGTATTATAATGATTAAGAAGACACCTTGATTTCAATCAGATCACCAAAGTAAAGCAATCGTGATTTTTGGTTAATTCATTCAATAAATGATATTTTTTAATAGATCATTATTTACTATTCATTTAGAAAAAAACCAACAAGTGGTGGTAATCCTCCTAAAGATCAAATGAACAACTTGATTGATAATTGATTAACTATAAAACAAAACCAGTATGATTCGACTTGATTTCTATCAATGTATCATCTCAGGAAGCCTAAAAGCGAGTACAGACATGTCCAAATCACTGACGCTATGTATTTTCTCCTTTGCAGTATAGACAAGCGATCGCCGGCGGCACCCCCGCAGCCCACCACCACCTGCCCGCCCCGTCCTCGGTCCAGTCCACCCCCTCCAAGTCCTTCGTGTCGGGCGCGGCGTCCCCGGCCCCCGCGCCGGCGCACGCTCCCCCGCTACAGCACTCCCCCTCAAATTCATCCGTGGGCTCGCAACACCAATTCCTCCCGTTACAACAGAAGCAGCGGTCGTTCCTCACTTTCGGCTTCGGCGCCGGCTCCACCGGCAGCGGCACCGGCGGCTCCGGCAACGCCTCGCGCCGCGAGAGCCACGTCAACGTCAACGTCACGCCCACCGGACACGATCTCTCCTCCGACACGCCTGAGATACGGAAGTACAAAAAGAGATTCAACTCTGAGATTCTCTGCGCCGCCTTATGGGGTAAGTGTTATATCGACACAACTCTTGGTATTTGTCACTAGCTTTATTATATTACTACTATTCGTGCCAAAATTGCATATCAATTTTATATTCATTAATCCACTAATATCGATAGATTCAGAGAACTTTAAATTTGTACAATCTGTTTACGTTTGGTTACAATGGTAATGCAATGCAATGTTGTAGCTGATTATGACTTTATGAGCTTGTTGTAGAGATAATCTATACTATAGGAAGTCCCGCGCCTCCACTATTCAAAACGCTTCAATCTATTTGGAAAGCATTTAAAAAGCACCACCAACACTCTCAACGCATGTGTGCATGCTGAGACAGCCATCAAACGAAGCGTTTTGAATCGTGGAGGCGCGGGACTTCCTCTAGTAGATTATATCTAAGTGTCGATTAAATGATTTATATTTTATGTCACTGTGTGATTTCTTCACGATATGGTTTAATTTTAGGCGTCAACTTACTGATTGGCACAGAAAATGGTTTAATGCTGTTAGACCGCTCTGGTCAAGGCAAAGTTTACCAATTGATCTCTCGACGCCGTTTCCAACAAATGGAAGTTTTGGAAGGACAAAATATTCTTGTGACAGTATCGGGAAAGAAGAATCGCGTTCGTGTGTATTATTTGAGCTGGTTAAAATCCAAAATCTTGAGAACCGATGGACTCAGCGACGTAAGTGAAATCACAGTCATGGATGGTAAACTTGGTTGACATGTTATATCCTATGATTTGGCTGATAGTATACTGGATTTTCTTTTTAGCAAGTAGAAAGAAGAAACGGCTGGATAAACGTTGGCGAGCTGCAAGGGGCAGTACACTTCCGTATTGTCAAGTATGAGCGGATCAAGTTCCTCGTCATTGCTTTGAAGGACTCTATTGAGATTTATGCTTGGGCACCTAAACCCTATCACAAATTCATGGCGTTCAAAAGCTTCGGGGACCTCCAGCATAGGTTTGTTTCTTCAAATCGCCTTTTTTCAGCAAACACTATTGTATACTATAAAGCATAGCCCGTAACATGTAATCGTTGCTGTTGCAGGCCCCTCCTCGTCGATCTCACCATTGAAGAAGGCACAAGACTGAAAGTTATTTATGGCTCAGCTGACGGCTTCCATGCTGTCGATCTAGACACTGCCACTGTCTACGATATTTATATTCCAAAGCATGTGAGTTTTCGTAGGATTGTTTTATACAAAGGGATTTTTTTGTATTCACCACCACAACCTGCATCTAAGTACAGTATTCTACATTCTTCAAATTCTTCTTTGCAGTACCTAAATCTTTGTATTACATAAATTAGTTTAAAATGTACTATTTTTCAGATACAGGGGGCTATAGTTCCCCACTGCATCGTTCCCCTACCTAACTCTAACGGCGTGCAGCTATTGTTGTGCTATGACAATGAAGGTGTATATGTCAACACTTACGGCCGCGTTAGTAAAAATATTGTTCTTCAGGTCAGTAACTATTCTTACTAGTTTAGATATGCCTCTTGCGAGACGTCGTAAAGGGTTACGATTTCATAAATTACACCTTGTTACAGTGGGGCGAAATGCCGACGTCCGTAGCCTACATCGGAACAGGCCAAATCATGGGATGGGGCAATAAGGCTATTGAAATTCGCTCAGTAGAAAGTGGCCATCTTGACGGAGTGTTTATGCACAAGAAAGCACAGCGACTGAAATTTTTATGTGAGCGCAATGATAAAGTATTCTTTTCTTCCGCCAAAGGTGGCTCTTCTTGTCAGATTTATTTTATGACACTGAACAAACCCGGCATGGCCAACTGGTAGTGAAACTCGCAGCAACGGTCTGTGATGCCAACAGACGGGCCATAACACACGCCAGAGTGGAGTAGCTTAGTCAACCTACGTATGTAACGAACGTGAGGGAACCAAACCGCGCACTTTGACCGTTCAGATATTAGAGACTTGATCAAATATTTTGACCAGGTTTGACCGTTTTTCTCTATATCTGTGCTCAAAAGACAATCTGAAAATACTAATACGATCAAGCATAAGAAGGCCCCTTTCTTTTACTAATGTGGCATTTTGTACTGAATATTGTAATTTCAATACAAGCTACTAAATATATTTAATATTAAGCATTAACCTATAGGATAAATGTTTTGATATTGAAAATTATTCATAGTAAGCTAATATTGCTTAGATTTTTATTATGTTGCAATGTATAATTTGTTTAAGAAAATTTAATTAAAATCAAAGTATCGATTAATTATTATGCCATATTATATTGTTTGTAATGTTAAGTATGTTGGGTGATAACACAAATATTAATATTATGATTGGTTATTTTAATTTTAACAAAGAAAAATGCCATTATTCACCGATGACGATAATGATAGTAATTGATTTTGAATTAAAACGTTACGAAATTAGTTAATTGTAAATTATTCTAACCTAAATGAGTAAAATCGACAATTTTCAATTTAGTCAACTCACTGTGTATCGTATGATTATCACACCGAGCTTTACAATTTATTAATGGAAATTACCTGAAATTTGATACTATTTATTATTTATTTGCTGTGTACTATATAATTTACTTGTATAAAGGTAACTGTGCATATTGAAATTTATATATTAAATGATTTTTTATTTCAGTATACCTTAGCCCAATAAAATACCAAAAGATTTTTGTTGTTTAAGAAATAAATCCACAATATTACTAAGCACAAACGGCATCACAATAAAATATGAATATAAAAAGTGAATTTAAATTGTGTTAAGCCTAAAACTATCCCTAAATCAACTAGTAAAAATGACTTATTCCAGGATTACGGGCAATACAGGCTCACGTGAGAAGATGTTCTTTTCTTACCTGTGTATTTTTTTTATCAATGATATCTATTTCAATAAAATTAAACATTAAGTCAACGGTGAGGTCACATAATAACACCATCAGTCATTGTGATCAATCACTTTAATCCAATGTGGGGGAATAAGTGTATGGGGTGCGCTACAAAAGGTGGAGTAGAACCGTTTTTTGCATATATTTATTAAGGTATGGAAGCTTGATAAAAATCTGGGGGTGGGGGGCGCTGGCCGCCATCTTGAATGAAAGGTGCAAAAATTTGGGGTTTCTACAATAAATAATCAACAGTTGACTCTATGACAACTGTCCATGAAAAGTATAAACATGATAAAATTACCTACATTTTCTGTTAACATTTATATGGTGTAACTCTTACAAGTAAAAAGTTACACGCGTCGGAACAAAATATTTACGTAAATCGTCTGCATACATTCTTCTTCATATTTTTGTATCGCTAGAAATTCGAATTTTCAGTAAATGATGTCAAGGCAGTGAGTGTTTATTAAACATGCCCACTTTCAGATGTATAGCTATTATTACTATACATAATTATTATTACCAGGGCTCGGACAAGTCATCGCAAAACAATCGCAAGACGGCAATAGAACAAGATCAATAGAATCGCATTATGTACAATATTATTTAATTATATTTTTCAATTACATTTATTATTACAACCCAAAATTCACCATACATGTGTGACGGTATTTCCATTAACATTCTTTTTAATGCTGATGGTTGCATTGCACATTCGCAACCATTAACTTCTGCATTGTCTGGAACAAACCGATGTTTTATTTAATCATTTGTGTTAGATACCTATAAAAAAGTAAACAGTTGTTATAAAATAATTTCGAACCTTTTACTCGAAACTGCCGAAACACTTTTGTGACATCTTCCCAGCAATCGTCAAAAATCGAGTTGTTGATATGTTTCAACATAAATCGCAAACATCTTTCCCGAAAATTGTTTATACAGGAACAGAAAGTTGGCACTGTATATAATAACGAAAGCATAATAATTTAACTTATCTTTAAAAAACTACCTATGTATGTAATGATGGAGGTAGGTATGATTTTTTTGTTATTTACCATAATTAGCATTTCCCTTTCGAAGAGTAATTACTTCCAGTTTCGCCCTGTACTGTCTCATAAATTGTCGATAATCCTCTTCATCAAATAAAGCCATATTTTTGGTATAATAATAATCTTAAGTCACGACTCTATAATAGCCTTGTTCCATGACCATATCAGTTTCTGCGATGACTTGTCCGAGCCCTGATTATTACAAAACAAAAGCCGTGGTGGCCTAGTGGTTCGACCTACCGCCTCTCATGCAGAGGGTCGGGGATTCGATTCCGGCTCGCACCTCTAAGTTTACTTATGTGCGAAATTCAATTTGAATTTACTATTGAGCTTTTCGGTAAAGGAAAACATCGTGAGGAAACCTGCACGCATCTGCGAAGTAATTCAAAGACGTGTGTGAAGTCCCCAATCCGCACTGGGCCCGCGTGGGGACTATAGCCCAAACCCTCTCGTGATGAGAGGAGGCCTGTGCCCAACAGTGGGACGCAACTGGGCTGTAGTAGTAGTAGTAACTAAATAGGTATTTTGTTATCTGTAATCCACCTGTCGTCACTCATTTATTTATTTATTTAAACTTTATTGTACACTTGTTGGCCCGGTGAACTTCGTATCACCAAAGCTAGCTTTAGTCTTTTTTTTCAGCTATTTCTTTAAAAAATTTCCCGATTTCTTTTCTTTCTATACCTTCCCTTTGAATTGTTGAATTTAGAAACAGTCTCCTTACATATCTTTAAGTGAAAGTACTTAGCTTTTATAGTCTTTATTATTTCCGCTATGTACTGTGTAACCACGTCGGGTAATTTGTATTTACCGATGGAATGACAACCTTGTCTTGTTTGTTTTAATTTGTAATTAAAAGATTCTGTAGCCGCGTCCACACTCTCCGATTGCCTCACCTCTTCACAATCTCTTTCTGATTTTACTTAAGTTTAAGTCAGCTTTCCAAAAATTCCACTCAGCTGATAAGCACTTGAGTGGAGAGGAAGGCATAGAAGCAGGAGGCGGACGACTACGCGGTAGTGCAAGCAACCTCAAGTGGTGGGTGATACGCATCCGCTGGCATTAAGGACCCCACTTCATCTTACACCTGGTGACAGCTCAGAGCGTAGGTTACTTGATCTATTTTTTTTTTCATCGCTTCCCGCTTGAAATTCATTCAGTCAAATCTGGGGACACGGTATGATCTAGCTGTAATTTCACCGGTAGGTGTAAAAAACAATTCTTCAAAAGACGACGCCGATGAAAATGAAGGTAATGTTTCGTAAGATTCCGGATGATTTTCACTATATTGTAGTCTTGAGCCGTAACACCAGGCCACGTATTAATCCACCATGTTACAATCAGCTGACGATTATTTTTCTTCAACATACTGGATTATCTATCATTTGACAGAATTTCAAGTGAGAGCCGCCTTGAAAAAAAAAACCGGCCAAGTGCGAGTCGGACTCGCGCACCGAGGGTTCCGTACAAACCTGTAAGGTTTACAAAGTTCGTTTTTTACGACAATCGAGTCATAACTATGGTATTTTTATTGCAAAATGAAATTCATAACATTACAATGGGGAAAGATGGAGTAGCATAAATTTAAGACAAAGATCTTAAAAAATATATATTTTGTAATGTAACTAAAAATTTAAGGTTTTCGGAATTTTTCCTTTATGTGTGCTATAAAACGTTGCTTCATGCCAAATTTCAAGATTCTAGGTCGACTGGAAGTACCCTTTAGGTTTTGATTCCCTTGCGAGTACTTGCGAGTTTCAAAATATGCAGCTTAAATTGCTGTTTCTTTTGATTGCGTTGACATAGAAGTTTGATTTTGTTACAGCTTAAAGGTATTATAGACCTGAGTATTTGGTATGAATTTCAATTTAATACCTCTACGCGTTTATGAGGAAATGGGTAGTAAGGTTAAAATTATTAAAAAAAAATATATTATGTGATGTAACTAAAAATTTATGGTTTTCGTAATTTTTCCTTTATCTATGCTATAAGACGTTGCTTCGTACCAAATTTCAAGATTCTGAGTTCACGGGAAGCACCCTGTAGGTTTTGATTCCCTTGCAAGTGTCGAAAATTTGCGGCATAAACGGCTGTATCTTTTGATTGCGTTGGCTTAGAAGTTTGATTTTTTCACAGCTTCAAGGGACAGTAGACCTGAGTAATTGATATAAATTTCAGCTTCATACCTCCACGCGTTCCTGAGAAAAAGGGTCTTGACAGACGGACGGACAGACGGACAACAAAGTGATCCTATAAGGGTTCCGTTTTTTCCTTTTGAGGTACGGAACCCTAAAAAAGAATATCTACGTGTTCGGAGGCACCTAGCGCCTCAACCCACCATCAGCTTGGCAGCTGACGATCACTAGGATACATGTTACGACCATTATTATTTATGAAAGGGGATGACTGTCTAGATCAGTCGGGTGATCGGTCCTCTATTCGGAACCCCATTTCCCCATGTTACGAGCATGTTAATCATCTCGCAAGTTATCGAGCGGGAGACTATTGGTCATGAAATCTGCTAGTGGCCGGCGGTCTATTCTATTAGTTTTAGACAGATAAACCACTACATATTATAAAATTAAGTCACGCGCCTCGTCTGTCTGTCTGTCTGGATGTTCGCGATAAACTCAATAACCACTGGACGGATTTTAATGCAGTTTTCACAAATAGATAGTGGTTCCTGAGGAAGGTTTTAGTATATAATTTGTTAAGGTTTTCCGTAAATTAGATGAAATACGACAATGTTAACTGAAGATGGCGGAGAAAATCAAGCCGACTGGGAACTTTCATCGAAAACGCTGCCCTTTGAGTTATAACAAAACAATGTATGGAGGAATTGTCTTTCTTATTTAGATCATCAGAAAAGTCCGCGATGGTATATGTCTATCTTCTAATGATAGCATACTATACCCATTTTAATTACTAAAAAAATGGTTCCATATAATGTGTGATTTGGAAAGCTATTAGGTCCTTACATATGAAATTGGCGTTTCATATGGCAGAAATGAAAACGATTTTTTTTTATGAAACTATTTTTTTATTTAGTCAAAGTATGTACCATGGCTATCTATGCACTTTTGCCATCTCGAAGGTAGTTCATTGATTCCTTTACTAAAAAAAGTGTGTGAGCGAGAATCAATAAAATCTTTGAAGGCCGTTTGGACAGCCTCGTGAGAATTGAATTTTTTTCCTTGCATGAAGTTGTCCAAATTCCGAAAAAAATGGTAATCAGTTGGAGCAAGGTCCGGGGAGTATGGTGGGTGTCGAAGACATTCCAGTCGCAGCTCCCGTAGTTTTGCGGCCGTCAAACGTGCCGTATGTGGTCGAGCGTTGTCCTGAAGCAGCAGTGGGCTAGATCGATTGACCAGTCTGGGTTGTTTAATGGCTAGCTTTTCCATCATCGTTTGCAATTGTTGACAATACACATCAGCCGTGATTGTTTGCCCAGATCTTAAGAAACTGTAATGGATGACACCGGCACTAGTCCACCAGACACTTACCAGTACCTTTTTCTGAGTCAACTTTCGTTTCGGGCAGAATTTGGCTGGTTCACCTGGGTTCAACCATTGTGAAGAACGTTTCCGGTTGTCGTACAAGATCCATTTTTCATCACAAGTAACGATACGATTCAAAATGCCTTCATTATTGTGCCGGTTGAGAAGTGAAACGCAACACTCGACGCGTGTTTCTTTGTTTGCGTCGCTCAATTCATGCGGTACCCATTTTTCAAGTTTTTTCACTTTTCCAATTTGTTTCAAGTGAATCAAAATGGTTTTATCACTCACACCGAAGCCTGCCGCTAACTCTGACGTGGTTTGCGATGGATCTGCTTCCACAATTGCTTTTAATTCTTCGTTATCAACTTGTGTCTCCGGCCGTCCACGAGGCTTGTTCTGTAGGTCAAAATTTCCAGAACGGAAACGTTGGAACCAATAACGTACCGTATTTTCTTTTGCAGTAGCTTCCCCATACGCATTGTTAATCCTACGAGCCGTTTCTGCAGCACTAGTGCCGAGGTGAAACTCATATTCGTAAATATAGCGATATTTTAAGTTCTCCATATTGTGAACAGAACGATGTGAAAGAAAAACAAATGACGCGATAACAAATAAATTTCGTAATTCGAACACAGAAATACATGGTCTTAAATTTGAAATAAATTTGAATTTGGAATTCCTAGCCGAACGCCACATATTTTGAATCAAAGTTGCCAGTTCGCCAAACGCCAATTTCATATGTAAGGACCTAATATTTAGAGGGATACAGTAATTAATCCTTATCAATTTAAATACGATAGTTACCAAGCATTTCATGCTCTTTATGATTGCCCTTTACTCCATGCAATTTAAATGAATATCTTAGATATGGAAAAAATAAAAACTTCCATGCGAGAAATTGAATTCAGCGCATATTTAGCTGAGCCGCAGCGGCCTTGTGTTTGGCCATCCCTTTGTGATGCTGATTACAACCAGTAGTTATTGCAATAAGAGTCCAATACGAGTGGCGAGCATAATCGAGCCCTGGAGAAAGGACACAGCACAAGCTACTCATTAAGTTTGGTATACACAGAGTCAGTGTTTACGTTGAAGAAAACTGTTACGTCGGGAATGCTATAACTGAATTCCACGCGGACTAAGTCGTGCATATAAGCTAGTATATATAAACTACCACTAAGGCAGGCTCTGGAAGAGGCCTTCAGCGAAGGGGGCTCTGGTGGGAAGAAATAATTCTTCTTTTTTTACTAACATTGTTTAAACCAGAAATAAAAAGGCTTTTTATTTTCATTTTATTGGATTTTAATAAACTATAGAATTGTTCTCAGGTAAGAAAAAGACTTATGCAGATGAAAGGCAATACTGTTTAATTAACTCATTCACTGCCACCCACACATATATGCGTTTTGCTGACTTTCGCGCAGTGCTTTGAACGCACATGTGCGTTGCAATGTTCCCTTAATGACAGATGTGGTGTGGCACCTGATGAAAGTTCGTAAAACAGAAGTGGCAGTGAATGCCTTAAACCATCTAAAAAATACCTGCACTTGACATTGCTATAGTTTCCTTTGGAGACATTGGATTTAACATTAAACCTGGTATAGCAGGCTGCATCTCTAAGTCACGGAGATCATTTACTTTGACCTTGAGTTCACTCCGAAGTTTGTTTATGAGTATGTTAAGTTGTTTCTGCTCTGTTTCTAACAAAGATTTTGTAGTTTTCAGGTCATGTTTCATAAGGATGGATCCAATAGTGAGCCAATAACTTTTATGCAAACCTTTTGTGACTTCCCTTAGAGCTTCTCTGCATTCATTTCTTCTCTTATCTAATACAATAATCTCATACCTGTCTGCTAACAATTCTTCTGCCAATTTTTCTACAGTTTCTAAATACTTGAAACATTTCTCATGTTGCTCCATAGTCATGTGTCCTAAGATTACAAGTTGCCTCCGTTATATTGTTATAGTATATGCTCAAGTTAGGCTAAGAACAGCATATGACATGTGATGCCTGAAAACAGGAATACCAATTTCAAGTTATAGATGAAAAGGCAACTAGACAAATACCTAATAAATAAGGCCCCCTACATCTATTTTCTTCTTTTTAGTCTTCAAAATAACATTACTCAGCTCGACTCAGCGCAGCGATTCATCGATGTATATTCTTCGAAACAAGCAATGAACATCTGCATTGAAAAAAAAAGCAATTCCGCTTTGTAAATACACGTGCAGCACGTTTAAGCTTGATTTAAACGAGGACAATGTAGTTTTGTTTCACCACTGATTACTTGCATTACTTGGCTTGGCTCTCGCTTTTTTGACACTTGACTCTTGACAATCCTTTTTTTGACAATTGACATTGTGGGTACGTTCCGAATCGCGCTCGGAGCGCTCACAGCACCTTGCATCCTTTTTCCTGTGAGCGCGATTCGGTACGCAAACTGTGAGATTTGTGCATTTGAGTTTCGAATTGCCGTTATGCTGGGTACACACCGGGCCAACGAAGGCCAACGAATGGGTTCTTGGGCAGGGCCAGGGTTGTGGTCGTATCGCACTCAACTTGCTGTAAGCGCGTTACGGAACGCACCCGCTGCGGGCCATGGGTGCTGTCAGCGCAAACGTCAAAGTGACTTTTGACAGCACATTCCCTAATTTAAAAAAAGTATGATGGTACGTTTACATGAGCGGCGTTAAAAACGACATTCTCAGGCACGAGCGTGTAAACAGGCTGTTTATGAACGAGCTCGTGAATATGCACGTGAACGCTGTCGATCGGTCGGCGGTCGGTTTTCGACAAAGATCAAAGGTGAATGTGATCGTGCTCGGGTACCTATTTACACGGTCGGCGTTCAAATCGACGTTCAACGGGCACGTTCACGAGCCCGGGCGCGTGCGTATAAGCGTAGTTAGGCCCATTCCTTACTTGTCGGTGCGGTATCGGTGCAGTAAAATACGCTCGGTGTTTTTTTACCGCGTCCTTACCGAGTGCTTATATTTGAATGGGCGCTTACTGATTGGCGCGGGCTACGCGTTAGCGGGGCGGTATGGCGGTAAGCATGGGGAATACCGCGCCGCGGTACGGGGACCAACGGTGACGCAGTAAAAGCCGTGCATGCCGAGCGCTTACCGCCGTGGTTTCGACCAAAAATGACTGCGAAAAGGCCCACATGGACAATTTTAGTAGCTGAAGCCAATCGCAAATATATACCAATATAGTTTCTTCATTTGACGACGACATTATCTCGGCACAAACAGTTCTGCAAGATTCTACTGTTTTATGCCGAAAGTATACCGCGTAGTGAGGAGATCTGGCCGACATCAGTAAGCTCGCTCGTAAAATGTAAAATACCGCATACAGATAATAATTATCATACCGTCAAGTTAGGAAGGGGTCTTATGAGCGTTGTGAACACTGTGAGCGCTTTGAGCGCGATACGGAACGCACCCAAGGTGACGTGTTCAATTAGCACGGATCCGGAAATGTGAGTGAATGATACGAAGCTTACAGAAAAAAAATGGCGTAGCGTCGCTTCTTGTCTCTTTTCGATTCGATCCGGCTTTCGCAGCGGCGAGATCTGTTCTCATTGTGGTCACGTAGATTGCTATAAATCAATGCGTTAAACACGCTAAATTGTCAAGTCTTGCTGCGTAAAACTCAATATTGAAAGTTAATTTATAGTAGTTGGTTGGTATTTTCGTCTCTTAAATATCGCCATGGATGGTCACGGGCGTGGATTTCGTGGCGGAGGACGAGGTGGTCCACCAGGTCCTAATCAAAGAGGACGTGGTGGTTTCGACATGAGAGGACGGTGAGATACAATTATATCAACCTTTACATTAGATAGAAAGTGTAATTTAACTCTTCTCAAAAGTAAGGTTAGATAGTTTAGCATGCCCGGTAGAACTATTCATGTGAAGTTATTTTACTTTAAAATAGTAATTATGTTGCTTGTAATACGGTGCTGTTTTCCCTTTGTTGAGTGTAAGTGTGCACACGTGTAATGTCTTATTAATCTTCTAGTGGTGGTATGAGGGGTCGCGGCGGACCTATGGGTCCACCCAGGGGTGGCCCAGCCATGCGTGGGGGCCCGCGTGGCTTCCGCGGTAGTCCGATGAGGGGAGGTGGTGGTGATCGAGGAGGGCGAAGCTTCTCGTCAGGACCTCAGGGGCCTGGCCCTCATCCTGTACCTACTATTGAGACCAGAGGAGCGCCTCCCCAAAGTATGTTATTGTTACAATGTCCGTAAACTAAACACCTTCTCTTGCTATGCTTCAGAAAATATTCTTGCTATGCATCAGAAAATATTCATGTCTTTATCATGAAAATGTTTTTCTGAGATTGATTGTGTCACACAGGTTGATATGACGTGTAATGTTGGTCTCACTGAATAATTCTTATTCAACAATCAACATGAAAATAGTAGCAGTAAATAGGATGTCTTATGTACTCACACATGAACATAAACATAATTTAGATCAACTTTGGGTTCTTCTCTTACTTAAAATATAACTACACTTTATTTTTCTCTGTCTGTTTAGGAGGGAATTTCAACCGAGGTGGGCCTGGTGGCATGAGGGGACGAGGAGGAAGAGGTCGTGGCGACTTTGGACAGCGCAATGATAGAGGTGGAGGCATGGGCATGAGAGGTACAGTACAGTCTTGAAATTTTTAACATCTACTGGACCTATTTAAATCTATAGGGACCAATAGAAGTTGAAACATGTGATATCATATATATTCAAAATATGCAGTCACTGTTAACATGTTAATCAATGTCTTTTTGTTTAGGAGGACGTGGAGGTCGCGGTCATGGACCATCAGGTCCAGCTGGTGGCCCACCTGGCCCGCGCATGGGCTCCCATGGTCCGGGAGGACCGCATTCTGAGCAGGGTCCACCACAAGGCCAAGCTCCAGTTGGTGGTTTCAAGAGAGGAATTGGCCCACCACATGGAGGGCCTGGAGGGCCTCCTAACAAACGTGGAAGGTTAGCCACTACCGATAAGTTACCATTTACTGAGGAAGGAAAATGTTTCAAGAATATTTGGATATGGATATTGTTCATAAAATATTTTGTGTAGACCAAACTTTGAATCATTATTTGTTGCGATAAATATATTTCGTTTTATAGCTTGGAAAACACAAATTGTTGAAATATATTTTACCGGATTTCGGAGCTTCTATCCAGATAAAAGTTTCGAAATCAATAGCAAAAATAAAAAGAATCAATGTCTAGACAAGTTGGGGAATAGGTTAGATGTAAAATCAAATTTGTGAAGAATTTAATTAGCTTTCATAATTTAGTACACCAAAATTACCTATCAAACATAATTTTCGAGATTTATACCAAAAAACTGTAAAATGGGGCTATCTATAGGCCCCTTCTCTTAGGACACACCTCGCATGGGTGGGGATATGTTTGTCTCTTAACTATGCCAAAGTTACAAAATGAAATTTTCTGCTTTCTACCATTTTTTTAAATCTATATTAACTAATCTCTATCTAATCTATATTAACCAATCTCTATCTAATCTATATTAACCCTATCTACTATATAAACTCTGTTATTATGTTAAGGTGGTATGGCACCCTCAGTACGTGAACAAATCTTGCATGTCCATAAATACTGATACAATATGTTTTAAATACTTGGTCTTGTTAGCAAAAGTGAGTATAAAAAAAAATATTTTTAGATTTGACGGGCCACGAGGTGGAGGCGGCCGTCCGACTCCTCAAGGCGGTTACCAAACTCCGGCGTCACACAACACTCCATCTAATGGATATGGACCTCCATCGTAAGTTTTGTAAAACAAATTGCTTTTTAAATTACCAAACTAGTCTCATATGATGATCCAGAATTCTTGATAGGAATGTGCCGTCTGATACATAAATGACGCTACTTTTCAAAACTGACAGAAATTGGTATAGAGTTTACAACAGTTTAATTGTAGATCAATATTAATTCTCTGTTTTCTTACAGTCATACTGGCTACCAGCCCTATGAGCAGTCTACGTCGGACCCTTACACCCAGCAGTCTTATGCGCCCAGGTAAAATTATAATTCATTATGATTGCTATATATGCAATATGATTTTAATCAATTCAATGATGATCCAGAATTCTTGATAGGAATGTGCCGTCTTATACACAAATGCAGATAGCAAAAGAACTGACAATGCTTCAGTGAAATATAGTTGCTTTTTATTATATTTTATAAATATTGATCAATGAATTTTGTTTTGGTAGTTCGTACCAAGGCAACTACACGTCGCCTGCGCCTGCTCAACCCAATTCGGGTTACAGTACATATGGGTATGCAGCTGAAGAAGGTTATGGGTGAGCATGCAAACTGATACAGACGGAGCAGTTCCCATACTGAGGATTGAAGATTCATCGAAATTATTTTTCTTTGCACTGATTTAGAATCACACCATTGACACCATTCTATTAGATTAATTTAAATACGACACCGCCATGCCCACAATGCCTATGTAACGTCCGTTAAACGTGGCGCTAGCTGTCATACCATACAAAAACGTCATTTTCTTGAGTGAAAATTTTGGCGTCCATGTTTAACGGACATTAACTTTTTATGTAAACAAGGCGAAGTCAATGAAAATCAAACTTTAAAACAAATTTGCTGATGTGAGTTGTGTGTGTACTATGCGATAGTGCGAGTTAAGGGTAAAGGGTAAGAGCATATCCAGAGCTTAAAACGCTTTAAGTATTTAAAAAATTCAATCTGAAAATTAGTGTAATCAAAATACATGCCATGTTCCTTCCTTGTACTTTCAAGTATGGTGGTGTCTTTGCATTGAGCCCGGGCCACACCGAATGCCTCTGCAGCGCGTCTGCGGCTTGAATGTGTCTGTATAGCATTAGACCGCGTCGCGACACCGCGCACCGCTTGCGAGCCGTCCGGCAGCCGCGCAGCAGCCGCACGGCTCGCAGGCGGTGTGATAGGTCAATTAATGCTATACAGATGCTGGCGAGCCGCAGACGCGCTACAGACGCATTCGATGTGACCCGGGCTTTAAGATGAACATATGTATACAAATTAATGTAAATGAGAACGCGATTTGTTGCAGCGCTGGGAACACAGCCGGTGCTGGCGACGCCGGTTACGGCGCGGCGGAGCCTGCATACGGCGGCCCCGCTCCCGCCTACGATTCTTACTCACAGCCCGCCTACAACTCCTACCAGCAACCACAGCAGCATTATGACAACAACTACGGTAAGTACTAACCCACTTTATCCATGGAAATTACCACATTTCTTCCAGCTCTACTTACGATTTTGAAAACACTTGGCCCGTCACATACATTCGTAATTCCGTAACGGAATTCCGAACGCATGCCCGCCATAAAAAATGTATAGAACTGCCACATACACGCAGTAGTTTTCCGCTCGGAGTTCCGAACTGAATGTATGTGGCAGGTCTACACGTTTGTATGGCCGGCATGCGTTCGGAAGCGCGGGATTCCGTATCTGAATTCCGACTGTATGTGGCGGGCCTTACGCTTTCGTTTTGCTGTTTATAAATTATACAAACATTGCTACTTTAGTTACCAAATTTTGTCGAATTAAAAGCAATCAATTATTAATGTAATAAATGTTTTGAAAATCAGTTTGTAGTCTCGGATATCCAATATCGCATGCTTAAAATAAATAACGAATTAAAGGTGCACAATGTCCAGCTGGTGTCTTTAACCATATGGGGTTTAGAAACCCCTTTGTCGTCCATGTACCTAAAGGGTGCGTACACAAGTCATTTATGTGTTAGACAGTTAATTAGTTACTATCACAGATGTAACTACTTCAATTCTGGTTTATTTCTTTAGAGAGTTTCGCTGATTTAAACAATAGGTATGAAAGAAGTAGGCGTGTTAATTACACAATACTAGTTGATGACTCCAAGTTACATAAATGAGGAGTGAGATAAACAAGCGTGATGGCTTGAATGTTTAGGTTGACATACATCATATGTTAATTCTACCATGCCATGGTACACACCTACATGGTATAAATTGTAAATAGTAAGGTGATAAGCAAAATAGGATTATAAATTTCAGAGTATAAAGAAGGAGAATTATAATATAATAGTAATATGTGGAAACAAACAAATGCACAGAGCCTAATTGGGTCACTGTCAAAACATTGATATTATCACGGAAAGGGTAGGTATAGCCAGGTAAACATGGTCGAAGTGCCTCTAGCGAACAAAAAGATTTTGCTTTTACCGGGTTATTAACCTTAATTATGTATGTGCTTTCACCAAATTTTAACCCTTAAATGCTTGTGGTTTTTGAGAATTCACAAAAAAGGAAAAATATTTTTATTTCGCTGTAGCCAAACTACTTATCCAAGTACTTTGTAAATTTGGATATAATATCGTTTTTTGAAAGAAAAAAAATACGATATATTTTTCATAAAAAAGTAATAATATTCGAGTAGAAAGTAAAAAAAAATTGCGTGTATACGCTATAAGAAACGCACTACATGAATTCAAAAGACAGGGCAGCACAGCGCTAATCATTAACTAGTATCATTTATAGTAAGATAGTCTATTTAATCTATGGTTTTTTTAATCCACCCAGTGGTGGATTAAAAAACCATTTTATTTTCGCTCAGTTCTGAGCTGTTAAAGAAAAAAAATATTATGACGGCCCCGTGTGGGTATAATAGCCCAAACCCTCTCGTGATGAGAGGAGGCCTGTGCCCAGCAGTGGGAAGCAAATAGGCTGTAGTAGTAGGAGTAGTTTATCGTGAGCAAATATCAATTAAACATTTTTCTTACCATGGCGAAAAAATTAAAGTAAATACTGGAATCGATAGTCGATACTGTGGGTTAAATCGTTTTAATCCACTAAGCTCCACTTCCACCAAGCCGCTAACCTCAGGTTAACCGCTCAGATTTATTTGTATGAATTTGACGTGGGTGAAAAGGCTAATCCGAGGTTAGCGGCATGGTGCAAGTAGGGCTGTCATAGAATGGTAAGGTGAACCTAGAATGACAGCCTTCATGCAAATCAGCTTACGCCCGAAATAGTACATTACAGACCTACGCGGAGAGAAAATCTCACTTCTTGGCCAAGGCAAGACGTAAAAGTTTTGACAAACCACGGGTGGTGAATTCGTAAATGTCCCAGATCGCAGGTTTCTGTGGCCCGAACCAATTTTCTCTCCGCGTAGCGGGCAGAAAATCCCACTTTATGGCTAAGGGTGATGTAAAGTATTAAATGCGATAATGGATATCGCTGTCTAACTAGCATGAAAATTACAAGCGCCCCTGGATTTTGCTCACATACAGAGCTTTTCGGATGTACGCCGCAATGTAAGGAGATTATAATTCTATACATATAAGGGTCGTACGCATTTTCACTGTGAGTTAGGTCACAGAATCTTTCCTGTGAACAGTTCAAATATTACTTATCTGTAATTATGACAAAAAGAAAAAAGTTATAGGATACACCGTATTTTTGTAGATATGCGTTAACTTCTTCATAGTGGTTGGTACGGTACATTAACAGATACAATAGCGTAAATGAGTTTTTGTAACTTTCGAAAAAAAAACTTTCATACAAAATAAATCAATATTGCACTTTCGAGTAATGCAAAAGGCCCTAAGTTACTACTGTTTCCCGAACGACTCTTCGCACCTTAGTTTCTTCGAGCTAATAAAGTATAACTGTAAAAAAAAAAGACAATTAATACCTGAAGAATGTTCCCTTCAAATGAACGTATATAAAAAAACACGATGTATAACCCAGCCCGTGAACTAATTGCGTTGTCCACAGAAAAGACGCCTGTTTTCACAAACTGTGTAGGACCCATAATTTCCTGGTTTCTGACCAACTGGGTCAGACGAGTATATATAAAAATTTGTCTGTGTTAGTCTGTCTAAAACTCGTGAACTGCTGCAACGATTTGCCTGATTCTTTTATTGTTTTATTTCCTGTGATTGAGGGACTGTTTTAAAAGGACAAAAAATCGGAAAAATTCTACATTGGACAGCTTAAGAAAAGAAAAATATTTTTGTATGGGATTATTCTTTGTGGTGGTAAATAGTTAACTGGATCAACTAGTAGTAAATAGACTAGTAGTAGATGAAGCAATCAGTTAATTGTAAGATTACAATTCGGTACTCTTGACAAGGCCAATCGATAAAATACAGAACTTTTAATCACTCGTTGAATATTTAAAAGTAATGATTTGATGCCACAAAACGAAGACGTCACCCTACATACACCATTTGTACGACAGTTCGATATGAAAGCTGCGTTTCGACGTTCAATAAAAAGTTTCTGATCCAACTGCTCAGTCAAGTAGCCAATAGCAGATGTAGAGTTAACTGTGTTCCTTTTTTTCTCACAGTACATGTTATGGTAATAGCACATAAGTAAACAGTAAGCGTAGCACGTAAGCGTTATAAACTGCAATTTGACGTCTAAACCATCTATTTCATTGTTTGCATTGCAGGAAGTTGGTGAACTCTTTGAATATTAAAGGGATTAATTAGGAGTTAAGCCTTTAACTCGAAATTAATGTAGCTGTATCCTTAAAGCTAATGAAGATTTACCTTGGCAAAAAAGTCTTAAGAAAATGAATGGGACCCCAACTACATACTATCGCTTATGGATATCATCGCTAACAGGATCATATTACATTATTTTAAAGCTTTCACTGTGAAACTCTTCTATACAATTTTAAAATCGCCGTTTTTATTTATCATGTCATTGTATATTTTAATTAGAAATACGTAAAATCCACATATTGACTCGAAAATTATTGACGCATTTGAGCGTTACCTGTAATGAAAATACTTTTTTGCCAAGCTTGGTATTCATACCATTCAAAATAATTACGTGTTGACAAAAAGTATAGTATAATTTTACAAAAAATAACTTATACATAGACAGATTCATAAAATGCACTGATAAAAAACAATATATCTGAGCATCATTCATGAGCTTTATTTGAGAATTTGAATCTTGATTCAAAACAACATTATTATTATTTTATCTAGTAATGTATAAGTTTCAATCTGTCGGCTGACAGGCAAATATGTTTTAGATTTTAAGAAACCGAGTCGAAATAAAATAAAATACTGAACAATATTCGTTGTACTCTTTATTTTCGACTTGAATATTACACAAATTATACCTAATTATACTAAATGTAGGTGATTCTTGATTCTGAATAAATTCATATCGACTGTGAGGTCATTTTAACTATTAGGACTCTGAACATTACAAAGATATGGAAAATTACAAGATATGCTATCCTATATTGGATTTACGAAACAAATGCGATATTTAAAAAATCGCTTATTATTCGTATTGATATTAAACAATGCAATTGGATTTACGAAACAAATGCGATATTAAAAAAAAACGCTTGTTATTCGTATTGATATTAAACGATGCAAGTGGTTTCGAGGCTCTAAAATGGGAACATAATTCTCTTGAAGAAAATCAGGACGCAACATTATGTACTTACTTTAAAGAATGCATTATTTTCTATCTGGTATCATGTAAATAGGGTATGATATAGATAGCGAATTATAGTATCTAATATAAGGCGGCGAAATTACTACTGTAAGGAACAAAGAAAAATATATCAGGAGAGCCTGGTGAAACAATAAGGTTAAAATGCGTCTATACTCTGGAATTACACCACAGGTCTTAAAAAATAAGAACCATGTCAACCCAATGAAGAAAATGCCAATCATATGCATTGTTCAATTTTAGTGGGTAAAATCAAATCCACAGGCACTTTCTGCTTACGAATGAAAAGAGTAAGGACGTGTAATGAAGAGGTGTAATGATTTTGGTAACTCTTGTACTGATCAATAGTAGATTGATAGCCAAGGGTTGGGAGACCCATTTCACCTGAGATATTTCTGGCGCTCAAATGAAGTGAAATGGGTAATTTCAACCGCCAAGGGTTGGGAGACCCATTTCACCTGAGATATTTCTGGCGCTCAAATGAAGTGAAATGGGTAATTTCAACCGCGTTAAACACTACTTTTCATTTCGACTGTGAGGAAAGTAAAATACACGCACCTTTTATAAAACAGATATATTTTACCGATATTCAAAATCTAACGTTTTAGCACTAGCCGAATTTGACGAAATGAAAAGTAGAGTGTTTAACTCGTGTGAAATTACCCATTTCACCCTCGAACTATTGGCGCTGTCACTTCGTTCAGCGCCAGAAATATCTCAGGTGAAATGGGTTCACTTTCAACCCTTGGTTAACGATTTACTATTTTTTGCTGCTATCTAAATGGCTCTCACGCAACATAATTTAAGAGCACTATCACATTCAGCTGACGTTCTCGCTCGCTCTAGCGGCCACTGTAGGTATGTAAACATTAAGAGATAGCGACATATCAACACGAAAAGGTGACGAAATATGTGATGGTTTAAACCTTTCGCAAGAGTAAAATGTGGAAAACATACATTATAATTATAAGCGTTACGATGGAGATAACTGTCTAATTTATACAGAACTTCGGACTTATTTCTAAGGATTTAGTCAAATAATAATTTGCTGAAAAAAATTGTGCCGTAAAAGGAAAGAAGAGAAAACGTGCGTAAATAAGTGTCGAGTATAGGATGTTCTTAAACGATCAATTCCATAAGTCGAGAGATACAGTAAGACTTTATTTTAGCGAAACATTTTAGGAAGAAGTTATTATTATTTAATTGAAATATGCTATAAAACTACAGTCTAATTAAGTTTCAAGCGCTGAAAATGAACTAACTTTATTAAGCATTGGTTATTTATCGGAAACAAGAGGGGTGAGAGCGTTATCACATTATCCGATCCGATATCGGTGTCGGACGTAAAATGTATGAAATATCCGTATCCTATCGTTGATATCGGATACGCGTTAATTTTGTACGTATGAAACTTGGCATGTATAATGCAACTTGGATGACAATAAAATATGGTACCACCGAGCTGATGTTATGATGAAGCTTGAAGGTGAGCATGGAAAAGTCAAAGCGTTGTTTAGTTTCGTAAACTATTAACTTATGTTCTGGATATTGACTCTATTTTTGAATTGAAAGATTGGAGTCGCGTCAAATGGTAAGTTATATGACTGCAGTCTTTTTGACCACGTAAGGGTAGGGTGAGTATTTTTTTATGCCTTTTTTTCTTAAGTTAGAATGGCCAAAACGTACACGTTTTGCAGAGAAAGGATTTTTTTTTATTTTTCACCATACCCTTCCGTGGTGAAAGACTATAAAAGAAGTGTTGGATTACTATTACTATGTACACAAAAAAACCGGAACCCAATGAATAGGCAATAGTATATTACAGACCTAGGAAGGTGAATTAGTTTATGTCCCAGATCGCAGGTGTTTGTGGCCCGAACCGAAAGCGAGGACCAAAAATGTGCGATCTGGGGCTTTACGAATGACCGCCCGTGGTTAGTCTAAAGTTTTACGTCTTGCCTTGGCTAGGAAGTGAAATTTTCTCCCCGGGTAGCGTAAAAATAATACTATTACTAGTGTTATTACAATATTGACTCAAAAGCATGGAGTTAATAAAACCATTATATTATAGTAGGAGATCTAAGGAATATAGTTAATTTATATATATATATATATATATATATATATTAATATATATACGCTCATCTGTTATTTCAGGCAACCCAAGATTAAATGAAAGTGTAATAATAATAACGCATTCACTGCCACTTCTTTTTACGAACTTACGCCAGGTGCCACATCTGTCATTAAGGGAACATTGCAACGCACATGTGCGTTCAAGGCACTACGGGAAAGTCAGCAAAACGCATATATGCGTTGGTTGCAGTGAATGCGTTAAGCTTTTCCACGCCTTTCCATCCTTTTGATGTAAAAAAAGTATAGAATCGCTACAAAAGTCGCAGTGGCCGAGGGCTCTTAGTCTGGCTAAACGCAAGACGTTATCACGTCAAAAGTAAAAATACTTTGTATGGGAATCAGTGGTGATACGAAGTTCACCGGACCATCTAGTCATTTATAGATGTCGAGCTTTAGGGGACATATGAAATTAATTAAATAATAAAAAAACAGTCGGTTTCTTAAAATATATTTAAAAAAAAACGAAAACAAGACAGTAGCCGCTAAGAACGTAACACCTAACGATTTCTATAGTCGGCTCCCATTATTAAGAAGATTTTTGCCTACATTTGAATGGGTCCCGACTGTACAAATCGGTAGGCGTAAGTTACGGAATTTATAATAACGTTACGCAGCGTAACATTCTTAGCGGCTACTAACTAGTCTTGTTTTCGTTTCTTTTTAGGGTTCCGAAGTCCACAAGGAACCCTTATAGTTTCGCCATGTCCGTCCGTCCGTCCGTCCGTCCGTCTGTCCGCACTATTGCTCGGAGATGCTTAGGTCTAGAGAGCTGTAATTTGGCATGAATATGCATATTAGTTACGCTAACAAAGTGGTACAATAAAATTTTGAAATAATTTTTTTTATAGTGTACCTCCCCTACTCGTAAAGCGGGGATGTAATTTTTTTTCTTGCGTACCCCATGGTGCGGCATATCGTTGAATAGGTCTTAAAAAAATATTGTGGGTTTGTTAAAACCATTTTTTGATTAAGTGATGCGTTTGTGAAATATTAAGCTTTAAAGTGCTATTTTTTGTTAGAGTCACGTGTCCCCCCCCCTGCCAGCTAAATGGTGGTATTTGGATGGCTGAAAATCACGGTTGTGGCATATATAACGTAGTTGAAAGGAAAACTATCAGAGCTAAGTAGGCTGTACAAACTTACGAGTAATAGTCGACCAACTTATAATGATGTTTTTTCTCGAGCGGCAGGGGCGTCGGGCGGGCACGTCATACCACAGGCTAGCTAGATGCTAATAAGTCTTAGAAAGGTACTGTGGGCATCCTCAACTTCGGAACCCTATAATTTGCGCGTGGCCCGACACGCACTTGGCCGGTTTTTTTTATTTACGATTAATCCAGAAGGGTCAGTAGGGAGAAGTCAGAAAGTATTAGAGATAGCGTCATCTGTTATTAAGATTTTTTTTATCTCATACATAACCGGGAATTGATTCATATGAATGACAAAATTTTGCAAATCATTTAAATTGTGGGAATTTCAGTCTAATGTTTCGTTGTTTACACAAGATTTCATAGCAAAATTTGGTCCTTATACTTTTAGGATCAATTATACAAACAAAATACTACACGCGATTACATAAAGCATATTGACCAGGTTCGATTCCCGGTTATGTATGAGAGTTAGAAGAAAGTATCAATGTCATTATTATTACATCACATGACGATGAAGAAAATCATCTAAAATTGAAGCCATAGTTGGTTCCTACGAACAGATTTCGCTATCTCTTATAGGTATAGGCTTACACAACTTAGAAGGCGCGTGGATTTAGCAATAATAGTCTGCGTCAACGGCTGAAGTGCTTCGCCGCGCGCTTTCTAAGTTGTGTCGTGCTATAGTTTCTGACTTCTCCATACTGACCCACTTGGATTGATCACCCTGTCTGTATTTTAAGCAGTCTGGTTTTTAATTAGTAAATTAATTTCTTAATAGTAGTAGTATATTGGATTTTTGTTGTGAAAAGGATGATGTGAACTTAATATGTATAGTAGAGCTCCCGATATCCGTGTTCACTACACGCCGCACCGTAGCTCCATGCCATGTTCTTATTTTCTTAAGCCCGGCGGTACTCGCAGGTCACGAATTTCACTGACACGCCAGATATGTTGCCGTGTCTAACTGGTACATGAAACTCGGACGACCGTGAGCCCTAATATTGAGTTAATTTCAAATTTATAATTAAAATCAACTCTCACGCGGTCAAGGGAGATAAATACCCCATACGATACGAATTTGTACAAGTATAAAGTCAGTCGGGCCAAGTGGGTATATGCTAGCGAATTTAAGTGCGCTTAAATTGAATTTTCGGTCTTGACACCTTGTTGTGAATAATATCAACTGTTGCAGTAGTATTATATTTTGCGTGTATTAAAAATCTCGTTAGTCTATTGACTTGTAAATTAGGTGCACTTAGACCACTTGCCCCGACTGACTTTATACGTACCTATTAAGATACAAATTGGCATGGGATTTTTTTCTCCTATAACCGCGTGAGGATTGAATTCAGACTAGATGTCGACTATACATGTTATGGAACAAGAACAGATTATATAATTTAATCTTATAGGGGAGTAAAAAAAATATCAGGAGAAGTATGCTATCCTAGTTATGGGTTAAATTAATGGTTAATGCAGTTATTTTCTGAAATCAAAATCTTCTCTTCTCTTTATTGTACTTTACGTATGTATGGTATTAAAATGAAATCTCTTGCAGAAAAATAGTATTTAAGTAAAAAGTAATTTGAGAGTTAAGTTTCTTTTTCACATAGGCTCTCCGAGGTATTAGATGATCTAAATGGACCAGAAAATATACTCTGCATTGAAGAATGTTGACCTACATTTTTGAAATACTGGTTGATATACAGGTAACCATTTTGTCGTTTTTGTTAAGTTAAGATACTGTAATGTATTTTTTGAAACTTACTGATGGATGAGATACCAACTCTAATACCTACTCAAGGATATAGTGAATATGAAATTAAGGTTATTGAATTAGGAAAGTGTCAAATTATGATGCAAATATAACAAGTCTTATTGTGGATTTGGATTACAAAAAATGAAAATATATAAAAATCGATACAAGCTATCACGATACAGATTTGTGAAAATACTGTACTATTAAAATAACAATAATACAGTAACAATTGATACTGTTAGTATTATTATGAAAGTGCTGTGCTGTATCAGTAAGTTTAAGATACAGATTTGTTAGTATGTAAGAAAACGAATGAAATACCTACTTAACTTAAAGAGTAGCGCTGTTCATTTCCGTTTGCAAGATAATGCAATTTGCATTTCGGAACACGAATACCGTAGTATAAATGGTATAAGATATGAAATGTCTCGATTGTGTCAAACAGAGATGAGAAACTAAAAATGTTATATGTTGAAATTGACATTTAATTTTAATAGTTGTTTACTCTAAAGCGAATTCTTTTACATGTGGTCAAGTAAGGAGCACTACGCGTAGCCGAATCGTCATCGATTCGTAAGGCAAATTGATCAGATATCAAGAAGCCTATGTAAAAAAAATGAATTAAAATGAATATCTTTGTAAAATGCGGTAAAATATTATATTACATTTGGTCAGGATTCTCTAGACAAGCGTAAAGTTTTCATTTTCACCTTAACTCTTTGTTATAGTTGCCCACGATATCCAATTATCGAGCCCATAACGAAGTGTTGAGATCAACCTAAATATTTACGTGAAATTAATGCTTTTTTTTTCCTTTCAGATATCAGGTGACGCAAAAACCTAGGCGAGAATGGAATAATTCCTTAAAATGAAAGGCTGTGCTGATTGGCGCATCGCGAGTTTATAGAATTTCAGGTATAAAAAGGATTTTATTGATATTTTTTTTTTTTTTTATTACAAATGGGCTTGCGTTTGACCCTGATCACACCTGATGGAAAGTAATGATAGGGTCTAAGGTGGAACACGCTTACCCAGAAGATGCCTATTCACTCTAGACTTGAATACACCAAGATTATAGGAGCTGGGGAACACACACGCAGGGAGGGAATTCCATAGTTTAGCAGTGCGAACAAGAAAAGATTTAGAGCATCGCTTTGTACGACTCATGGGAAACTCAACCACATGAGGATGGAAACCCTCCCGTCGTCTAGTAGTCCGATGATATGGATGATATGGTATTGGAGACGTCAAGAGAACATAATGCAGTAGATATTATTATATATATCTTACATGCCATGACTTGAAATATTATGAGATGGCTTATCGAAACTATGTCTAAAGCAAGGTTTAAACGAAACCAGTAACGCTGGCGCTAGGCCCCAATTCCCCACCCCAGACAGCCAGCGCTGGCCTGGCCCGTGTTGTTAGATGAGGCCAACTGGATTCATTCATTTATGTAATTCCTGGATCGATCTTGCGATGTGTTCACTTTTAATGTTTAAAAATGAGTTCGGGACAAAAATGCGGAAATCGCAAAAGTATTTCAAATACCTACTCTTCGCTTTTTTTTAATTCATCGTTAGTCAGTCCTTCATTCATTCCACTACGCAGGGCTTCTAGTGCCAAAGAGCGTATTTGCTTATTTTTGCAAGCATCGCAACGCTTATCCCACTAGCATTCGTGTTTTCTATATGTTATAGCTGAACAAATTTTAATGTTTCGCCCTCATTCCATTTCCTTTCCATCGCGGAAAATCTTAACAAAATGAAAACCGTCACAAGCGATTTAGGTACTTTAGTAGATTTAGGTTTTTCCGCTGCTAATCCGATATCAACCAAACTCACCAATGCTGACCTCACCAGATGAAAACAAAGCGGAAAGATCCGAGGCATCATGGCATCAGGCAGGCAGGCGTTGTTGACTATAAATATAGTTATATACTGACAGCATTGGTGCGGTTAGTTGATATCAGATTTGCAGCGAAAAAGCAAAGAGGTTGTCATCTCGTATCGATTTCCGCAAATAGGGATGACGACAACTTTTTTTTCTTAGTCTATCAGGAAGATTATTGAAAAGTATTGGACACGTATTTTTCTTTTATCACGTAATCAAACTTATACGGAGATATATTGAGTTGAAATGTCGCGTGACGTCACGGTTAGGTACGATTTATACCTAACGGTGACGTAGTTAGCCCCCTCTCTCCAACTTTAATGCGTTTTAACATAGTCATTCTTTGTTAATTTGATAAAACAAAAAATACGTGTCTAATATATTTTTATTACCTGACTGATGGACTAATTAGAATTTCGATTTCTTCACCCGGTCGTCATCCCTATTAACGCCTGATTCTATCAATCTCAACAAAAACAAGGCCAGGTTTACACGGAGCCAGCGCAGGCACGCCACTAGACGTACATTGCTGGTTTCGAGATAAGTCTTAATAGCCTTATTGAAATAAGCAACGAACGGCTACCAGCGCTGGTCCCGTTTAAAAAGTTTTTTAAAACTAAGGCCATTAAAGACCTAAGGGGTCATCCACATATTAAGGCTCATTTACATTCAGCCGAAGTGGGCAGGGAAATGCTCACTACGGCCGAATATAAATCTGGTAATACGTACAGCGTAAGGGGGAGGGGGGTCATGCCAAACGTGATAGTACATGTTAAAGGGATACCCAAACGTCTGACATGGGGAGGGGTTCAAAAAGTAAATTTTGCGTGACCTAAGATGTGGACGGCCCCTAATGAACTTAAACAACAAGTCCCGTCTCAAACTAACTTGTTTTTTTTTTCTTCTTCTAGGTGACAGCAGAGAATTAACAGCTATGGAACAAGATCCAAGATGGTACGGTGTCTCCACTCCATCTAGCGGATTAAATTCATTACGCTTATGTTGTGAAAAAAATGTCAATATAAATACTATTGGAATGAGAACTGCTTTAATTATTTTTGTCCCTCCCTGGGTAAATTACGTGACGAGGGGTATCAGACAGAACCTTAGTTAGGGAAAAGCATAAAATGGGTAAAGACTTTTACTTTGTTGTGACTAGGCTTTACTACCTACTCCATAATAAACGCTCATGTGTATCATATTGAATTTTTTCGCTTAACGCGCCGCCCAGCACCCTGCCCGTCGCGTCTCTATGCCCTGAAAGAGACCTTACGTAAGGGTACTCTTATGTCGGATTTAAGGGGTTGGCAAGCCCACTCCTATGTAGGTTACACGAAGGTGTTTTACTGACAGTGTGGAGAAACTCGAATCTATGGAGATAGATTCAGACAGTCAGGCGGGAAACAACGCTTTTATATGAAATAGTACATTACAGACCTAGGGTGGTGAATTCGTAAATGTCCCAGATCGCAGGATTCTGTGGCCCGAACCGAAGGTGAGGGACATAAATATGCGATCTGGGGCTTAACGAATTACCGCCCGTGGTTTGTCAAAAGTTTTACGTCTTGCCTTGGCCAAGAAGTGAGATTTTCTCTCCACGTAGCGGGCAGAAAATCCCACTTTCTGGCCAAGGGTGATGTAAAATTATTTATTAACTACCTAGGCTAGTAGAGATCTACTATCTAAAGTCCAAAACGCTCCAATGTATTTAAAAAGCACCACCAACACTCAACACATGTGTGCGTGCTGAGACAGCCATCAACTATGTGACGAGTGTTGGTGGTGCTTTTAAAAAAATGAAAATAAAATTGAAGCGTTTTGAAATGTAAAAGCGCGGGACTTAAGATTGTAGATCTCTAGCTAGCGAGGGATTTTTAGCTGTCACCCGACCCAAGGTGTATAATATTGCTACTCTTGTGCACTGTTTTTCAGTCCTATGAGGAAACCAGAAGCAGCAGGGAGCAAAATCGTAATTTGCTCCCTTCCCTGTTAGCGGGGCGGGAATGGAGAGGGAGCAATAGCAATAAGAGATAATCTGCTATAGGAAGTCCCCCCCCCCCTCCACAATTCAAAGTCGTTCAATGTATTAAGTGTTAATGGTGCTTTTTAACCCTTTGAACGCCAAGGACACCAAGTTGCCTAATACTGCCGTGCCTACCACGCCAAGAGCACCAAAAGTTGTCTACGCTAAGGTAGGTAGTTTAAATACTCGCGCAAGCGATTGTGGCCCTTAAGGTGGCACACCGCAAGATTGTGTTCTAAGACTCTGAATACTCCATAGTTGGTTCTGTATGAACCGGTCACTGCCCTATTTTTTTAGTCTGACAAAAAGAGCTGGAAGCTTGCAGCTTGTTTGTGCCCCAAGGGTCGTTACGCTCAATGGAACAATGCTTGGAACATCGGCGTAGGGTTCACTTATACTCATGTGGAATGAGTGAGAAAACTATGGTGGAGTGGTAAAATTCAAAACTTGGTAGCTTTTTTTACAATTTTATTTTTAAATTACGCGGTGGCTTCAGGTAGCGTGGTGATGATGTCAGAGTCACCAGGGTCCGTGATGGCGAGGGTGCATACTCTGTAGTATTTTCCGCACGCAGTGCCCAGCTCGATGTTGTTGCCGCTGTAATGGTGGACGCCAGTTTTCGCCAAATACGCGTAATACTCTATCTCGGATTTCCTGAAATAAATATTATTATTAGATATTAAACAAATTGTCAGTACGGTTTAAATTGCTCATCAAGGGGGAACGGAGTATGGTGAATTAGAATTACAATATGCCTACACATCCTAGGTATTTTGCAGCTAAATCTTGTATATGCCATTGAAATATTTACTAATGCTAGCCCAGGAAAAAAGGGGATTGTTTTCATTGATGCTAAGACAAAAGATTTGCAAAGAGTAAGAGAATAATTATGCAGAAATCCATCATTTGGTAATATATATAATTTCACTGCTAAACTTAAAAACATGAGGCACGCTTGATCTATGGCTGATCACCAGCCTAACAGACTCTACAGTATTCAAGTGAAGTCTCAACTCAGACCAGGCTCGCAACAGTGAATGTGTAGGGCACACACAAATCAATTTTCAAATGTTAAATTGTGAAAAATTACAGATAATTTTGCCACCTGCCAAATAAGAATGTTTTGTGCAATAATACAACAAGTGGCTCTGAGAGCTGTAGACCTCGCTAAACTTTCACTAATTTCAGCATAGAAATGAAAGTCAACAAAAAAGTCCATTTTGAAATAGGTCACAACTTTTTATCCGGATGTTGGTTTTCTTCAATAGGTTGCAGGTATGACCAGATATAAGAAAGATTTTTGGCCAAGTTGAAACGGCGATGCTTCGCTTGCTTGGTCAAAAAATACAATTGTTATAATTTACACACACAGCAAATGTGCTGTCAATGGAACTAAGTTTGAAAAAAATTCACTTTCATAAAATGATGAAATGCTCACCTGATCACAGATGATGTTCATCAAAGGTTTCAAAGACTACTCCATAGGTTTCCCTTAGAGCTCATGAACCAGTAAAGCATAGTGATCGTTATTTTGAAATTCATATTAAACTGTATTAGAATGTCTTACTGTGTTCATAATCAGGGAATCCATACTTCTTTGTCTTGTTAAGACTCCATATGGTTGTCCAAGTTCCGAGACAGTCCATTAAATTATACAAAGATTAATAAGACTGTAAGAACTTAAAGACAACTAACTTCCCTCCGTAAGTAAACCGGGAAACTCTACTTCTCAGTAGTCTCACCTTAGAGGAGGGGCATTCTTCGCAATGATGACCAGTTTCGCCTTGCCCTGACGAAGCGTCTTCAGGGTCTGCTTGTATCCCAGACAGTATTTGCCGGATTTCATAACCAGCGCCAAGCGCGAGTTGATAGACTCGATGGTCTTTTTCTGTAAACAAGTGATATAATTAAGGAAACAATCGTGGCACTGTGAACTAACCTAACCTTAAAGTGTACGTGTGTAACCTAAAAAGAACATGTTTGCGACATCTCAGCGTCACTAATTTATAAAAAATTGTGAGCCTATCATGTAACATTATTAATTTAGGACTTAAACATGATAAGTTATACAGGATAAAAACCGGTATAACCAAGACAAGTCCAATAATATTTTACACGTGGTCGTACGTACCTGTTTCTTGGCTGCAACCATTGTGATAATGTGTAGCAACGAATTCTGTAACAATGAATAACAATGTTGGAATTGGAATTCTAATAATTATTTCACGTCAACCTGTGACAATGCAGACTGAATTTTATAAAAAAAATTAAATAGATACGTACGCCTCGACGACTGCTCAATCGGACAAAGAAAGAATGAACGAACGATAACGAAGAGTGAGATTATTGAATGAATGGCATGGTGGAAGGAAGGAACGGAAGGACGGAACCAGCGACACTTCCATTTTTTTTTTCAACTTTTGGTGCGTTTACATAAACGGCGTTCAAAACGACATTCACGGGCGCGTTCACAGGCACGAGCGTATAAACAGGCTGATTTTGAACGCGCTCGTGAACGTGAACGCCGTCGATCGGTCGGCTGGTGCGATCGCGTTAGTATCGCTTGCACCTTTGTGCCGTACGGACGATACGACTTGCCGAATAAAATTAATTTAAAAATGCCAATTTGTCGGAATGGTCAAACGACCAAAATTTTACATTTCCTGGGGTGTTACCAAGTAGAACCAATAATATGGACCCCCTCAAATAAGCAACATAAATTTAAAAAAATGTTTCAGATGCTTAGGAGAGGTTGACAAACTCATGAAGGAGTTCAAGCGGAGAAAAGAAGTACTTATGGGCACACTATATCTCTTTTCCGTGGAAATTGCATCTTTCCGAAATAAAAAGAAGCCTACCAACTATCTCCATATCAAATTTCATTGAAATCGGTCCAGAGGCTTAAACGTGAATAGGTAACAAACAGACAGAATTCGAAAGTAACTGTAATTTCGCATTCATAATATTAGTTCGGGTGGATTTAGACGCAAACTGAAAAAAAAAACATCATCGTCATCATTTTGTTTCTTTTTCCTATAAAAGTAAATGATATCCAAAGCATTTCGCCCCCGCGAGATTAACGTCCTCGTCGTCTGCTATCCTTGCACTGACTAGCACGCCCGCGGGAGTGTAAACACCCTGCTTTTATTGCGTTCAACACGACGTTCACGGGCACGTTTACGAGCCCGGGCGCGTGTATGGAAACGTATTATTATTGGTATAGATGCTAGGCAATTGTAAAACATTAGAGAGTGCGCCCACGGGTGACTTTTATCGCTGTGACAAAAAGTTTCTGTCACCTCAAAAGTCATGTCTCCATAGCGAACTGAAGAAAAGTCACGCGTGACAAAAGTCACCCGTGGGCGCATTTCCATACATATCCTTGGACTTGACCGAGTGACGAAACTGTCGCCGGTAACAAAAGTTTCCCGTGGGCGCACTCTCTTATAATCGGTGGCAACCGTGGCACCGTTAGGGTTGCCACGTCACACCACACGCCAACTACACCACACCACAACACGTGGTCGGGCGCATATTTTGTATTGGAAAGTAATAGTACAATTCACACGTACCACATTTTTCCGTCATTGCCACCACGTGTTGTGGTTGTAGTTGGCATGTGATTGTGGAACGTGTGTAACAAGCCTTAAAGTCAATTATTATGGTACGTTTACATGAACGGCGTTCAAAACGACATTCACGGGCGCGTTCACAGGCAGGAGCGTGTAAACAGGCTGTTTTTGAACGCGCTCGTGAATGTGCACGTGAACGCCGTCGATCGGTCGGCTGTCGGTTTCCTATCGGTTGTTCGGCAAAGATCATTGTATGTTTACATGCACGGCGTTCAAAACGACATTCAACGGGCACGTTCACGAGCTCGGGCACGCGCGTATTATCGTAGCTTAAAAAATATTATAATATTTACGCTTTCCTGCGACGTGAATAGTATGTGGATAGCTCTATTACTGTTATTTAATAATCATAGCACTCATTGTTAAGAATGATCATCAAAACTTAATTATGAAAGAGTTCATTTTACCGCCAAGAAATGGTACTTTCTGTCTTCCAGCAACGATTTCATCAAATTAATTATGATGGTGTGTTTACATAAACGGCGTTCAAAACGACATTCACGGGCCCGTTCACAGGCACGGATGTGTAAACAGGTTGATTTTGAACGCGCTCGTGAACGTGAACGTGAACGCCGTCGATCGGTCGGCTGGCGGTTTTTTGGCGTCGCGTTAGTATCTCTTGCACCTTTGTGGCGTACGGACGATGACGACTTGCCGAATAAAATTAATTTAACAATGCCAATTTGTCGGAATGGTCAAACGACCAAAATTTTACATTTCCTGGGGTGTTACCAAGTAGAACCAATAATATGGACCCCCTCAAATAAGCAACATAAATTTTAAAAAATGTTGCAGGTGCTTAGGAGAGGTCGATAAACCCATGAAGGAGTTCAAACGGAGAAAAGAAGTACTTACGGGCACACTATATCTCTTTTCCGTGAAAACTGTATCTTTCCGAAATAAAAAGAAGCCTACCAAATATCTCCATATCAAATTTCAATGAAATCGGTCCAGAGGTTTAAACGTGAAGAGGTAACAGAAAGACAGAATGCGAAAGTAACTGTAATTTCGCATTCATAATATTAGTACGGGTGGATTTAGACGCAAACTGAAAAAAAAACATCATCGTCATCATTTTGTTTCTTTTTCCTATAAAAGTAAATGAAACCCAAAACAATTAGCCTCCACGAGATTAACGTCCTCGTCGTCTGCCCTCCTTGCACTGACTAGCACGCCCGCGGTAGTGTAAACACCCTGCTTTTATTGTGTTTACATGAACGGCGTTCAACACGACGTTCACGGGCACGTTTACGAGCCCGGGCGCGTGTATGTAAACGCAGTATGAACAATTTAATACTAGAACATATCCATAAATCCATAGCATAAATGGAAACATTTCTTTTAAGGTACCTTTTGTTATAATAAAAATACCCCATGATTTTTTTAATCGATTCATGATCGAATCGAGACTCGAGACCAGTCGAGATAGACGTCAGTGTAACTGTCAGTCTCATTATCAGTTTGGCAGCGTTCCGAATCACGCTCAGTGCGCTCACAGCACCTTGCATCTCTTTTCCTCTTAGGAGTCAACATTCAAGAGGAAAAAGGATGCAAGGTAATGTAAGTGCTCTGAGCGCGATTCGGAACGCAGCCTTTCAATCCGTCTGTCCGTTCGACCGACTGATGTTTGATGTACGAACGAATAGTGAAATCACCTTTTTCCTTTAGACATATCTTCTAATCTGTGTACGAAACTCGGAAGTACAAAACTGCCTGAATAGGCACATGGAGTGCACGTAATGTGTTTGTGCGTCTTTATAAAATAATATTCACTAAGCTATACAAAAATATTGAAGGCTCATACTTTGTGTGCGGAAAGTTGTAATTTCGGAAATTAACAATAAAGTTAAATTTTCACGCTTTATTAGCGGTTTCCAATATTGAAATTGTCGCGGGATTTTCAAATAAAGTTAAAATCTTTTTAACTTATTCTTAAAAATCGGACATAAAATGGTTCAAAAGAGTATGGGTGGAAAAAAATCAGAACCGTCCGCAGTGGCAAAATTGTATCTCATAGCATACAATACCATTCAAACCCTTGGGTAAGTCATTTCATCATTCATGGTATGTTTTAAGTAATCAAAAGATTTTATGAAATCCTTTATAACCATATTAAAAAAATGTAGTACAGAAAAGGGTAGCAAGGTAAGTTCTTTTCGTTTTTCTGACAAGGAGATATTATTCTTAATAAGATTGATTGACAAGGGCTATTGTATTGTATTAAGGGGAGGAATAGGGTTATAGATAAAAAGTCAAAGTTAACCAATTTGAAGAATTTTCTTGCATATTTTTTTATTTATTAATTAACTAGCTTCTGCCCGCGACTTTGTACGCGTGGAATATAAAATTGCCGATAACTTTTCTTTCCGACATCCGATTGTAATCAAACATAGCTTATATGTTGCTCCAAATGATGCTCTATCTAACCTTGAAAACTGCATTCAAATCGGTTCAGTAGTTTCGGAGATTAACTCTAATAAACAGACTGACAGCCAGACAGACAGACATTTCTAAAAATTGCTGTTTTGTGGTCTACCATACATCTTTAGACCCACCATTCCTTTTTTTGAACTTTTCTTTCTATGTACGTACAGACACGCCGGGTTCTGGTCTTTTATTATAGTATAGATAGATAGTATAGACTAGCTTCTGCCCGCGACTTCGTCTGCGTGAAATTCGGTTACAATGTTCCCACGGGAATTGAGTGTTACACTATAACAAATTATGTACTTAAACCTTCCTTAAGAACCACTCTATCTATTAAAAAAACCGCATCACTATTTGTTGCGTCGTTTTAAAGATCTAAGCATACATAGGAACAGACAGACAGTGAAGCGACTTTGTTTTATACTATGTAGCGATTAGTTTGTAACGTTATCTTTTGTATTGAACTTCAGATGGTCATACCTGCTGCTGCAGACCTTGATGTTTTTCCTAAACCGGGGCCAGCTACAAAACTACTGGAAGGAAATCAAATGGACAGTGATCATCTTCCAGAATGCTGCAATATTAGAGGTAATCTAAATCACAGCTGAAACATAATATTCCATTTTTTGCACACAGTTTTCTGTATGAAGACATGCCACATCAATGTGTTATGGTAAAGCTAAAAAATATAAATACATATATAATATACTAGGAACATAGACACAGACATTTATTTCTCAATATAAAATTATAGCATTATTTGCATAGATTGTCAGATATAATAACAAAATTAAAATAAACTGTTAATATCAATCCATACTAATATTACAAATGCAAAACCCCAAAAGTAACTCTGTCTGTTTCCTCTCCTCTCTTAAACTGCTGGACTGAATTATTTTTTTGTCTAAACTTACATAAATTAACAAGTCTTCAGCCGCTTCTAATATATGGTAGGTATGGTTAAATCGGACTAACATATTGTAGGTACTAATGAGTAGGCCTAAGCTGCACGCATAAAGACATTGCACTGAATAGTAAGTTGAACTTATAAAGTACCTACATGTAAGAATTGTTTTTTTTTTACATTCCAGTCATACTAAAGGTCATAATGTTATCAAGGCAGACTCAATCATACAACAGTTTAAAGGGTAATGATTGCTTTCGCTTCTAAAGTAAAAAGTGTGCCACCCCTTATAATATGACTTCTGAACTAAGGAAAGCAAAATTATATAAAATTAAATAAAAAAATAAAAACCGCCTTCAACCTCCGACAGACTGCGATGTCAATGTCAAGTTCAGTATATGATTATCATTTCTTTGGGTCGGTTCACTTGACACCGACTTCGCAGTCTGTCGGAGTTTGAAGGCGGTTTTTATTTTTTTATTTAAAAATTTTTTTTCGGCTACAGTTTCCAAACATTACTATAGAAGTACATAAGTAACTCTGAAGTCCTCGAAATTGACACCAAAATCATCTACGTGCTAGCAAATTTGGAGGAGTTCCCTCATTTTCTCATGGATCCCATCATCAAAACTGAACCAAATTAATATGGGACCAACTTGGAAGTACCACCTTTCGAACAAAAAAAGAATCATCGAAATCGGTTCACGTTTACTATTTATTTTTGGTGAACATACATAAAAAAAAAAAAAAAAAAAAAAGATTCCGACGAATTGAGAACCTCCTCCTTTTTTTGAAGTCGGTTAAAAATACAGAATTCAACAAAACCTCTCAACGAAAACTAGTTTCAACAAAATTGGTTGCTTACTTTTTGGGATTATGGGAATTTCGGTATGTACCTATCTAGAGAACTCGGCATAAGCGAGTCCGACTCGCTCTTGCCCGGTTTTGGTTGCTGCTGCATCATAGCAGTTTACAATCTGGGATTTGTGTTGTGATCAACGATGGTTAAGTTCTCGAGATGTCACTTGTAGATAAATACCTATATGAACTTTAAGGTCGTGACTTCAAGGCGTGTGAAATGATAAGACTTCCATGTATGTAAATATAAAATAAAAAGTAAGGAAGTAAATATACCAGTTTATAACGTAAAACATAACATAAAAGTGGCAAGTCACCCTAGGAAATGAACTCTGGATTTCTTTAATTTATTCAACCAAGTAAAGCTCAAAACCGCTCTATTAAAATGTTAACCAGGAATAATGTGATTTAATTAATTTTACAGTACTTAATATCATAAAATTGTAAATCATAATAATCTTCATGGAATTTCTTTATTCTATAAGTTCATAACTTTTATTGAACTTGTCAACAATATTTACGAGGCGGAACTACCTTGTAACTCTCCTCTCAAACCACTATTAAATGCGTCTTTATATTTAAATACATACTAGCTTTTGCTCGCGACTTCGCCCGCGTGTAATTCGGCTATCGCGTTCCTGCGGGAACTATGTGTTTTACCGGGATAAAATTCCTATGTCCTTTCCCGGGACTCCAACTATCTCCATACCAAATTTCATTTTACTCGGTCCAGCGATTGAAGCGTGAAGAGGTAACATACAGACAGAGTTACTTTCGCATTTATAATATTAATAATATTATATGGATTGTTATTATTATACCTACCTACTAGCTTTTGCACGCGATTTCATATGCGCAGAAAATGGTAGTTAGGTATGTGCCTGGGTGACCGAGAAATAGCTAAAATGATTTTCCCCATACATGAGACCTACTTTGATCGATTTTTCGCTCTCGTAGTTAGTCAAATATTAGTCGAAATTTCATCGAAATCGTTAGAGCAGTTTTTGAGAACGTTAGTAAGTAATACAAATGAATATTGCTCGTTTAACAGTAAAAGATTTAAAAAAAAATACATGTGATGGATGAAATAGATCGGCCCTGCTGACATTGTTTTATTCGTTTGAAACATTAAACGATTTAATGTATTTTTGTGTCACGTAAACATTAAATAAAACGAAGCATGCTTGCACGCTTCAAGCTAAAAATAGCAAAGTTGGTAGGAAATGAAGACTATTTAGATGTAACCTTGTCGTTTCTAGTTTCTGCCTGTCACACAATTCATTCATTTCAATAAGGAATCTATTAGGTACGTTGTAACCGGTCGGCAGCGTGGGTACTGGGTGGGTAAGGCTTGTTGGCTTTCTGACTACTTGTACCTAGCTAGACCGACGTCTAACAAAGGTAGTATGCCTACATGACATAATCTTAAACAAAACAAAACATGCTAATTATTTACAAGTTTGTATTAAAAAAAGCAAGACAAAATCACGTGACTTGCAGGGCCACTGCCAAATCGTGCCGAGTGTAGGCTTGCAGGGCCGATATTTTGCAGGGTGAGCTGAGCAATTAACTATCTGTAGCGCCCTTTAGGCTTAAGAAATTACACACACGAACGGTGATTCGGGCGACTAAGCTTTGCTCGGGTGAAAATAGCTATAGTTACCTATCCCAGGTATCACAGATATGAGACCCAGCTAGATCGAATTTTCGCCCCCGTAACATCCCATACTTATTGCAAATTTCGTCCAAATCATCGGAACCGTTTCTAAGATAGTTGGAATAAATATACAAGATTACTTATTCGCGTGTTTAAAGTAATTATTTTAATGTAATTCAATAATTTGTGTAACGGCTAGTTAAAATCAAATCAAATTTGATAAATGGCACCTACTCATGCGTTGCAACATTGCATAGGTACCTAGTTTGGGGCCGACGAATATTTACGTTACTTTTTTCTAACTAAACTTAGTTGGATAAACAGTTCATGAAAGTCATAGTACCTAATATAGTCAATTGTAATATTTTTGGTTGGTAAATAAACGAAACTGTTTTAAAATAAAGTTGAATGATGAAAATTAGAAAGTAAAAAAGTGCATTTTGTTTAAAACTAAAATAAAATTCTCGTATTTATTTATAACGAGCTGCTTAATAGTTGAGTAGTTGTTTAATAGCTGAATAACTTAAAAACAAGAATAATCCTGATCATTTACTGAAAAAATGATAATTATAAAACTAGTTTTTCCCAAGCGGAAAAGCATTGAAAACACTAGAATGTTCAATGATGACTAATAAAATAATTTATTGATGACGCACATCACTCTTATGTAACATAGGTATATACATATAAACATACCTATTGCAATTTACGTGCTCTTGACATTTTTAAATTTACAGCTCATGCGATATTTAAAGCATATTATTTAATTTGAATAGTAGATAGGTATCTACGCTAAAACCATTAACCCCACAATAGTAGTTATAGCATAGAAAAAGTACGGTAAACCTAGAGTGCCAACCTTCATACAAATCAGCGTACGCCCGAAATAAGTGTTAAATGCGATAATAGATGTCGCTCTCTAGGTAGCCTGCATATAAATTTGAATTTTATGAGCAACATGTAGATGGCACTGTTCAGGCGAAGTATAAAAATTTGAGTGCCGAAATACGCCGTACTGTAAGTAGATTGACAGTCCAAATAATTACCTTGTCTCTGGTTATAGTAAGCAATCATACACCAGGCTGCGCAGCAGTTCAGTGAAACTTATGAAAAATTGTTTTCCTTGGTTAGTTGGTATTGAAATGGGAAATCTATATTGAAATGTTGTGTACGTACATTCATACACGTCTTATATCCATGGACTGTTAATTACGACTAGCTTCTGCCCGCGATTTCGCCGGCATGGAATTCGGTTATCGGTTTCCCGTGGGACTATAGTTTTTTTCGGGGATAAGATATCAAGTAGCGTAGGTCCTTTCCAGCGACTCCTATCCCCATACCAAATTTCATCTAGCGGTTGAAACGTGAAGAGGTAACGGATAGACAGAGTTACTTTCGCATATAATATATTGTTGTGCCCCGCGATTTCGTCTGCGTGGAATATAAAATTGACGATAACTTTTCTCTCCGATATCCGATTTTAATGAAAAACCGAACCGGTTCAGTAGTTAGTTCCAGAGAGACCAGAGATTAACTCTAACAGACAGACAGAAAAATTACCCTTTTACTGTAGTATAGATATATTATTGACATGATTGTGAGATTGTGTAAATACCTCCGAAACTAACTTAGATCATTTCATTTGCAGCTACAGCTTTTAGTATAGAAAGTTGATTTAAGTTGATCTGCTTAACTAATTGTACTAACTAGAACACATTGTGTTTAAATTTAAACGGAAATGAATAGACCCGTTTGTTTGTGATATTTAATTTAATATATTCATGTATTAGCGTTAAGTCATCGGCAAATAAAAGGCGAAGCACCTGACCTTTAGACAAGTTCATTGTTTATTTGTAAAAAAATCATTATTCAAATTAAGCTGTTAAATTAAACAACTATATTTCATTTGACGTTTACGTAAATCTACATAAACGTCGAAGCGAATTTCCTTTCGTACAATTATTTATTCGAACTACACAATAGTCATTGTGTTTTTTTACAGCTAAGTGGGATTTAAAATGCAATGTTTCTTTCATTGTTGCAGAGCCATAAGCGAGATTACTATACATGGTGGGTCAGAAAATATGGCAAATAATTAACCCACAGTATCAAATATCGATTTTAAGTATATGGTATAGGTCTTTAATTTTTTTTGAGTTGGTAAAAAAAATCATTTTGTATAGGATTCAGGCGTCGCTCACACAACCAATCCCATATACATTTTTTTTTACCAACTCAAAAAAAATTAAAGACCTATACAATATACTTAGAATCGATAGCCGATATTGTGGGTTAATTATTTGCCATATTTTCTGACCCACCATGTATAATTTTATAGTAGGTATATCTTTCTTATACCTATATAAAATTCTCGTGTCACAGTGTTTGTAACCAAACTCCTCCGAAACGGCTCGACCGATTCTTATGAAATTTGGAGTGTATGTTCAGTAGGTCTGTCTGAGAATAGGACGTAAGCTATTTTTCACACTAAAAAAAAATCCATGGCGGTACGAAGTGTGCCGGGTCAGCTAGTTAGTCTATAAATATGATAATCATCTTGGAATATTTTACACAAATTCACCTAGAGCCAAACTAAGTAAAGCTGATAGTAGTTATACCTACTTACCTAATAGGGATGACGACAGGGTGAAGAAATCGAAATTCTAATTAGTCCGTCAGTCAGGTAATAAAAATATATTAGACACGTATTTTTTGTTTTATCAAATTAACAAAGAATGACTAAGTTAAAACGCATTAAAGTTGGAGAGTGGGGGCTAACTACGTCACCGTTAGGTATAAATCGTACCTAACCGTGACGTCACGCGACATTTCAACTCAATATATCTCCGTATAATCTTGATTACGTGAAAAAAGAAAAAATACGTGTCCAATACTTTTCAATAATCTTTCTGATAGACTAAGGAAAAAAAGTTGTCGTCATCCCTATTGTTTTTAGGTGGTCTTGATGTCTCTAGGATCAATATGTACTATGTCTGAAACAACAGTATACCTAAGTACATCGACTGAGAAGTTTGATGAAGTGGTTGTACACGCCCAAGAAAAAAAATCCTACTACTTACCTAGTAAATATGACAATAGATTCGTGATAAGTACATTGATTCAAATCATAATCTCTTCTCCTTTTTTCAAGAAGTAAGTAGATTATTAATTAGGTAATTTGTTCAGGCTCACTTGCACCAACGGCGCCAAGCTAACCACGGTTTACCCTCTAACTTCAGTTAAGTTGGTACAACTATTGCCAAGTTCAAAGATTAACCCGCGATTAGCGGCTTGATGCAAGTGGGCAAAAGTGATTTTAGTTTGAGCTGTTGCCCGCGATTTTATGTAAAATCCCGTTTTTCCGCGTTGTCGTGGGAAGTTCTGGAAATCCTCTTAATATTCCCCTACGGAGTGTAGGGGACTTACATGCCAAATGCTGTGACGTCACTACTCACTTCGACTGTAAACAAAGCGTTACAAGTAACCTTTTTAAGTTTTGACTTCACTTGTTTGGTTACTATGCACTTATATTTTTACTACCCTAGTGACGTCACAGACCAAGCAAACATGGCGGCTAGCTTTTTAACGCGAAAACTGAAAATGAAAATTTAAAAGTAATTTTTTAAGGTATTTATCCCATTCGGAAAATCGAAATAAAAAATCTTGTGATTCAATCCGACATAAGGATAATTTTAAATCACATTTCTAAAAATGGTGTAATACCCTGTTGGCGTCTGCTGTAGAAGGAGGAGGCGCCAGGCTAGGGCGATGTGATCGCTGTGTCGTGACAGGACGCGTTGCCGGCAGGTGGTGCACGCGGCGGCGGGGCTGGTGCCGTCCGGCGTGGCCACGACGCTGGCGCAGGTGTACTCGCGCGTGTTCCTGGTCGCCGGCGCGCTGCTGGCCACCGACGCCGCGCCGCTCAGCCCCGGCCTGCCGCTGGCCGTGCTCGCCTGGTCCATCACCGAGACCGTCCGATACGCCTACTACGCCCTCAACCTCGTCAAACTGGTGCCCCACTTCCTACTAGTGACCAGGTAGGTGCACAAAACTTAGGCCCTGTTCACATTGGGCGTCAAGCACGCGTTTAGAAGACAACATTATGCCTACGCTAGAGAGTGGGGCGTTGCTTTCCTTTCTCTAGCACATAGTTTTGTCCCATTCTAAGCGCGCGTTTGACGCCCAATGTGAACAGAGCCTTAGAAGGCTAGATTAAGCAATAATAGAGTCTGCGTCAACGGCTTAAGTGCTTCGCCGCGCACCTTCTAAGTTGTGTCGTGCTATAATCTGATGACGCATTGCGAATTTTTTACTTCATCACTCATCAATCAGCTGTTAAATAATTGCGAATTAATGTATTAATAGTTTAATGACACGGAGGAAGACACGGTTTTTGATGAAGGAAAACATCGTGAGGTTACCTGAACGCAGCTGCGAAGTAGTTCAAGGATGTTTGTGTCCCCAAACTGAGCCCCCTGAGGACTATACCCCAAAAACATATCGTGATGAGAGAAGCCCTTGTGCCCAGCAGTATGACATAAATAGGCTGTCGTGGTGGTTGTGGTGGCTAAGCACAAGTCGATTCGTTAGTCTTTCATTGAAATGAATCGTCAGATGGGGTGTGGTTCTAGCTGAGTTTCTTGTAATGATGATATACATGGTGTAGTTGTGTTGTGTGTGTGGTAACGGTGTGTGGGGCCCGCGCAGGTACTCCACGTTCCTGGTGCTGTACCCGCTGGGCGTGACCGGCGAGCTGCTGTGCATGTACCACGCGCTGCCCGAGGTCGCCGACAAGCAGCTCTTCTCCTACTCCATGCCCAATCGCTACAACTTCGTCTTCAGCTACTACTACTTCCTCATCTTCTACATGTTCCTCTATATACCCCTCTTCCCCGTCCTCTTCGGGCACATGATGACCCAAAGGAAAAAAATGCTCGGCGGCGATGCCAAGAAATCCCATTAATTTCACTCTAGCCACTTTATCATCTAAAATGCTAAGACCTGAGTGGACGCTCGCGTTTTGCGCGCAGCAGGGATCATGTCAAACCCTCTCGTGCTGAGAGGAGGCCTGTGCCCAGCAGTGGGATTTAACGTGGTGCTGTAGTGTCAAGCGGTGTTCATCTCAGGCCTCCTGCACACTGCCCATATCCTATTGCCATGCCGCTTGCAAGCACTCTGCTCGATGCTCCGCTTGGAGAGTCCACACAGATCTTATACTAAGAATACTAAGATACCTATTTACATATTGTCAATTCTAGTACGCGAGCACAGGGCGGAAACGGCCTATGTAAAAGCCCGTTTTCGAACACAATTCGAATGAAGTGTCAATGTTTGCTTGCGAGGACGTCTGTACACTGTGTGTGTGTACCAACTACGCGGGCCATTGATCCACTCTCCATTTCCGGATGAAACAAATGACGGTAAGGGCGAGTTGCGCGCCGGCTAGATTCAGGCGGTTGATTCCGTGGCCATTCTGTATGTAGTACTATTAAATATTCTGTGACGCGAGTGAGCTCCAGATAATCATATTAATCAATCATATGTCATGTCCTACAGTGAAGATGTTTATGAATATTTATGCCTCTTTTTTAAGCGAAATTTTCTGAAGTCTTCATTCGTATAACAACATAGGTTTAATCAGGTTTAATAAAATGACTATACTTCTTGGAACTTTCTCGAGAACTAAATAATATATTTAAAGTTAAAGTTAATTATAACTGTGTAAGCAAAGCACCGACTGAGTGCATTGAATACGTGTTATTTAAAAAAATCCTAATAAGTAGGTTTAAGTAAATATATTTAACCTTCGAAACGATTAAGTATAAAAACTTCTTATTGATTTTTAACCGTCTTGATAAAAAAATCTTAAGATTTTAAGTGTGAATTATGTGACAATATAAAAAGTTATAGTTAAGTGCTGTCACACTTTATGGGCACTGCACGATTTGCGATACCGTGAGCTCCTGGCCTGAATGATTAGTTTTTTCGCTTGCAACTGAATACCTAATACATAAACTGTTTATAGCCGGTGACATATTTATTATGATCCGATGAAATCTTATTTGGCTAAAACTACTTATCTTAGTCGGAACAATAACTACAAACGGCGCCACAAAAATTGGTTAGAACTTTCACTTGTAGAAAGTAAAAATAGGCAAGCACTCCGCTCGAGAACAAATATCTAACCTACTGTGTGATAAAAAAGTAACCATCGTGCTAGGCGATTTATTTACAGTTATTTTGTTATAACAGATGCGGTAAATATATTGAATATGTATGATAAATTGTGTTAAATATGGTCACATAATGAAATGCCAAACCAAAGTGTTATTTTATATTTTACTGTTTAAGTACCTAGTGGGGGTAACCTGTAGTTACGTGCTAGTAATTTGTACTAAGCGATCAAACGTTCGGTCCAACCTGGTCTAACTGGATCACCTATTAGGTAAACGCTGTGTAATAAGTAGGTATACCCATTTACCTGCGCCGGAGCGCGGCGCGGCCGACCGCTCGACGCTCGCGCACGCGCAGCGCATAACGGTCGATCGCCCACTTGCTGGCATGCTTGAGTACTTATCATTCGAGTTCAAATAAAGGTTACCAAACATTCTAGAATATTTATGAGCGTTCAATTATTTACAACATTACCGATGCTTCGATCGACATTCCATGAGAATGTCATTTTTGATTTGTACCTAAATAGCAAGGTTCGCAAGAATAACAGTTGAACCTCTGGGTATAAAGGTTCACACTGTTATTCTTAAGTAAGAATAATTAATATGATATGAAACGCGCTGTCATTGATTTCCAGAAGAGGCGTGTAGTGCTATCGGTCGTCCATTAGCACCTACATGCTTATTTCTGTTTGATACTTAGAATATCTAGTTATGCCAACGCACTGGATCGAACGTGTGAATAGGCTGCAATCGTTGCTAGGAAAGTAGGCGAACGCCATAGACATAAATAATACTTCGTATGGACCCGGCCTAACGTAGATACATGTCATGTTTCCCCACTGCATTGGTGTCCAATCCAAAGTTAAACTTATATCGTGACACTAAAGCTGGGTCACATTTTTTCAACAACGAGACGAGTTTTTAGATGCTGAGAAACAGTTTCGAAAAAAGTTTTTTTAAATACGCTTATTGTCACGCACGCTCCGTGACAGAACTTTGGATTGGACACCGTGGAAGTGGGGACATATTACGTGTACGTAAGACCGGGTCTATATTATTTACGTCTATGGCGAACGCCCACATACTTAACTGTGGGCGTACGGCAACGTCTCGAATATGTTGCTGACGTTTCTGCTATTAATTTACCTATGTAGCTTCGGCGCTTTTTTTTAACTATGCCAAATATGATCACTGCTCAATTTAGTATTTTACATTTATGAAAAATCGCAAAAAGCCCAAGTTTATCAAAAATTAAATATAATATATACCTACATTTTAATTTTTCGGTATAATCTGCATCTGCATACAGGTAAATGCTAAAATTTAGTCATAGTGATAATCTTTATCCTGTCAGTACCTAATGAGAAAATTAGAATACCTGGACATTTGTATAGCTATCGTTAACTTTTGGCGATAGGAGGACAGATAAGACGTAGGTATGTTGGGTTTTTGTTAAATATTTTTCAAGATGATATATTTACCTATAATATATCTTTCCCTTTCGCTTTTTTTTAAGAAATGTATCTAAGTACTCATTTACAGTTATCTGCAATGTTTTTAATAATAACGTATTTAATATGTATCTATCTAATATATAAAATTCTAGTGTCACAGTGTTTGTAACCAAACTCCTCCGAAACGGCTCGACCGATTCTTATGAAATTTGGAGTGTATGTTCTACTGAACACACTACTGATCTGACACCTACTGGTCTGAGAATAGGACATAAGCTATTTTTATACCCAAAAAAAAATAAGGCGGTGCGAAGTCCGCGGGGTCAGATAGTTATCACATAATATTGAGTGACATATTTATGAGAGGCTAAAGATTAGTTTTATTGTCATATGATTGTCATATTCTTCAACTATCGCTACTGCTTTTTAACTCATTAGATAGGTATGCTTGAACATACTACTTAGGCAATTTATGAAATGAGGACCAACAAGGTTTATATTTGTAGTAGATAGGTGGAGTAAGTAAGTATGTCAGCCTACGTATATATGTAGTATATATATTTGCTAGAAAGGCACCCGTAAATATAACTGCCCTTGTGTTTCTTAAATAATTAAAATCGAACTTAGGCTTAAGATACCCACGTTATAAACCAATTATTTATCCCTTATTTTGTAGGTGTTTTCTTTTTTTAAAGGAAATCACCAATTCACCACTAAACAGTGTTGCTCTAGAATTGTATGTCAAGTCTCTTGATTGTTTTGCATATCAACACATGGTAAATAAAAAGATAATTATTTTAAAGTGCGTTTTAATTCATTTTTAACCCATTTTTATTGATGAGCGCGAAAGTAACCCCTCGGTAGGCGTCCAACAAAAGGGAGCGATGACCTCTTAAAGGTCGCGGGAATCCGGTGGAATTGAAAAGCACAAGACCCGTTTGAGTGGCGAGCCTTGTAGGAGGCCTATTCGGCTGACATGATGATGATAATGCCGATGATGTTGATAATGATGATGATGATGATGATGATGATGATGATGATGATGATGATGATGATGATAATGAATTAAAGTAACTTTGTTTGTCATCCTTAAACCACTGGCTCGATTTAGATAAAATTTGGTATGGACATACCTAGTTAGAGTCACGGGAAAGGACATAAGCTACTTTTTTATCCCGGAGGAACGCAGGGAGAAGCTACGAGGGGTGATCCAAAAGTAATGATAATCATTAATCAGTATGAAAGACACGCGGACAGCAGAGACTTTTTTCATGTGTAGTTCATCCGTTAAGATTCTTTGAATGCTGCCATACGTGATGCCTGTGAGCTCAACTACCTAGATGCCTGATAGTCATCCTTCTATCTGTTAAAACGAGATCATGAATTTTTTCGACGTTTTCTCCAGTAATGGCGTCCGATGGACGGCCTTCGCGATGTTCATCTTGAGTGGATGTTCTTCCCAAGTTAAACTCCTTTGACCACCGTGCCACTGTGGAATACGGTGGAGCGGACTCGCCCAGTGTTCCCATTAATTCAGCGTATATTTATGTATAAAAAGTTTACCATGACCTTACAGCTAACGCCAATGCGTCATGAAAACAAATAAAAACTATTATATATTATTATATTATATATCTGTAGTACACATTTTTTTCAAACAGAAGTATTTAATAACCGCTCTCACCTCAGTTTTCTCCAATGATTTTTATACTTAGGGATAGGCCCATCCGAACATTCAGTCACCACTTTCTTCATACAACGAAATACAGCGCCGTCTGGTGGTCAACTGCATGAACTACGAGAATGTTTTGCGCGCTATAACCTCGCAGTGACGTAACGAGAGGTATTGCTGACTTTTTTATTTTATTCAGTACAAGCGACGTGAATGCTTTAATATCCTTTTTTCTAATAAAACATGATTCATAAATCAACTTTTGTTTATTTATTGACATAATAATTATTTATTTATATTTTCTTAGAAGTCCAAATTAAACATCTCACGTGAAATTCTTCATGTGTAAAAATGACGTCCTTACAAGATTACTTTAACAAGCAGTCTCCGTAACTATGACAACTCCGTAACATGGCGTGAATATGGCGACGTCGTGTCATAAATATATTGTTAACAAAAATATTTCGATTGATGGAATAAACACAAGGTAATGTTAATGACCGATGAAACGATATTTCATGACACTTTTTCACTTTGCTTACGTGATATCTGCAGCCTTTTATCACGCAAGTCGGCATTTTTTAAGGTTTGCGTATATGTTGTTTGACATCCGCACGCGCCGGTGTCTCGCTGAGCACTGTGTCACGATTGGTGACCAAACTTGGATTGGGCAATTTTGGGCACCAACAAAGTGGGGTTATATGTCATGTGCGTAGACCCGGTCTATACGAAGTATTATATATGTCTATGGTTTTCTCCATTTTTGCGTTATTGTTCCGACTGCTCGTAAAAAAACAGCTGCAACTCTCTGACAGATACATTTTTTTTTAATTTACTAAGGAGTCTTTATGGCCAGTAACGGCATACCTATTTATTTTAATCCGATTCAATAAGTATACAGTTATCACTACTTTTGGATCACCCCTCGTATGACTTTTTAGTCAACCCACACAAATGTATCATTTAACATACCACCTTACTAAATTTGTTAAAATAATACTTCTCATCCACTAAACAGATGGCTGAAGATTAACTCGGTGGAACTTAAGCTTACCAATAGTTTTATACTTACATATGAGGGAGGTGGTTATAAATATCTTGGTAAACAACGCCTCTTCTGGCAAGTTTTCCGGTTGGCTTCGACGTCAATGTGTGGTCTCACTCAGCTCAGCCCGAGGTGCGCTCGCGCAGTACTCATCACATATTTGCTCTAACACAACAAACCTTCAAAATAAAAAAAGCTCTAATAAATAGTGCTTATTTAATTCCACCGAACCCTATCATGCAACCAAACATTGAAACAGTATTTCTTCATTTCTTAGAATTATTTTCTGACTCCGGTTCCAACCAAATACTTAAATTTAAATTTTAGCTTTCTTTTACAATTGAATTACCTATTAATACATTTTTTTAAATTTGTGCCATATATAGAATCTATCAAATTTTACAAATTCGTAGCCTATAGAATAGGAACTAGGCCTTATAGTTTACCACCACGTAGCGATGGTAAGACCTGGGGCTCTATCTGACACGATGAAACGTTGAATAGGGAAAGGGAATTTTCGTATCCCTACCGTTAAAGCGTCACGGCGCTGAAATTCAACTTCAAGTCTAGCTGCTTAAATTTCGGTTTCATCGCCGTGCCGTGAGCCGTGTCGCAGGCTTCACCCGGATGGCTACCTCAATTCCATGTTAGCCGCTAACCTACGACACCGGAACCTGCCGCCAAACCAAAAAGCAGTGCTTGCTGTGTTGTTTGATTGCTTGTTTGTTGCATGCCGTGGTGGCCTAGTGGTTCGACCTATGCAGATTCCGGCTCGCACCTCTAAGTTTACTTATGTGCGAAATTCAATTTGAATTAACCACCGCTTTTCGGTGAAGGAAGATATCGTGAGGAAACCTGCACGCATCTGAGAAGTAATTCAAAGATGTGTGTGAAGTCCCCAATCCGCACTGGGCCCGCGTGGGGTCTATAGCCCAAATCCTCTCGTGATGAGAGGGCCTGTGCCCAGCAGTGGGACGCAAATAGGCTGTAGTAGTAGTAGTAGTTGTTGTTGTTTACTCGTACCAACATAAACCCGGTTCCTATATCAACAAAACGTCACGTTTTGGCTTCGGACGGTTTAAATTTGACAGATTAGCTTACTTATGGAGCAAATGTCTAACCGTCCGTAAGTACAAGCACCGAGTCACGACTAGGCGCTTTATGGATATAGGAACCGAGCCATACAGTCATTAAATTCGCATTCGCGATCTTATGATACCTTAACCCATTTGTCCATAGACCACGAGAACACTTGTTTACACAACTTAGAAGGCGCGTAGATTAAGCAAAAATAGACTGCGTCAACGGCGTAATTGCTTCGTCGCGCGCCTTCTAAGTTGTGTCGTTCTGGGGCTGTATTCGAAGTCTTTAAGACGGCGAAGTATTAGTAATTGGGATCTCCCTGTTCCCTATAGGATCGCTCACGCGTCAAGTTGAACTTTAAATCTAGCTGCTTAAAGTTCACGCGACGCGTGAGCGATCCTATAGGGAACAGGGAGATCCCAATTACTAATACTTCGAAGTACTTAAAGACTTCGAATACAGCCCCTGTACATACACTACAAGTTGTTTGCTTGCTCACAGCTTGTTTGCCTGCCAAATTAATGAAAAAAATCCTACGACATTTCAAGGCGACTGCAGAGAGTACTTATGAGTTACCTACTGCCCTGCTGAATCATTGGGTGCGTAAAGATTTATCTACTAATTCGATAACGATAAGTCTAAAACAATAAACAGATTTATTAGGTATTGAACGTGAAACTCATTAATTATGATTTATAAGGATCTAAATCACAATCGACATTGATTTGTAATCCGTAATTCTATGATAACGGGGTGTATATCAGTATTCTATCGCCCCAAGGGTTCGTATAAATTTGAAAGAGCCGTATAACCGTTGGAGTTTTAATTGCCGTTTGCATAATGATGTACAAGAAACACGTAGCTGTGGTGTTGGCGGTGCTGGCGCTGGGCGCGCGGGCCGAGCCGGCGCACAAGAGCCTGCTGGGGCCGCTCCTGCTGGAAGCCCAACAGTAAGCTTGTTTTTTTTATATTTTTTTTATAGTATTTGTAGTATTCGTATTTATAGTATTTGCAAGGTTTATTTTGTATGGACTTATTATTGTCTGAAATAAAGAATTTATTATTATTATTATTATAAGCATACTCTACTATAAATAGGCTGACAATCTCCTTACATCGGATAAGTCCAATATCCAGGCCGCGCTTCAAATTTTAGCGACATCTTTTGTCACATTTAAGACTTATTTATTTATTTACCACATACTGACAAGGCACAGCTTGCGAAATGTCACGTCATGGGGACCATTTGGTTTATAATTTAGTAACTTAGTGAACCTTGTCTGTGTGGCACGAAGGCTGGATCCACTTTTTTGAACACACGGCATTATTTTATCATCTTTCTCGCAAGTGTTTGGATAGCTCTAGAACTTCTTAATAAACTTTTCAATAGGTACCGATTGAAAAGTTTATAATTGATACATATTTCGAGTTAGCTCTACGAAGTTTGTCTGAATTGTCTATCCGAAGTTAGGTACTTTAATGGTTAAACTAATATCCATTTGCTGAGGTGCTCACCTAATATGTTCCAGCAGCTCATATTTTTCTTGCATAAGTAAGTAAGTAAGTAAGTACTTACTTCTAGACCCATCTTACGACTTTATGGTTAGCTACAATACTCGTATCGTAGTTTGCGTGATGTATGGTACCTTCAAGCTTTTCTAGCTTATAAGTAGCTAAGTTAGGCGTACCTAATTGTTTTGGTAATGGGATTCTTTTATAAGGAATACTGTTACAATATATGAAGGATATTGCGATTTATTCCTAGTAAGTAATGTACCTACCCTACCTACCTAGGCGACTGAGCTGAGAAAATAGCTAAAACCGAGTATTCTTAGGTATGACATCTAGCTTGATCGATTTGTCGCCCCAGTAAACCCCTCTGCCAAATTTCTTCCAAATCGTTAGTCGTTTCCGTGATCGCTTGGATAAATAAATAAAGAAATAAACAGAGAAATATACAAGCTTAGCGGGTTTAAGGTACCTATAGGAAGATTAGCGGGTTTAAAGTATAAAAAGATTAATTAATATTAAACCTTCTATTCCTTCTATCGGTCAGAGTGGCAAGCCTCGGGGACGTTGTCATTGAAATTATTAATCCTATACTATTAGACGAGCGATATTTGTAGGTATAGATAAATATAACTACCTTATATTATGTATAAATATAATCACGTTCTCGAAAACGGCTAACGATTTCGATTGGTAAGTAATATAGGTGTGTTCGTTGGGGACCCACAACCGTGATTTTTTTCATCCATCCAAATACCACCATTTAGCTGGCAGGGGGGGGGGGGACACGTGACTCTAACAAAAAATAGCACTTTAAAGCTTAATATTTCACAAACGCAGCACTAAACCAAAAAATGGTTTTAACAAACCCACAATATTTTTTAAAGACCTATTCAACGATATACCGCACCATGGGGTACGCAAGAAAAAAAATCCATCCCTACTTTACGAGTAGGGGAGGTACCCTATAAAAAAATATATTTCAAAATTTTATTGTACCACTTTGTCAGCGTAACTAATATGTATACTTATTCATGCCAAATTACAGCTTTCTAGAACTAAGCATCTTCGAGCAATAGTGCGGACAGACGGACGGACGGACGGACGGACGGACATGGCGAAACTATAAGGGTTCCTTGAGGACTTCGGAACCCTAAAAAAATAGAACCGACTTCAAACTCCGATAGCCTGTGAAGTTGGTGTCAAGTTCACTATAAGGTAGTCATAGCTTTGGGGCGGTTCACTTGACACCGACTTCACAGGCTGTCGGAGTTTGAAGTAGGTTCTATTTTTTTATTTAAAAATTTTTTTCGGCTATACCCAAACATGAGTACGATGGGACGTAAGTCTCACTGTAGTCTTTGAAATTGATGCCAAAATCATACACATGCTAACAAATTTCGAGGAGTTCCCTCGTTTTGTCATGGATCCCATCATCAATAGAACCGACTTCAAACTCCGATAGCCTGTGAAGTTGGTGTCAAGTTCACTATAAGATAGTCATAGCTTTGGGGCGGTTCACTTGACACCGACTTCACAGGCTGTCGGAGTTTGAAGTAGGTTCTATTTTTTTATTTAAAAATTTTTTTCGGCTATACCCAAACATGAGTACGATGGGACGTAAGTCTCACTGTAGTCTTTGAAATTGATGCCAAAATCATACACATGCTAACAAATTTCGAGGAGTTCCCTCGTTTTGTCATGGATCCCATCATCAAAACTAAACCAAATTATTAAAAGGGTTCAAGTTGGAGGTACACCTTTCAATTAAAAACAGGATCATCTAAATCGGTTCACAAATTTTACAATTCACGGAGATATGCGTGGTCATACATAAAAAAATATATACGCGTCGAATTGAGAACCTCCTCCTTTTTTTTTCGTCGGTTCAAAAGTGGCAAAATCTACGGCCTGACCCAAGGTATGCTTCTTACAATCGATATCTCTATAATCCCTAAATCAAAAGATAGTATGAAAAATTCTCCGTCAGGTGCTACTTTTTACATAATTATCTTATTATCGTTGGAGATATCGCTATGTTATGATTACCAGCGAAGATAAGTAAATAATTGATAATTAATTATATCTGATAAATACTTAAGGCGGTTCATAGACCCAGCTCAGCCGTCACTGTCACTCGTGGGACGAGTGAAAGAGAAAGCGCTACGCACAGAACGCCCGCTTTTGTTACTTTTTAACACGTTTTAATTTCTATAAAAATACCGTCTAAAAAAATGGCATTTATAAAGCTGTCGATGTATGCATATAATATGGATATTTTTTGTGTTATAATTAGTTTTACACTGTTTGATATAATAAACTGGAGTAAAGTTGGATTAGCGGTCCGAGTTAGAGGTTACTTTGGAATTAAATTGTATCGAGCGAAGTTTCGTGAAACGTGTATTGAAAGCTGTCAATGTAAGGATGATATAATCAAATATAACATGTGTTTTTTTCATATTTTTAACTTTTAACATTTCTTAGAAAAGTATGATCTTAAATGAGCAATTTGACGATGCTGGGTCAGGGAAGGGCCTTAACAACCGCTTTTAAAATTGGAATAAAAAGTATATTTTACCGCTTCACACTTAAACCGCTGGATCGATTGAGATGAAATTTGGCATGGAGGTAGTTGGAAACCCGGGAAAAGATATAAGCTACTTTTTATCCCGGAAAAATGCGTAGTTCCCGCGGGAACGCGATAACCGAATTCCACATGGGAGAAGTGGCGGGCAGAAGCTAGTAGTTTTAACGTAAGTACCTACACACAAACTACTGCAAAGTTTAAAAAGATATGGCTAAAAAGTCAACTGTACGTATTTTTCCATTTTGTTATGATTTGACATTCAAGTAAGTACCTAACGTATACCTATCAGTCATTTATGCACGACAGTGTATTACGAGTATATTCATTATCGGTACCTACTTCATAAGTATTAAGATGTTTACTATTCATGTATGTACACTTAACAGCAATGAAAACGGGTCACTGTATAGGATTTTCCATACAAAATGACCCGCTTTCATTGCTGTTGAGTGTATTAGATACCTATTCATTATTAACTTTTAAAACTCTCCTTGGTTTCTATGTCGTTAGCTACAGAGGTCTGTTTTTATATAACTTAACTTTGCTTTTTCAAACCATATTAATAGCTGTTTACCTACCAACAACATTTTTTATCAATAATCACTATCAGTATTAAATTATTCCTATCTTACCTACCTACATCACGCGGCTGACGTAAAGCAATTTAACGTTTACTTGTTAATAGGGAAAGATGACGATATAGAAATGACTAAATAATTTAAGTGTAAGTTAAATTAGCAATTGAAAAACATTTATAATTATGGATGACGAAATAACCGTACCTTACCTACCTACACCTAATGATATTGATATTAAGAACTGTTCACGGATCCACAATCGGCCATCTCGGAAATTTTATGTGTGTTGCATGATTAGGATACCAAGTCAAATCCATACTAAATCCTTACCTGTTTGTCTGTCTTTCTGTCTGTCCGTACACGTACAGAGTAGTAGTCTCTACAGACATCTACTAGTGGTATCGACATGTAGGTATTTATCGATTATTGCTTATTTTGCATTCCCTATAATTGAGGTGGTGACGTGGATAACAAATCGAAAAAAAGATTGATTGTCATTGAAACGATATGCTTATAAGTAAGAAGTTTTTTACCTTTGGTCCGGTTGGTTTCAGGGGTAAATGGGGCGATCTCGGCATCACGGCCAACGTGAACGACTACGTGGACCAGGTCATCACGAACCTGGTGCCCCTCATCGAGCAGTACGGCCTGGACCCCATGGAACTGCCCGAAGTTATTGAAGGCTTCGAAGTGGTAAGTCCAGCGGTTCAAACGAGATAGAAGTGGCTGAGAATGTCTAACCCATCATATCAGTCTAAAGATTCTGGCCAATACTTGGGCCTCCCTCAAGGCTACTTAGACCGTTTTTTTGGCACCATCTTATTGAACGTGCACTATCTTGAGTGTCTAATTCAGTGAAACTTTTATAATTACTATCTCGAAACCATGTAGCCATGTAAGGGAATAATAAAAACAGCGAAACATTTGACGTCGCATATAGTCTATATGCGACGTTCCCAACTTTCGGAATAAACCCTCTAGGAGGACCCCCGTGGACCAAGTGATCCCAACCGTTGGTACGTGTCGCTATTGGTACCTACGTACTATTTGATAATACTGTGCTTATGCCACAAAATAATCCTTGTTTCTCTTGCAGAGGTACATCCTGATAACCTACAGCGCGTGGCTTAAGATCCATGACGGGTACATGACCGGCTTGGTGAACGTCGAGCGCTCCGGCGATCAGACGGTCAACTACTTCGCGAAGATGCTGCGTGTGCGCATCGAACTCCAGTTTAACGACCTCGAGGTAAGTAATCAACATTTGCTAGTGTCTGAGAATCTGAGTACGCTGAGCCGTTATCGGGAGACACCCTTACGATGTCTTTTGTACAATGCATGGTATCAATAACGTATGTTTGCAGTGATTTTTGTCTTCATATATTTGAATTGAACGTAGTTTTTAAATAAGTTATTTAGTATACTTCCCGTGGTTTTTAAAATAATGGTTATTAATTTCTAGTTTCGGCCCACGAATTGCGTTCCATTCGGAACATTCCGGGCTTTTATCCAATATTTTATATAGCCCGTAAAAAAAGGTTTAAATGCAGTGAGCTGTTTGTGTGACTGGCCTTAATGGGATATTTAAGAAGAGCTGACCGTTCGTTCGTCCTTTCCAGTTTGTGTACAAGTACCTGGTGAAGGTGATGCGCATTGGGCCCACGGGCGGCATCCGCGGCTCGCTCGACCGCTTCAAGGTCGTCGCCGACATCCTCGTCGACTTCAACAACGACGAGATCCACCTGCAGCAGTTCTCCATGAATGAGATTGGGTGAGTTCTCAAGTGTAATCTCACACTCAATCGTTTTTTTCTAAACGGTACACATGGATAGGGACCATCTCCCTAAATAAGAATGATAAAGTGCATTTTTATTTAGGGATATGGGATATAGACTCTCCATATCCCCTATGTATCGTTTTAAATCTATTACACATTAGTCATGAATGGATCCCATCGCCTCGAGGAAGACTAATTCAGCCATTGTTCCATTTCTTTGTCTTAAAGAAGGCAATTGGTAACCTACCCTACTTTAAGCTCTAATGTAGGTAGTTGCCTGTTGTACAAAGTTGGTCTATAATTAATACATGCAAAGTTGCGAACTAAAAAGGTCTGGACCTTTCCTGGGCTATATTCGAAGTCTTAAATAGAGATCTCCCTGTTCCCTATAGGATCGCTCACGCGTCAAGTTGAACTTTAAATCTAGCTTGAAGTTCACGACGCGTGAGTGATCCTATGGGGAACAGGGAGATCCCCATTTTAAGACTTAGTATACATGGTGGGTCAGAAAATATGGCAAATAATTAACCCACAGTATCGGCTATCGATTCTAAGTACGAGTATATTGTATAGGTCTTTAATTTTTTTTGAGTTGGTAAAAAAAAATTTGTATAGTTTCAGGCGTCGCTCACACAACCAATCCCATATACAATTATTATATATAGCCCCAGATCAGTTATGGTTTTCGTTGAATATGCCTATCTAAACTGATCAACAATGGGCCCATAAAGTAGGTACGAATAAACGGGGTCAAACAAAAACATTGTGACGACATTTTTCCCACAGTGTCAGCTATCGATTCGAAGCATGAGTTTTAGGTTTTTAATTTTTTCGAGTTAGTAAAACCTAATTACCAAAGGCTTAATTGTTCAGCTCCAGTGTCCATGTAGATGTACCTATTGACGATTGATCCATTTGCAGTCGTCTGCGCGTGCGGCTGACCGGCAACCCGCTGACCGACTGGCTGGTGAACCCCACCATCGCCGTGTTCGTGAGAATCTTCGACAACGTCATCATCAAGGTCGTCGAGGCCAACATCCGCGACGCCATCCACGACGGAATCTACTTCATCAACTCAAATCTGCGTACGGCCATCGACTACCTCGAGTCCTTCAACTAGTTGCATATTTCGATTTCAATCCCTGAATTAAAGGAATATCTTGAATACGACATGGTTTTAATTTTTCATCGGCGGGTTCATTTAGGTGGTGGTATCTTATGCTGGGTACAACACACCGGGCCAACGAACGTTGGCTCCGCATGCGCGTTGGCCTTCGTTGGTACGTGCAAATATATTTGGTGACCAAGCAAACGATCGTTGGTACCTGATTCTGGCTGTCATTCCCAATATGAATGTTTTGCATTACAACAAAACATGTATTATGTCTTGAATAAAACACACAGCGTATTGTGAAGAAAGCAGTCTATGGTGTCTTAATTAATTCTATAAACATACCTGGAAACCCGGTACTTTACCGGTTTGTCACCGTCAGAGCGAAATGTGTATAGTGTAGTGGAAGTAAAATGATTGCAGACTTACAAGTAGAATATAATATGGTTTATTTGACAATTTTAGCAGATATCTTCTCAAGATTTTGAATGGCTGTTAAATAATATTGGATCGAAAATACCAAGAAAAGATACAAATTATCGTAATTCGGACCATTCATTCGTTGGCCTTCCGCGACCGTCCACACCGAGTTCGATCGAATGGTCCAATTTATTTGATGCTTCGGATCGCCGGCACACGCCAACGAACGATCGTTTGCGTTTGCTAAACCGTCCATACAGGTCCAACAAACCCATTCGTTGGCCTTCGTTGGCCCGGTGTGTATCCAGCAACAGGAAATCCACTAAGTAGGTGTGAATGGATTAGCAGCTACAATATCTATTTAGATAGGTTAGGTCTAGGGCGCACACAGTGAGGTCTAAAGTGAATAACTGCATTTTACGTAACACGAAAAACTGCGTTTTTTTATTCCGATCCGTTACAAAGAGACGAGCAAAGTGATGATGACGCACAGCTATGCCTATGCTATTCAACAGCCAGCTGTGTTTCCCGCATACGTAGAACTGGCAGGGCTCCTTACACTTATTCGCCTTGGCACCATGTGTAAAGCGCTCAAGTTTTAGTTCTTTAAGGCATTCACTGCCACCAACGCATATATGCGTTTTGCTGTCTTTCCCGCAGTGCCTCGAACGCACATGTGCGTTGGAATGTTCCCTTAATGACAGATGTGGCACCTGGCGAATGTTCGTAAAAAGAAGTGACAGTGAATGCGCGTTAAGTTATCAATTTACCTACATATCTATACGTTGCATTGATAACCACCTTCTTAGTCGGTTAAAAATGGCGGATGTGAACGGTAACATCCATTCATCATTTTTAATTTAGCTAGGCGCATTTATACTAATTAAATTGCATATCAATAAAAATCAAGTTAATAAGATAAGTTAAGCTTTATTACGTTTTTTTTTGTAAATTATACCAAATCTTATTAAAGTGTTTCAAGTGCAATAACATAGCGTTGCTCCCAAAAATGTCCTCATGTGTGTAATATTTATTAATGCGTCTTGTATTTTTGTATGAAATTACAATCAATTTGCTTTTTTAAAACATAGTTTTAAAACTACCAAGAAATTTAATCATCTCAGTGTGCGATTTTTGAAAATGGAAATATAGGTACTACGTAAAATTCAATGTATTTTTCTCAAACATGCTCGGAAATGTTCGTGTTACTTTAAAAAAAAGAAGACGCGAGGCTGTCCATTGCCGGCCTTGGCCAGCAAAAACATTATTGTCGAGTGTGTGTTTTTTTTTAAATTCGCTTGCTATTTGAGACACCTCGTAGAGAAACTGATAAATCCATGGAGGTAATAAGTACAACTTCCAAATCATCCATGATCATGGAAGTAGTAAATACTGGTGTGGGGTAAGTGCGCCTGCCTAAATTTATTTCGCCCCTATGCCTTGTAAACAGCCAAGTACTAGTTGAGTAATATTTATAGGTTTCGATATATTTATGTTAGGCGCACTTACCCCATCCTGGCGCACTTGCCCCGAAACTGACAAATCCATGGAGGTAATAAGTACAACTTCGACACGATCATGGAAGTAGTAAATACTGATGTGGGGTAAGTGCGCCTGCCTAAATTTATTTCGCCCCTATGCCTTGTAAACAGCCAACTACTAGTTGAGTAACATTTATAGGTTTCGATAGATTTATGTTAGGCGCACTTACCCCATCCTGGCGCACTTGCCCCGAAACTGACAAATCCATGGAGGTAATAAGTACAACTTCCATGGCCAAATCATCCACGATCATGGAAGTAGTAAATACTGACGTGGGGTAAGTGCGCCTAAATTTATTTCGCCCCTATGCCTTGTAAACAGCCAACTACTAGTTGAGTAACATTTATAGGTTTCGATAGATTTATGTTAGGCGCACTTACCCCATCCTGGCGCACTTGCCCCGAAACTGACAAATCCATGGAGGTAATAAGTACAACTTCCATGGCCAAATCATCCACGATCATGGAAGTAGTAAATACTGACGTGGGGTAAGTGCGCCTAAATTTATTTCGCCCCTATGCCTTGTAAACAGCCAACTACTAGTTGAGTAATATTTATAGGTTTCGATATATTTATGTTAGGCGCACTTACCCTATCCTGGCGCACTTGCCCCGACTGACCTTACGTATTTCCTCGCTGTTTGAGAAAAGCATTATATATACCTCGGCCGCAATTGCGATTGCCGGACTCGTACTAATAGAAGGCTTCGCTTCGCTCAGCCTTCTAACTGACTCGTCCGGCAATGCGCTACTTGGCGGCCTCTGCAATAATGTACTATTAGTGGCCATCCATTTTGATCTCATTGGACGAACTCTCTTAGCAAACCGAGACGGCGCCATATTAAATAGCTGTTAAATATTTGTCACATTAACGAATGAAAAGAGGAAAATTCGCTCTGTTATCGACGCGTGTCGTTTTTTATTTGTTGGGTAGGCATTAAAGGAGGCAATTACATTAAAATGCATGGAAGATGATTTTACTTCTACATATAATACTAAAAATTTCGTACTTATTACTTACGTAGATAATGGTTGCAATCCATAATTCATATTTTATTCAATGATAAAGCGATATTCACGTTTTCATTCAGTAAAAATCAGAAATTTATGAAAGTCCATATTTAAAATTATAAATGTAACTCTGTCTGTCTGTCTGTGACCTCTTCACGCTTCAACCGCTGGACCGATTGAGATGAAATTTGGCATGGAGATGGTTGGGGTCCCGGGAAAGGACATATGCTACTTTTTATCCCGGAAAAACGCATAGTTCCCGCGATAACCGAATTCCACGCGAGCAAAGTCGCGGACAGAAGCTAGTAGTAGTATATAAGTTTGACAGCAATTTGCGACGTTGCCAACTTTTAGAATAAACCCTCTTAACGAGTAACGACTACCTTCTGCCCGTGAATTTGGAATTCGGTTATCCGGGATAAAAAGTAGCCTTTGTCCTTTCCCGGGACTCCAATTACCTCCTTATCAAATTTCATTTCATTCGGTAAAGTGGAGAGATCAGACAGACGGACAGAGTTCCTTTCACATTTAAATTGTATGGATTAATGTGTGAAATTGACAAGCGTTCGGAATCGCGCTCAGAGCACTCACAGCACCTTGCATTCCTTTGCCTCTTGAAAGTCGACTTCCAAGAGGAAAAAGGGTGCAAGGTGCCGTGGGCGCTCTGAGTGGGATTCGGAACGCAGCTCAAGACGGCAACCTACCCAAGCGAAACGTCAAATGTTCGACGAACTGTCAAGTGTCAACGTCACTTGTGTCATGCATGTGTTGGCTTCGGTCTCCGTGCCGTAGGCATTCCGTGTAATCACGAAGTTGTTAAAAGCCACATGGCATGGCATAAGAATTTTCTTTAATATTTACTTACGTTTAAGTTTGCTTTCAACTAACGGCGTCCCTTGTTTTTAATTTATTCAATACAAGAAGTAACAAACTTTAACAATGGGCAAAACGAAAAGGATAAAGCCTTCACAAGTTGGTAAAAATATCGCACTTGCTGATCAAATAGAAGCCGTGACCACTGTTAAAAGCAAAGGCAGAAATAAAGAGCGAAACAGACACGATGACGATGAAGATGTGAGTATAAATTAATTAACGTGATAAAAGTCATGCTCAATCAGGAATGGTTGAACATATAACCTACGTCTATTATTGTATTGTTGGTTAAGCTTCTATTCTTAGTCCGTAGACGTCCTTAAACATTCTTGTGTGTGCCACTTCAAGAGCCAAAACACAAATGATCATTATTTATTATATTTCGTCAGTAGGCCTTTTACATAATTTATTAGACTTTTATTTTATTTCAGTTTATAAATCCAGAGCTTTCAAAGAAGATCTTAGATGTAGCGAGGAGACAACAGGCTGAGCTGGATGCAAGCGGCCCCTCTACAAAGCGTGTTCAACTGCCACCTAAACTTCAGGGTACCTACTCATTTTTATAATGTTCCTAACTAGGCATATGACAGATATATTACAGTGTTTAGTGTATGTTGGATGGCTTCATGCCATAAACACATCACTATGTCTTGTGTTGTACATTAATAATTATAATTTATAAATGAGTAATATTTGTAGTATATCAAATTCTAGAAACATGCTCTAACAATTACAATGAATGTAGGGGATTACGGGGAAGAAAAAATCTCATATCTGGGATAATTAATTTTGACAATTTTCACCTGGTATTTAATTGACTGTTATTTATATTGTCTTTTAAATTTAGATGCAGACTCTGAAGATGATTCAGTATCAGATCAAGATGATCTGGAACCTGACACATACTATGATAACATTGTCATCAATGACAAAGACGAAGAAGCACTCCGAAAGTTTATGTCGGACAAACCGGAGAGAACTCGCACATTGGCAGACATCATCAAAGATAAAATTACAGATAAGCACACAGAACTGCAAACACAGTTTTCAGATGTAGAAACATTAAAGCTACAGAATATTGATCCAAGGTTTGTAATTTACTCAAGTACAGTAATTCAAGGGTGTGCGAGAAGTCCCCAATCCGCAGTGGGCCTGTGAGGGGTCCATAGCCCAAACAATCTCATCATGAGAGGAGGCCTATGCGTAGTAGTGGGCCATAAATAGGCTGTTGTGGTGGTGGTTCTAAAAGCATTTCACTTTCACTTGCTATCAGTCCCATGCCACATTTTGTGCATTTTTTAGCAGATGTAAATGGAATTTGTGTATATTTCTGTAAGAGGAACAGAATTACTACTACAAAATACTGAGAGGAAACTATCTGAGGTTACTGTAAATTGCACAACAGCAGCTGAAATACTTTTATAATCATTATGATTATATTAACATTTAAGGTTTCAGTTCCCATACTTTGTCTAAGATGTTGTTAAACATAATTACACTCTATAATTAATTGTGGTACAGAATGTAAATAGACAAATAAAACAGATTTTTGTGTACCTAAGACCACTTTATTCTCTCAAACTTTTGTTATATACAATAGTTAAAAATACATTTTAACTCAGTACATACATTATTATTTACAGAATTAAAACCATGTATGAAGGTGTTAGGGATGTGTTACAAAAATACAGATCTGGTAAATTACCAAAAGCATTCAAAATGATTCCACATCTTCAAAATTGGGAACAGATATTATATATCACTGAACCTACCACATGGTCTGCTGCAGCTATGTATCAGGTGATTAATACTATACTAAGATTACAATAATGTGCACTCAGTGAAATTTTATTTTAAATTGTCAAATAGTGTAAAAATGGAATTTTTACTTTTCTAGGCAACCAGAATATTTGCATCTAATCTAAAGGAAAAAATGGCACAACGTTTTTATAACCTTGTACTTCTTCCGCGTGTGCGCGATGACCTCCAAGAGTACAAACGGCTAAACTTCCACCTGTATCAGGCACTGAGGAAATCTCTTTTCAAGCCTGGTGCTTTCATGAAAGGAATTCTGCTTCCACTTCTAGAAGTCAGTATGAGAAAAAAAAAGATTTCATATACCAAAAGGTTTAATATGGGTCCATGTAGTTAATTATTGTGTCTATTCCAGTCTGGCGATTGCACTTTACGGGAGGCGATCATCATAGGCTCGGTGGTAGCCCGTAATTCTGTGCCTGTCCTCCATTCGAGTGCAGCTCTCTTGAAGATTGCTGAGATGGATTACACTGGCGCAAATTCCATCTTTTTGCGAATTTTATTTGACAAAAAATATGCGCTTCCGTACAGGGTAGTGGATGCTGTCGTATTTCATTTTCTCAGGTAATAAGGTTATTTATATTGTCAATGCTTTTTACTTTAAAAGTAGATATCTTAGAAAAGTTTCATATTCATGATTCTACTTCTTTTTACAACAGTAAAACTCAAATAAAAAAATTATACAATAGACGGGTTAATCATAACACAATCACTTATTATTTTTCTTGTTTTGAAGTTTTATAATAAATAATACATGAAACCAATTTGGTTACTCTATTTAACTGTAGAATTTTTCAAATTGTTGCACATCATCATTTAATTCATAAGTAATTGGCTTTTCCAGGTTCCAATCTGACCACCGCACACTGCCTGTGCTGTGGCACCAGGCACTGCTCACATTTACCCAGCGTTACAAGTCTGATATCTCCACGGAGCAAAGAGATGCTATACTGGAGTTGCTAAGGAAGCATTCCCATCCAAACGTTACACCAGAAGTATGTCAACAAAAAACCCAATATTTTTGATCAATTTAAAACAAAATTCTATGCATTTTTGTTTTGTATTTTAATGTCACACCTACAAGACTTATAATTAGTCATTTGTTTACTCAAATTTGTTTGCCAGTGTTGATTTAAGGCTCACTAGAGGCACCCGGCACCCAACCTGCCTTGTATTTGTATGGGAATCGGAGTTGATGTAGTGAGTGTATGCCCAAACAAATTCATATAAAGAATACAGAACCGTCGAGGCGAGGCAGTGCAAGCCAAGTGCCGGGTGGCTCTAGAAAGCTGTGACCTTTATTGTTGGTGACTGTTTAATGAGAACATTCTTCCAAGTACTAAGTGTGTAGTACTGCTGAACATTGAAAGTGTTTAAGAATATTCATATAAACTGAGGATCTATCTATTCATTGCAATATGTATATTGGGGATAACTAATAAAATATTTATGGGTGACTAGCTTCTGTCTGCGACTTTGCCTGCCTGGATGCGGTTATTGCGTTCCCGCGGGATCTATGCGTTTCTCCAGGATAAAAAGGAGCATATGTCCTTTCCCAGGACTATCTCCATGCCAAATTTCATCCAAATCAGTCCAGCGCTTCCGCAATTGAAAGCTCACGTCACACATGACAGTTGGGCTTAGGCGGTATGAAGTATGCTGGGTCAGCTCTGTTATTATTTATGATTAAAATTTTTCATCATGTTTACAGATTCGAAGGGAGCTGCAGGCAGCCCGATGTCGCGACATTGAAATTAACGAGAATGCTGCATCCGATTCTATGTTAGTTGATTAAGAAATTCATTATTTGATCATTAGAATAGAAATAAAGATTCTGATATAAAAATGATGAGTTTATTTTTCACATTATATTAAAAAAATATATATAATACTACTTCAACTTAAGTAAATTAATCGGTATATCGACTTGGCTAGTTATAAAATGGACGGGCGGAAGCACTGAATCTCGACAGTCGCACTTCCTTCCAGATACAAAGTCAAAAGAACCAACTTTGTGGCCACAGTTTTCACAATGTAATTTTCCTTTGGTCCATTGTTCATCTTCAACTTTAAGCTTTATCCAATTTGGCAATTTATCCTCAATCAAATACATGATGTTCTGAACATTATAACTGCTGCATTTTTGGGCGCTACAACCAAAATTGTTGTTCGTTCCTTGTGCGTCTTCAAGTAAAACATGCCGGCACTTCTGACATTTTACTGATACAATCTTTTCATTCTCTTGAGGCTGCATTGTTTCAACCCATGTGTATATTAATTATTGTAAGTATGGCTGTACGTGTCGAAAAGAAACTTCCATTTTTAAGGTTATTGCTATCTGTCTTGACAACGTCAATGAATGCTTTGACTTCCAGCCCAACCAACATAATGAAATAAACGAATGGTTGGATCACATTACAAACCATGCAAATGCAAACCATTGACAAAAGTCACCCGTGCACGCGCCCTCTGATAGTGCGTTTACATACACGCGCCCGGGCTCATAAACGTGCCCGTTGAACGTCGTTTTGAACGCCGTTCATGTAAACGCAATCAAAGCAGGGTGTTTACACGGCCGCGGGCGTGCTAGTCAGTGCAAGGATGGCAGACGACGAGGACGTTCATCTCGTGGGGGCTAACTGCTTTGGGTTTCATTTACTTTTATAGGAAAAAGAAACAAAATGATGACGATGATGCTTTTTTTTTCAGTTTGCGTCTAAATCCACCCGTACTAATATCATGGTGCGTTTACATAAACGGCGTTCAAAACGACCTTCACGGGCGCGTTTACAGGCACAGGCGTGTAAACAGGCTGATTTTGAACGCGCTCGTGAACGCGAACGCCGTCGATCGGTCGGCTGTCGGTTTCCTATCGGTTGTTCGGCAAAGATCATTGTTTATATTAGGTCCTTACATATGAAATTGGCGTTTGGCAAACTGGCAACTTTGATTCAAAATATGTGGCGTTCGGCTAGGAATTCCAAATTCAAATTTATTTCAAATTTAAGACCATGTATTTCTGTGTTCGAATTACGAAATTTATTTGTTATCGCGTCATTTGTTTTTCTTTCACATCGTTCTGTTCACAATATGGAGAACTTAAAATATCGCTATATTTACGAATATGAGTTTCACCTCGGCACTAGTGCTGCAGAAACGGCTCGTAGGATTAACAATGCGTATGGGGAAGCTACTGCAAAAGAAAATACGGTACGTTATTGGTTCCAACGTTTCCGTTCTGGAAATTTTGACCTACAGAACAAGCCTCGTGGACGGCCGGAGACACAAGTTGATAACGAAGAATTAAAAGCAATTGTGGAAGCAGATCCATCGCAAACCACGTCAGAGTTAGCGGCAGGCTTCGGTGTGAGTGATAAAACCATTTTGATTCACTTGAAACAAATTGGAAAAGTGAAAAAACTTGAAAAATGGGTACCGCATGAATTGAGCGACGCAAACAAAGAAACACGCGTCGAGTGTTGCGTTTCACTTCTCAACCGGCACAATAATGAAGGCATTTTGAATCGTATCGTTACTTGTGATGAAAAATGGATCTTGTACGACAACCGGAAACGTTCTTCACAATGGTTGAACCCAGGTGAACCAGCCAAATTCTGCCCGAAACGAAAGTTGACTCAGAAAAAGGTACTGGTAAGTGTCTGGTGGACTAGTGCCGGTGTCATCCATTACAGTTTCTTAAGATCTGGGCAAACAATCACGGCTGATGTGTATTGTCAACAATTGCAAACGATGATGGAAAAGCTAGCCATTAAACAACCCAGACTGGTCAATCGATCTAGCCCACTGCTGCTTCAGGACAACGCTCGACCACATACGGCACGTTTGACGGCCGCAAAACTACGGGAGCTGCGACTGGAATGTCTTCGACACCCACCATACTCCCCGGACCTTGCTCCAACTGATTACCATTTTTTTCGGAATTTGGACAACTTCATGCAAGGAAAAAAATTCAATTCTCACGAGGCTGTCCAAACGGCCTTCAAAGATTTTATTGATTCTCGCTCACACACTTTTTTTAGTAAAGGAATCAATGAACTACCTTCGAGATGGCAAAAGTGCATAGATAGCCATGGTACATACTTTGACTAAATAAAAAAATAGTTTCATAAAAAAAAATCGTTTTCATTTCTGCCATATGAAACGCCAATTTCATATGTAAGGACCTAATACACGGCGTTCAAAACGACGTTCAACGGGCACGTTTACGAGCTCGGGCGCGTGTATGTAAACGCACTATTATGAATGCGAAATTATCTTTACTTTCGCATTCTGTCTGTCTGTTACCTCTTCACGTTTAAACTTCTGGACCGATTTCAATGAATTTTTATATGGAGATAGTTGGTAGGCTTCTTTTTATTTCGGAAAGATGCAGTTTCCACTGATAACAGATATTGTGTGCCCGTAAGTACTTCTTTTCTCCGTTTGAACTCCTTCATGAGTTTGTCAACCTCTCCTAAGCATCTGCAACATTTTTTCAAATTTATGTTGCTTATTTGAGGGGGTCCATATTATTGGTTCTACTTGGTAACACCAGGAAATGTAAAATTTTGGTCGTTTGAACATTCCGACAAATTGGCCGTGGAAACTGCATCTTTCCGAAATAAAAAGAAGCCTACCCACTATCTCCATGGAGGTTTAAACGTGAAGAGGTAACAGACATAATGCGAAAGTAAATGTAATTTCACATTCATAATATTAGGACGGGTGGATTTAGACGCAAACTGAAAAAAAAACATCATCGTCATCATTTTGTTTCTTTTTCCTATAAAAGTAAATGAAACCCAAAGCAGTTAGCCCCCACGAGATTAACGTCCTCGTCGTCTGCCATCCTTGCACTGACTAGAACGCCCGCGGGCGTGCTAACACCCTGCTTTTATTGCGTTTACATGAACGGCGTTCAAAACGACGATCACGGGCACGCTTTACGAGCCCGGGCGGGTGCATGTAAACGCACTATTAGACTTGGCACGACTTTGTCTAGATTTCATTACTTTTTAGAGATAAACAAGCAGCTCCATCGAGACTTGGCTAGTATTTTACAGAATGTTTTTGGTGGGATTTCACTTCTTTTTGCAGAAACGTTATAGTTTTCTCTATGGAGGGTTGAAGTAAGACACATTCCACACTCCATAGTTTTCTCTATTTTCGACTTTGATTTGTTTGATGAAGAGGATTATAATCGCGGTTTATACCTGGTGATGTGTAACTTACTTGAACGCTTCATTTTACTATTCAAAACCTAGCGAGGAAACCTGACTTGGCTTCAAACATAAAATGTTAGAAACTGTCTTCATTGGAAGACATAAGTTGCTATTGAATTGAGCAAGAATTTCGATCTTCTTACAAACACTTTTTATGGTCGTTTATGAAGCTTTGCTTATGATACGGACTAAATAAAGGAGTGTAAATTGTAATTGTTTTTGCAGTTATACCTACATTTACAAATAATTTTATTTACAGGCGAAATTCCAGCGGAAGCACATAGCACTGCGACGTTGCTTAAAAAAATTGACGAACTTTATGACTCCTTGAATGCTGACAGCAAAGATCTACGAGCTGGGAAAAAATACTGTACCTTCAAACATAACTAGTCGTAGTCCACATTTAGAGTTATTAAAAAAAAATTAAAACATAAAATATCAACATCTTTTTTGGTTTTTCGTAAATATCTCGTAAACGATAACCCACAACAAAAAATGTTCTAAGACATAAATAATTTACATAAAATTTTCTACAAAAAAAATTATACACTTTTTTGCTAGCGTAAATATTGAAATACATAATAAAGAGTAAAGTTAACGATAAACGATTTTACGAGTAAGTTCGGGATTTGGTCCGTTGTACACTGATTCTTTTTAGATAAGGGCTCATACTTGACACAGTTGTACTTTGGATAATTTTGAGTGGATTCATACTGAGGGCCACCGCGGGACACCGCTCGGATGGTGGGGGGAGAGGGGGAAACTTTGCTTCCGCCGCGCTTCAGTTAGACCTATATATTTCCAAAAATTGTAGGAGTTAAGAGATGCTGTTTATTGCGAAATGATCCTTACTAAATGCTTCATCAAATCTAATCCACAATTTTTCATTTTTATTGGCGGTTTTTCTTAACTTTAGATCGATATTACAAATTTCTAAATTTAACTACCTATTTCTTTTAGTAAGTTTGATATCAAAAATTTATGGTGATGTGCAGTGCCACTTTTTCAAAAGTTGACGCATGTAATGCAGATTTGAAAATGGTATAACAATACTGTCTACTTTAAAGAATAAAGAAAATATTGAGAATATTAACCACCTACTCTGAATTTTTCTATTTATCATGGGCCAATTAAATTGTTAATTTCAAGGAATTTCATTTAAAATTGAATCCAGTTTATCACATTTAAAGAAAAAATGTTGAATTAATCCACTTGATTAACAGAAAATGCTGTTTGAGGTAAGATGCATTTTTACATAAGGCAGTCACTAACTTCAATTAAGGGCTTCAAAAGCGATGAATCTAGCGGTCGATTGAGTTCCTGGTTGACTATGAGCACATGTGGCGTGTCTCGTTTAAAACTACTGGACCGAATTTGATGAAATTTGGTATGAAAATAGTTGGAGTTCCGAAAAAGGACATTGGCTACTTTTTATCCCTTTTTATTTCTCTGAACTCCAACTAATTGTGGATTAGATTTGATGAAGCATTTAGTAAGGATCATTTCGCAATAAATAGCATCTCTTAACTCCTACAATTTTTGGAAATATTCTTTATTCTTTATTGAATTTATAAATTAACATTAACAGTCTAATGTTACATGTTAATTATTCTACATAAAATAATGTGTTAGGTAGGTACTTATAATTAATCGAAGAAAACAATCACTGGATTGAACTGGAGGTGACGATTGTCTCCAAATGCCGGCTGGCTGATGCGAGGAATCTAGGTTCAGAGGTGCAGAAGACGTCAAGCTCATCATCGCTGGCCAAGATGTCATTGAGGAGCTTTAGTGCGCGGTGTAACGGCGAGTGCGAAAGCGCGCGCGTACGCGCCGGCGGCGCCGCGAACAGCGGCCGCCGGCGGCGCCGGAGCAGCCTACTGGAGACCACGGGGACCCTTATGGGTAGGAGAGCTAACAGTGACGGATTATGTACAACCTCGGACTAACCTAAAGAAGTATTTTACAAGACATAGATCCCTTCTAGTCTCGAGAGAAGTGTAGGTTACCATTCCTAAGATAAAGAGTGTGGGGTACATATACGGATAATAGCCGTATATTTTTTTGAAAAGAAAACGTATAAAAGACTTTTGTACTTTCTCAAGCGTCAGTACGTATTGTTGTTCATGCGGATTCCAGATATTCGAGTTAGTCTCAAGTCTACTACGAACAAAGGCATTGAAAAGAACTGATACTGCATTCTGATTAGAAAAAGATTTAAAATGTCTGATGACAAAACCAAGGGACTTCCTTGCAGCAGCACAGGTTTGACGGATATGGTCGTTAAAAGTGAGATGGGAGTCAAATATTGTACCAAGATCACGAACCGAAGAAACAAGATTTAATGGTTTATTCTGCAAAGTGTAGTTACATAGTATCGGATTTCGCGCTCGCGTATACGACATAAGGGAACATTTTTCTTCATTTAGATAGAGATCGTTCTCAAAACTCCAGGCGCACACTTTGTGGATGTCATCCTGTAGTCTGACAATCGACATAGTCATTAATTGGTAGGACCAGTTTCACGTCGTCGGCATACATGAGACAGGTAGAGTGCTCTATTGATAGAGGCAAATCGTTGACGAATATCAAAAATAATAATGGACCAAGATTGCTACCTTGGCCAATTCCGGAAGTTACAGAATAAGGTTCAGATTTTACTCGGCCATATTGAACATATTGTTCTCTACCAGTTAGGTGCGAAGAAAACATATTCAATAGGGAGTCTGAGAATCCAGCTCTTGCCAGCTTCGTTAGTAGAGTATCATTATATTTACCCTGTCAAAGGCTTTACGAAAATCGAAATAGGCTACATCTACTTGCCTCTTCTGGTCTAGATTAAGGTCAATCAGAGTGACTACATTCAACAGATTGGATGTAGTCGAACGATTTGGTAGGAACCCATGTTGCTCATCAGCAAACCATCCCTGAAGTTGCCACTGAATTGACTGATTCCGTCACCCGCGGTAAAATATACCATTTTGCTCCCTACTCATACAATCTACTATTTTGGCTTCCGCTACAGATTTGTCTTTGATGTTGCAGTATTTTATAACAGAGTTGTAGACATGTGCTCTCACAAAACTGCCAAATCTTTTTGCAAAAACAGATTTAACACGGGGTAGGTTAAGGTTATAAGTACGCTTTTTACTCAACTCCTTATAAAGATGTGTTCCAATTAGGTGTTCATGGGTCGCGATACAGGTGCGGAGGTTTAATTATCTTAATAGTGCAAATCAACGAACATTCGGTCTTTGGGTGGTTCATTTTGAGTTGTGAAGTGCCCTCTTCCTCTTCGTCATAATAAGAACGCACCTCGACCGCAGCTGATCATATTGAGAACCGGGGAGATCTGGCTTTGCTCGGGTGAAAGTAGCTCAGAATGAGTTTTTTCAGATACGCTAGCTACTTATCCAAGAATCATATATCAAGTTTCATCCAAACCATTAGAGCCGTTTTTGAGACCGTTTGTTTAAATAAATCATCTATTTTTTTTCAAATTATCTCGTTTAAAGTATAAGATAGGTACTGATCTTTCTGCTATAGTTTACCTGAGATACGTAAGCGATGCTTACTACTACCTACTACAGTCTATTTGCCTCCAACTGCTGGGCACAGGCCTCCTCTCATCACGAGAGGGTTTGGGTTGCAGTCCCCACGCGGGCCCAGTGCGGATTGGGGACTTCACACACATCTTTTGAATTACTTCGCAGATGCGTGCAGATTTCCTCAGGATGTTTGCTTTCACCGAAAAGCTCAGTGGTTAATTCAAATTGAATTTCGCACATAAGTAAACTTAGAGGTGCGAGCCGGAATCGAACCCCCGACCCTCTGCATGCGAGGCGGTAGGTCGAACCACTAGGCCACCACGGCTTATATAAGCGATGTCTATCTGGAAGGAATTGAGGATGTAAAATAAAATGACAATTAGGTATAAAGCTTATTTAATATTTGTTCGAGGATAACCTCTATGGCATTCACAATGGTCGGTTTTCAGTATGAAACAATTACCTAAATAGATGAATCAATAAACTAATGTGATAAATCTAAATTGATAATTATTATAATACATTTTACACTAAAATAACACAGTGGCTCCCTACATATACTTAAATGATATTCAATGAAACGTTAGTAAGCCCGTTGTAAAGCTCTCCTAGATAAAACGTCTTAAATTCTAATTTTATTACATATTCTCTTTATACGTACTAGGCGTACCTATAAAACCAATCAAATCTTAAATAAAATAAATAAAAACTAAGAGAACTAATTAAAAAAGATTTTAAGAATACTAGGCTTGTTTTAGTTTTACCTGGAGCCGCATGCAGGAGCGGACAAGCCCGGCAGAGCATCGGCTCGCCAGTTCCCTGCTCCACGATCGATTACCATGTGTAAACATAAGTATTTTCATGTATTGCCGATTTGCATCAACCAGATTTAGTTAAGAGTCCAATCTCAGAGGCAGGCGTTAGTATACAGGTCAAACGTAATGATGAGCTGGAGCCTGACTCGAGGCGACCGGCGCTAAAACTGATCCCTACAAGCGGGCCTTACAAAACTAGGTCCGAACGTTTAAACATAATAATAGTAAATATTAATTTAAAACTTAACAACACGACGATGGCTACCGCTATTCTATCACTCCGCCGTTACTGAGGAACGTGGTCTTGGCAATTTGGAAGAGTTGTTCCGACATTTTGTCACTGGTTTCTTTGACCATCTTGGTGAAGTAGCCCTCAGGGTTGCTGAGCAGCTTGTAGGGGTGGTCGAACTCGACCAGGCGGCCGGCGTCCATGACCATGACGCGGTCCGAGTCCATGATGGTGTTGAGGCGGTGCGCCACGGTCAGCACGGTGCAGTCGGCGAAGAGCTTCCTAATCGTTTTCTGGATGAATTCGTCGGTTCTGAAATTAGGGAGGTACACATTATGGAATAGAATGAAAAATTAGAACTGAATAAACTACACCATGTTTGTCGCTCCATCCAGGTGGATTGCCACAAGACAGGTTGTTTTACGTATAATTGAGAGAATTATATCCAGCAGTAGACGTAGCTTTCAGCTGATATGTTGAGACGAACTTTTACTCGAAGATACTCTTTAGAGTTAGACTGTAGTCACCCTTATTAAATAGCCAAAGCCTGTGGGGTAAAAAGAACACCAAATTTTTTGCGATTTTCCGGGATAAAAAGAGGGTCCCGGGATAGCCTACGGGACTTCAACAATCTCCACACCACTTTCGCATTTATATTAATAGTATGTAAGCCGCCAAATGGCGAGGTCTGCTGAAGTAGTGGTCACCCTTATTGCTTAGGGCCAAGGGGCGTACTTAGGGTCGACGTTGGCGGTGGCCTCGTCCAGCACGAGGATGCGGTTGCCGCGCAGGATGGCGCGCGCCAGGCACACCAGCTGCCGCTGCCCCAGGGAGAAGTTCGACCCGCCCTCCGACACCTTGAAGTCCAACGTCGTTATCGCCGATTTCAAATCAACCTGAAACGAAAGAATTGGTTACACAAATATTGGGATGATTGCCTAATGAACCTTTATCATTAATCCTTAGAACAGGCTCGTGTGAGCTCCACTGGACACACAGCCTACGCACCACATCAACTCGCAGCACCGTATCACCATGCGTGGTTAGTATCTTTATTTGAATTTCCATGAAATCGGTATCGAGTTCATGTGGTGAGCTTTGATACTTAACTTGAAATTTTGGGGAGTCCTGCTTGCTTGGCTATTAATATTTAGATAAGTACAAACGTAAAAATAAAACAATAAGATCTTACAGCTTCTAGTGCTCGCCAGAGTTGTTCGTCGTCGTAGTTGTTGAAGGGATCCAAATTGTATCTGACCGTAGCCGAAAACAGGACTGGCTCTTGAGGGATGATGGAGATCTTTGTGCGGAGTTCCTGTTAGAAGAAAGTAGTTATTTATAATTTGCAATTTACTTGAGCGTTAACTAAAGAAGTATTTGTCCTCATTTCATGCGCGTTCTTTGTACAGTCGAGTTCGCCAATATATACACACTTTTGCACCTTACCACGTTGTAATAAGGTCCAAAAGTGTACACATATTAATGAACTCGACTGTACCTACACTCAAGAAAACGCAAGGCGCGAGCCACACAATCGAGTGCATTTTTTTATGTCGATGGTATAGACAAACGAGCGCACAGCCTACCTGATGGTAAGTGGTCACTGCGGTCCATCGACACCGAAATTCTATGATCCCCCTTTAAGAAACCAAAAGATCTGGATTGCGTTGCCTATCCTAAGGCCTAAGATGGAATGCCTCTGTGTCAGAAATTTCACCGGCTGCCTTAACCCCCTACCGGAACACAACAGTGCGAGCACTGCTATTTGGCGGCAGGTTAGCGGGAAAAGACGGTGGTACCTCCCTGGACGGACCTAGCATCAGGCCCTAGCGATATTTATATCGACCACTGAAGGGCGTTACCACACCAATCGGTAACTAACGATTCGTATGTTAACCCTAGGTCAGCGGAACAGCAGTGGTGCGAACCGATCACTTTCTTGCATACGTTGTTAAACATTTCTAATATAAACAAATACTTTATACCTACTACTACAGCCTATCTGCGTCCCACTGCTGGGCACAGGCCTCCTCTCATCACGAGAGGGTTTGGGCTATAGTCCCCACGCGGGCCCAGTGCGGATTGGGGACTTCACACACATCTTTGAATTGCTTCCCAGATGCGTGTAGGTTTCCTCACGATGTTTCCTTCACCGAAAAGCTCAGTGGTAAATTCAAATTGAATTTTGCACATAAGTAAACTTAGAGGTGCGAGCCGGAATCGAACCTCGGCATGAGAGGCGGTAGGTCGAACCACTAGGCCACCACGGCTTATACTATATCTAGGTAGGTATAAACCTACCTAGATAAAACTCTTCTTTTACTGACTGACTATTGGTCGTAGAGAGAGAGAGAGACAGAGCTTAAATTTGGTGTGTAGGTTCCTGAGGGAGTGGGGGGAGCACTAAGAGGGAACTTCCCGAAATTCCCTCGGGTATACGGGAAAAAAAGGGAGTATACAAGTAAATTATGTACATATACGAAGTCGCGGGTAAAAGCCAGTTGGCATTGATCGACTTGCCTGTAGAGACAGTTGCGCGGTGTCCACGTCGTCGATCAGGACCTCTCCCTCGACGAGCGCCAGCCGGAACAGCGAGGAGATGAGCGACGACTTGCCCGCCCCAGTGCGGCCCACGATGCCCACCTGCCCGCCACAACAACCGTCAACAAACATAGCACGATAGTTCTCGACACAACATAGGTACTTAGAAGGCCGTGGTGAAACCGTTTATGCATTATTATTGCTAAATCCACACGCCTTCTAAGTTGTGACTTGTGTAACTAATTGGCTATGAGTGAAAAATGACAATGTGCTCGATTATTTTTTTAAGGATAGGAATAACCTTCTGTATCAAGAGAAAAAAATCTCAGAATTTTCCGTGCCGTAGATTCTGCGTAAAAAATTAAATTGGTTTTGCGTTATGACGATTGAAATAAAGGTGTTTCCTTGGTCCAAGTATGCAGCACTACTTCTTGAAAAAAAGTGTTCATACTATTGACATTATTGATTTTTTCAAGAAGTAGTGCTGCATACTTGGACCAAGGAAACACCTTTATTTCAATCGTCATAACGCAAAATCAATTTCTTTTTTTACGCGAAATCTACGGCACGGAAAATTCAGAGATTTTTTCTTCTTGATACGGAAGGTTATTCCTATCCTTAAAAAAATAATCGAGCACATTGTCATTTTTCACCCATAGCCATTGTACAACTTTCTACGTTATTTGAAATTCGGTTCATTCGTTTCCGCTACTCGGTATACCTTAATTTTCAAACGGTAGTTAGAATGTGTAGCTCTGTGGTCGTGGTGGTCGGTAACCTTTGACAGCCAAGGGCCACTATGCAGCATATTATAAAACCGAGGGTAAATTAAAATGCTAATTAATCATTTATTTAGTAAGTATATTTAAGTATAGATCCAAAAAAATCACAGGCCGCAAGCAGGAAGTCGGAGGCCCGTATGCAGCCCACGGACCGGGGGTTGCCGACTGCTGACCTTTTAGCTTATATTACGAAACTAAAAACTTTCTATACTTACATATTTTCTATTGTTAAAAACGATGAAAACTTTATAGGAGCGTTTAGGTACTATACGAAGGAGTTGTTTTGGTAGGTTACGTACCTTCCATCCGTTTTCGATCACAACGTTGAGATTCTTGAGTATAGGCAAGTCCTCAGGGTTGTATTTCATGTAGCAGTTGCGGAACTCGACGCGCCCGCGCCACGGCCAGCCTTTGGGCATTTCTATGGCTGTAAAAAAGGAAGTTATGAAATTCAGAAGCCCATAGATCCTGTAAATAGTTCCTCTGCGCTCATGTCGCTGATTTATTTGGCCTCCTAGATTTTAGGTATGTTTTAAAAATCGATATTTCATTGTTTGTGACCTTATTCTGTTATGAATTTGTTCTTCTTTCACGTCAAAGCAACTGGACAGATTTTGATGTGTGTGGAGATAGTTTGGGATTAAGTCCCGATAAATTCACTTAATTCCACGGTATTGCACGGGTAAGAGCAGTTTATTAATACTTAGGTACTTACTTGTGTTTTTTTTACTTATATGTACCTTGTTTACTTTCCTCATATTTGAAATGAAAAGTAGAGTAAAAAAAGTAAAGTAAAAAGGTAAACCTTGGGTGAAAGTTACCCAATTTTGCCTCAAACAAAATATGTCGTTACAAATGGTTGCCTTTCGGCTCTTGGTTAACAATCTACTATTATTTGGTGTGTACTTTACTTTTCTTTAATAGGACTTAAAACTGTAGGTGTTTACGCACTTCCTTTTTCCCATTGCTGTTCCTTCTCGATGTGGGTGTATTGCAGGATGCGCTCTACGCTGGTCATCTGCGAGATCACTTCGGCCGTCTGCCGCACGCCGAACTGCAGCATCCCAGTCAGAATCAGCGTCTGCGATATGGCCAGACCGACGTTGCCCGAGAATATGGTCTCTGGTGGCAAGGATAACGACAATCAGACCAAATGGTATCAGATAGGTTGAAAACGGGGCTCTTCGGAATCGGAAAACGGTCTCAAAATTCATGTTTGTTAACAAACTTCTAAAAAGAAGGAGGCTCGTCTCGATGTTTTTTTTGTAGACCGTTGTATGTTTGTTATGTTATTATTACTCCGCCAATCGTCAACGGTTCCACCGTTTTCGATGATTTTTTTAAAATCGAAAGGTGGTACCTCCGATTTGGTCCAAAATCCCAATTTAGTGGTGATTTTTTCAAACGATCAATTGTTGAGTTAATCGGAAGTGTTGTTAGCTATGTTTGAAGAAAATCGGTTCCCTAATTATCAGCTTTTCTAATCTGGTCTGATACAGTTCTTTAAAGAAAAATTGTAAATAAATAGATACTCACTGCTGTCAATAACGAGGAAGGCGACTATGACGATAGCTAAATATAAGACACAAATAAAATCGAGCCAAAATCCGAGGGTCACTCCGCTGGCTAAGTAGCTACTCCACGTCGACGTATGGATGTCCTAGAAAAAAGGTAACATTAGGTAACATACCTATTGGATTCCAAAGGAGTATAAATAAGTGATATGTTTGTAACTCATAACTATCATAACTATGTCTTTAATAAATAAATATATCAATGTTCAAGCTCTGTCTTCCCTACACTCAGAAAGCAAAGTAAGGGTATGACAGTAGACACTTCAGAAAGAAAAATATAAGAAACAGGTCCGTTACCTGGAATCGATCGAATTCTTTTATTAATCGGTCTTGTGCTCCGGCCGAGCGAATAGTGCTGATACCGTTGAGAGTCGCGGCCATGTGTGAGAATACAGGACTGCGGGCTGAAATAAGAATACACGACATCATCAGCAACCTGAGGATGGACAAGAATCATATTTAAGAGGAATATAATTCAGTTGGAAATACTTACTTGTTCCTTCTAAACGTTTAATAGACTGCGCAGATTTGAGATAAATCTGAAGAATTGTGTAAAAGAGGAGCAAGATGATTGTGGTCGGCAGTAGGGTCCAGACGAGCGCAGCGGCGTTCAGAGCCAGAATACTGAACATCACCAGGTAAATTTGAATGCATTCAAGCAAAAAACGTGGCAACAGTTCGTCCAAGGCACCGATATCTTTTGAAAATCTATTCAAGATGCGGCCTGTAAACGAAAATAACAGGTTAATGAGATACTTACTTACATTAATCATCTGTAATGCGTAGCGTTCAAGGATGGAATGTGTGGTGTTATACCTGATGAATTGTTATCGAAGAAACGCATGACGCCCCGAAGCATGGAGTGGAACATATCGTTGTGCAGATTGCGCGAGGAGGTCATGCACACTTTGAAGAACATGTAGGCCCTCGCAGTGATGAAGAAAATGCAACACACGATCAGTGCCGAGTACACGTAAAGGTACTGGGACGTATCCAGCGGCCCGATGTATGCGTGGATGTCCAAATCTGAAATAAAAAAATATTATAGCCGGCTTCTTCGTTTGTTCAAGAAAATATTTCACGTATTCCAACACTGACTTGACTCTGTGGCGATCCCGGAGAAGTAGCTACTGAAACTGTACGTTCCATTTGAAGGTGTTAGTATTTCGCGATCGTAGTCCTTTATAGTGCTGTTGGTTTCCCTTTCTTTCTGGCGTGTTACTTCATTAGTCCTGTGAATTATTGCAAATTATAATGTTCTGTTAGGGAAAAAGAGAAAATAAGAAATGTCTCGTTAGAAGTGCATTGGTTGCTCCTTGTTTTCTGTTCCTTTGGTGTAGCTTTCCTTGTAGATTTGATGTAGTATGTGGGTGTGCTCATTATGAGGTTGGTAACGTACCAGAAGGTGACCCAATAGTCGCACAGCGTGGCTGACAGCTGGCCCACTATCAGCAGCAGCACCATGAAGAGCAGGCGCGGCGTGCGGCCGCCCGCGCGCAGGTACGCGTTGTACACGTGCCAGCCCATCGAGCCCGACTCGCGCTCTTCCTCCTCCATCTCCTGCGCCGGCACCTCGGCGCCGGTCGTGGACTCCGTCAGCGACGGCCGGCGAGCCGTCGACAGCTGCAAATGAATACCATCTCATAAGTAAAGCTATTCAGCAATTCGATAATTTTCATATACCACGTATGGTATGGACACTTACTCTAGCAGAAGTTCGTCTGGACATCGGCTTGGGCATTTCAGCTTCAACATTCTCATCGTCCCCTTGAGAAGCACTCAATAATTTCGCGAAGTCTTTACCGTAATTCAGGAGCTCCTCGTATGTTCCCTTTGCTTCAACAGATCCCTGTAATAAAAATTCAAAATGTTATGGATATTAAAGTGCACAATGACAGATCTAATCGAAACGCCGAAGGCATAGTTAATTAACTGGGCGGGAAGATTATGATTGTATTCATAAAGTAGCGAAACATTATGCGTATTACGTACATTGTTCATGATAACTATGTAGTCGGCAGCCTTGAGGTAGTGCAGCTGGTGCGTGACGAGCACGCGCGTGGCGTGCCGCAGGTACCCGTTTATGCACTCGTCGAACAGCTGCCGGCCGACGTGCGCATCCACCGCCGACAGGGGGTCGTCCAGCAGGTAGATGGCCGCCTGGAAAACACCCAGTATTCATCAGTCCTCAGCTCCAACCATCATCAATATCATAATTTCTTCCCTCCACACCGATTGCAACTCACTTGTCTGTACACAGCTCTCGCCAAGTTGATACGAGCTCTCTGTCCACCAGACAGAGAAGCGCCTCTCTCACCGACTAATGTCTGATCTCCATGGGGGAATTGTTGGAAATCTTTCTGAAGAGCACATACTCTCACTACCTTAAATAAAATAAAATAACATTAATATCTTGATAGAATGGAACTGTAAGACTCGAATTCGATTCAGCTTTTTCAACATTCAGCTTACCTCCTTATATTTCTTGGAATTGTAAGGCAATCCAAACAGTATATTTTGCCGGACGGTTGCCACAAACAGCCATGGCTCCTGGCATGCATAGGACAGTGGCCCTGAGAGATGAATGCGGCCCGAGGTAGCGCGTAGTTCGTTCAGAAGTAATTGCAGGACGGAACTCTGAAATCCCAATCCGATATACCACATTAGGCCGTAAACTGGAACCTATCAGAGATCGGGAAATCGAGGTGAGGTTTTTACTCAAACTTATTTGCACCCGTTTTACTTATATGTTGGAACGGCTAATATTAAGCTAAGCGCCACACGGGATTAATTGAAGGTTGCAGTGTCGTGTCCCGCTCAAGCATACTAGTAGGTATGTATTGTATTCCACAGACCTTTCCAGAGCCGACGGAGCCGATGATGGCGCACAGTTTGCCCTTGGGCACGGTGAAGGAGAGGTTGCGGAGGGTGACGGGCCCGCCCTCGGTCCAGCTCGCCGACACGTCGGTCAGCTGCACGCCGGCGTCGGCGCTCGCGAGCGGCGCCAGCGCAGAGCCTAACGCGTTCTTCTCACTACACACAAATCCTGTGCACAATAGTAGGTAATTAATAATAAATTGAGAATGTATTTATTGTACACAAGAAATACAAACGACATGCAATTAATTGTAAATAGACGTTAATTTGAAAAGAAATAAAATAATTTATTTCTATCATCCAGCACTCCTTTCAACTAGTTACATAAGTGATGATTTCTACATTTTATCTAAATCGGTCCAGTGCTTTTAACGTGAAGAAGTAACAAACAGATATAACTTTATACTTTTGCAATTATAATAATAATATTATCTACTTACCAGGGCCTCTATTCGAAATGTTACATACGAGTAGGAATATCAACTTTAGTAGCTAGATTTAAAGATCAATTTGAGTGCCGTGACGTTATGGCGTTCCCTATAGCTTCCCAATGAAATCCCTTTTGCGTCCGGAATGAGGTTAGGTATCTACTGTCACCTAGTGTGTTGTAATATTTTCAAGTCAATAAACAAAATGGGAAATAATATCTCGAGCATTGATTAGGACAAGGTTAATCGACGGGTAAATCCAAAGGTTCATGATACAAGAAAAATACTAAATAGTAATAGTAAATAAAAAACTGTAATCACCAGGGTTGAAGATGCCCTCGTCATCAATCTTCTTGAAGGTGTTGGGCCGGAGGTCGACCTCGCTCAAATTGTTCCTCTTGTTCTCCACGCTCTGCACCAGCTTGGCGATGTCGACGTCGGGGACACTGCGCAGGTCTTCGCGTTCGTCTATGGGGATCATGGAGTAACAATTTGAGTACTTTAATTAGATAAAATATTGTAAGACTAATACGAAGCAAACACGTATTCAAAGCACCAGAGGTTTTCCTTAACATTAAGAACGTACACAACCAACTATTGTTAGTAAAATCCACAAAAGCAATTAGATTAAGTACGTATAGGTACTATTATATTAATTTTAGTCACTTATTTCCAATAAAAGTATCCCGCTTTAATACAGGTAGTTATACAGTACAGCACAAATTATATGGACACATACGAATAAACGACGAGACTAGGAGCATTGATTATAGGCACATACGCAGAACATGGACACGCGTACACACACAATTACACATCGATATTTCTTAAATCGTCTCATACCCAAAAGTAAAAGATATTCTAGGCGTCGAATTGAAGTAAGTGATTCCATCATTTGAGAAAGAGACATCGGCATCGTTATAGCAAATGTTGCTTGTAGGGTGTTGAACATTTGGGCCATCGGGAACGCCTGTGGAATCATGACAAGCATTCGGGTAATGTTTCGTCTTCGCGTCTCTCATTCCTTTCAGCAATCATGACAGTGCAGTGGCAGACAGGAAAACTGGGTAGGTTCCTAATTCAAAAATCTTTCTGATGTACCTACGGATCTATGAAAACGCTGACCTATCATAAATCGAAGGCCTGGCAATAATTATGTAATAATTATAATTGTTACATTGACCTCTTTTTATATAAATGTTATTAACATCGAGTCACCGCTATAATTCGGACTCGTGTGGAGAAGCTCAGTATATCATGCAGTATGCTAGCATGCCAGGCGGCGGGCCGCACGTACCGAACAGCATGAACGCCTCGAGGCGTTGGACTGAAATCAGTGCTTCTGCCAAAAACGACACTGCGTTCGACATGATAATAGACAGGGTGCCTTGGAGCGTATTGTAGAATTGCGCCAATGGGAATACCTGAAATATATCTGATTAGAATGCTACGCAGTGTTTCGGCCAGTAGGACTCATAAGTAGGAAATTTGAACTCACGATGTCCGCAGTGACTTGGAAGCCGAACAGCGAGTAGGAGAGCAGGGTTATGTAGAGCGTCAGGCGCTCCGTGAACACCATGAAGCTGAGGTACACTCCGCGGAGGTACGAGGCCTGGGTGATGCAGTTGATCTCGTTCTTCCTTGCCATTGCTACTACCTTTTCAAATGGCTTTTCCCATGCGTACATTTTTATAACCTATAAATAATACATTTCACAATAAATCAGAAAATTTAACAATGCCTGATATTGAAATTAGTTCTGTGCGGTTTAATAATACCTAATGGAGCCATTTTTAATGGATTTAACTCGCTCTTGGATGTAAATTTAAAACGTATAAACTATGTAGTTAAATTAAGTGCTTGTCTGAGTGCTTCATGGGCATTTTTACCTGCATTCCGTTGATGATCTCGTCCATTATTCGGACACGCTCGTCGGTCCTATGAGCGGTCTTCATTCGTAACCTTGCGGCCAATTTGCTCATGTAAGCTGCAGAAAATAAATGGTTTTATATATCAAAATCGTATGAATCGGGCTCTCAGGAGACATATGGAATAAGAAGGCGTAAGAACTTTTTTTTTAAGATGCTTCGGGAGGAAATAATGTTTTATTGTAAGTAATATATGTTGGTCTTACATTGCACCGGTATAGTTTGCAACACGATGCCAATGACTCCGACGATGGCGGCATAACCGATCTTGATGTAGATGAGGTAGCAGACGAGCACCACCTGCAGCGGCAGCAGCCAGATGAAGTGCGAGTAGATGAAGGCGTAGTCGAAACGGTTCACGTCGTTGGACAGCAGGTTCACCACCTGTCCGGCCGTTGTCTGTGCGAGCGCACCCGAGCTCATGCGCATCACCTACCAAAATAAATTAATTTATTATATCAATAAGAAAAAACTTAGGTATTTAAAGCTTTTTTCGTGGCGCCATAGACATTCAAAGACAACAAAAGCACCGAAGCCCAAGTGAATAAATAGTTTCAGTTTTAAAATCCTACAAAACCTATTCGGATAGCAAGGCCCCTGGTAGTGGCAAGGTTCTATAGAATTGACATTGTAGATGTAGAAAGCGCAATAGCAAATGAACACAAACCTTCCTGTATATGAGTGAGCATGCCGCTATGCGGACTTTCATGCCGAACTGCTGGGTGGAGTAGGCGCCGTGGTGGTTGAGGAAGGCGATGAGGAGGGACATGAGGATGACGGCCGACGCGCAGTACACCGCCTGCTCGTAGGTCATGTCCGAGCCCGGCTCCCAGTACGCCAGCATCATGCTCAGGACGACTGGCTGGAATGGTCTGAAAGCAAACGACACTAGTCAGTTATAGATGAAAGTAACCCTTAACATTTTAATGCCAGTAAGGCCTGAGTGGACTGTGACCGTGCCCAACTGGAGCTCGAGTTGGGCACGGTCCTGCCAAGCTCAACTTGATGTCATACTAGACTATCGATGCACGCCCCGGCACAAGCTCCGCTTCGAGCATCCATTCAGGCCTAACCCGCATTCCCCTTAGGGAATGCGGAAAGACGTTCTTGGCGCCATTTACTTCTCTAGTTCTAGAAATCATGTCACGCTAGGCTCATTACCAAAATGTCTCCATCGCGTGTCTGACCTGACCACGTGCTAATTTAAAGGTAATTGCAGGAATATTCCAACGCTTGGTCCGCCATTTATAGTTTACCAGTTTCTGTTTGCGACTTCGTCCACCCTTTTGTAATTTCAGGATCTTGTTTGTTCACCTCTACAAGTAGTAGGTATTTCTCAACCGATTCTCGTGAAATTTTGTGAGTAGGTTCGAAGATTAAATAGATTTTATTAGTCGATTCGATTTTTAGAAAATTGTCAAAGTTATGGAGTTCGCAATGGCTTAAAAGGATTTAAGTTATGCAAAAGTAGACTGGCAAGGTCTACACCAGCCTACAACAGCTCTCAGAGCCACTAGTTAAGTGTACCTAACCTACATGGCATCCAACTAAGCTCACTCTGAGAAGAGCATGGGCACACCTTAGTAGTTCATACTAGTGTGTATACCTAATGTATATGGCACGCTTAAGAAAGAGACTTACTTGAGAAAAATGGCCTGTATGAAGAACGTGAATCCAGAAGGGGCGAAACTCATCCAGAACGCCTTGGTCATAGCGCGTAGAAGCGACGGTTTTCGACCATGTTTGCTTGCTAATGCAATCTCCTCCAACCATTTCCTGCAATCAAAATACATCATCATTATCAAGAGTTTGATGACTCAAAGCGGGTCTTGTTTCGAATCCTGCTATGGGTTAGGCATAATGTGTCTATGAAATTTGTCATTCCTACATTAAGTAGAATTATTCTATAAATGTTGTAATTATTTTGTAGATTTTTCGAGACTCAATGAAAAATGACGATATACATATTTAAGTTACCTTGTCGTGACTAATAAATATCTTCGTAAACTCATATTATATACGGTTTTAAATGTTACGTTAGAATATCCAACCACGAGAGTTGTTAACAAGGAGCGTTTCCTACTGATCTGGAATTCATAAGGTCTACTCGTAATCCACCATTAAAAGGAATATTGTGAAATTTAATGCGATTTAAGTTGTATACGGTATTTTGATGGCAATAAGGATGTGTTTGCGAATGTCAAGTTATGCCCCTTGTGCCCCTCCAGTCCCATGGCCGGCCGGTCATCCGACGCCTACTAATAAGAGCGCGCGTCGTGTCGTGACGAATTGTATATAAAATACAGGCGGTGACACGATTGTGCGAAATTCTCTTCACATGACAAATGTATACAATGTACAACAGAGTTTATGGTAGATTGTTAACCGAGGGCTGAAAGGCACCCATTTCTGCCGAGATGTTTTGGTGCTCGAACGAAGTGAGAGCGCAAATAGTTCGAGGCAGAGATGGGTGCTTTCCACCCGAGTTAAACACTCTACTTTTCATTTCGAATATGAGGAAAGAAAAAAAGCCAGGTATATAAAACATAAGTATTAAAAAATGGTCTTATCCATGGAAAACTCTATTCCGTGAAAATATCGGGATAAAAACTATTTTATCTTATTTCCAGCTTCTCAAACTATCTCCATACCTAATTTTCTTAAAATCGGTCCAGCCATTTTGACGTCAAGTAAGGATGAAGAAAAACCAAAGACACTAAAATTATAATATTGAATAATGTACGCGCAATAATATATTAATTTTAATACGGTTGCCCCAAAGTTTATGTAATACTTAGTTAAAATATTTATGTAAAGAGCAGAACAAAGACTTGCCTGGACAACGATTTCACTGTTTAAGGTCGGCTACTTCAATACAATCGTAATAAGTAGGTAAGTAAATACTTTAGAGATTGGCAGTAAAAGGATCTCCAAAACAGCTTGAGCCTATTTTCTTATTAATTCAAGCGGTGTATGTCCATTTCAGAACTACTCATGACTCATCATTCATTATTTTAAACCCAAAATATTATTTACTTAACTACTACACGAGTAGTACTCGAACTTTCGATGTCTACTTTTTTATATACCGTAGGTTGCATCAAGAAAATTAACGACTATGAGCCCGTTTAGGTAAACATGGCTACCGAGATTTTCACTATGAAGAAAATATAAATATTCTGTATGGCACCTTGGTACCATATTTACGTTGATTTGAGTCCACCCTACTTATTTGATGCAACCCGTTTTATGTTTCATTTCTCTTTTTTTTCACGCAACATATTAGCCAGTTATTTTTGACTCGGCGTCCTGCTGATTTAATGTTCTCAATAAGTGATAATGATAATTCGTTTTTTCTCTAAATTTTGTATAGTAGCGTTCATTACATGAATTATTATAGCTATTTGTTTCTAACATTATAGAAATACGTTCATTTTTAAATTAATTGGTGGTGGCTGTGTAGACTTTTGCCGTTGCCCACGAGTCAAAGTATCACCTTTTAAAAAAAAATATCTGCTCTAGAGCAGCGATGAGCTACTTTCTGCATGGTAATCAAGCAAACAATGGCCTTCTTTCAGAGTATGAGAAATGAAATAGTAGTTTGTGTGACTAGGGAGCAAAATGAGAAAACCAGTAGCAGCAGGGAACAAAATCGTACTTTGCTCCCTGGAGAGCAAAATCTTACTTTGTTCCCTGTTTGTGGGACCGAAATGGAGAGCAAAATCGCATTTTGCTCCCTCTAAACGGGGAACAAAGTACTCCTTTTCGAATAGGAGGCGTGAAAAACACTATAGGTACTCGTTGATGGTGCGCATTGGGTCGCACTATCGTACAGTACATACCTAGGTGCCTACTGAAATTCATTGTGAAATTACGAATTAAAGCAATAGGTAACTATAGCTCGGTGTGAAACCATAAATGGGTAGTTTTTAACTTTTGACTCAGATGTAGGTACATTACATAGTGCATTTGTATGAGTGTTTAATGTCTCCGGCCGGCATAATGAAACTGGTTGAATTCAAGCCGGTGGCTGTTGATCCATATCTAGTATTTGTATTACGTATCGGAGGCGAATTTACTTACCGCTATAGCCCGTATTATCAAGCTGTTAGCGTCCAATATGGACTAATCCTCGTGTTATGGCGACTTGAAAGATCGTTACTGGTAAGTGTAGTATCTGAATAGTAATCGAGACAAGTTTAGCCATTTATTCAGAATGCTCGTGTTGAATACCTGAGTGCGCGGTGTTCTGCGTATGGACGCCGGCCGGCGGCGCGTGGAGCCGGCCGCCGTGTTAAATAATCATGCCAATTCAGTAGACCTCGACAAATATTGTACTTGGGTCGAAACACACGAGAGATCGACGTGTAAGTGATAACAACGAACGAAGCCGTAAGCTTTACTCGCCTCCAGCTCCTCTCGCGGTGGCCTCTCAAATGTTTAACTACGCTGACTCATTCACGAGTCAATTTAAATTTGCCAGTTATATTCGTCTCTAATATATGCATGTATGTACATACTTAAACGTGTCCAAATATTTTAAATTCCATCCAACATGTCGAGTATTCGAGAACCTACTCCGATGTAGTATTTTTCATCGAAATATATTTTTTCAATAATTTACTTTCCGAGGTAGGTACATATATTTTATAAATCGCCACAGACAACACTGTCTTCAAATATGCAAATAAAGTGTGAGTGAAAGCGCCTCGAGTGGGTAAGGTACTTGTGAATAAAAGAATAACCGGTATATGTGTATGCAATACATTCCATGTCACTAATGACATACTAACAGCACCTGGGTCATGTGGATCTTAATATCAAAATAAGAAATTAAAGAACATTCGCTGATCTTAAATACGTTCACACGATCACGCACACGCTCACTTCCATGAACCATGGACAAAGAACTACATCTTTAACAAACCTAATTATCTACTAGGCACCTACTACTACTACTTCTACTACTACTACAGCCTATTTGCGTCCCACTGCCGGGCACATGCCTCCTCTCATCACGAGAGGGTTTGAGCTATAGTATAGTCCCCACGCGGGCCCAGTGCGGATTGGGGACTTCACACACATCTTCGAATTAATTCGCAGATGCGTGAATGGTTTTCTCACGATGTTTTCCTTCACCGGTTAATTCAAATTGCAAACTAGGCACCTACCTCTAAATAATCCATATTAATATTATAAATGCGAAAGTAACTCTGTCTGTCTGTCTGTCTGTCTGTTACCTCTTCACGCTTCAACCGCTGGACCGATTGAGATGAAATTTGGCATGGAGATAGTTGGAGTCCCGGGAAAGGACATAGGCTACTTTTTATCCTGGAAAAACGGATAGTTCCCGCGGGAGCGCGATAACCGAATTCCACGCGGGCGAAGTCGCGGGCAGAAGCTATCCATACTAATATCATAAATGCGAAAGTAACTCTGTCTGTCTGTCTATCTGTCTGTTACCTCTTCACGCTTCAACCGCTGGATCGATTGAGATGAAATTTGGCATGAAGATAGTTGGGGTCTCGGGAAAGAACATAGGCCACTTTTTATCCCGGAAAACGCATAGTTCCCGCGGGAACGCGATAACCAAATTCCACGCGGGTGAAGCCGCTCGCAGAAGCTAGTTAATAAATAAATAAGTAATTTTAATGTCACTAAAATTGTCCCTTTTGTTCTTACAAAGACTTAGGACGTTAACAAGCAATTTAATAACCATTAATTAATAATATGCTAAAGTAGTATTTAGTAGAAAGAAGGTACATTTCTAATAATATGAAATAGGTATTAGCGGTTTCTGGGCAGCCACCGGCGAACTCTTCGCGTGGTTTAAGAAATAAATAAACGGTTTCGTTTACATACTCAGTTTGTTTAATAAATTTGGTCGTCTGTTTAAATCAGATAAGAGTTTGAATATTAAAATAGACGAACCATGTTCTGTATATCTTTATGTATTATTTACATAATTTAATTGTATAGCGTAGTGCGTCTGGGTAGGTACGTATATTAGTATTTCTTTTTGGATTTTCATATTGTTTTGTTAAACATTTTACATTACATATTAATGTAAATTTAATGTAAATCTATATGTTTAAATTTTGAAAAAAGGCCTTCTGCTGAGTTTGTTGCGGCGCTTCTTCTCAAGCAATGGGTCTAGGAAGCGCTGGTAAATTCATTTCTGTTAAATTCATTTAAAAGTGACGTGTAAAAGTGCCCAGATGTGGCCTATTTGCGGAATAAATATTTTCATTTTCATTTTCATACATAGGTAGTTATTAATACCGACAGTGATTTGATTATTATCACGCTAGGAAGTTGTTTCAGCAAATACCACTGAATAAATAAGTTATCAACCTAAGCTCTGGCCTATTTAAGTACTTGTTAGTGTTGTTATAGTGAAGTATACCTACCTACCTATATAATGGAATAGTTCGAGTACTTTAAAATGGGGTGAGTAGGGACGAAATCGACTTCGATTTCGTCCCTACTAAACCGTACCGTCCGTTTAAACCTAGATAAAAGTTTATTTTTATATGTGGCACATTGATTTATATACAAAAACACGGGCCAAGTGCGTGTCGGGCCACGCGCAATGTATAGGGTTGGTTCCGAAGTTGACGATGCCCTTAGTACCTTTCTAAGACTGCATCTTAGCTAGGCTGCGGTATGACGTGCCCGCCCGACGACGCACCTGCTGCTCGAGTAAAATCATTTTACATCACCCTTGGCCATAAAGTGGGATTTTCTGCCCGCTACGCGGAGAGAAAATCTCACTTCTTGGCCTAGGCAAGATGTAAAACTTTTGACAAACCACGGGCGGTAATTCGTAAAGCCCCAGATCGCATATTTATGGCACAGAAACCTGCGATCTGGGACATTTACGAATTCACCACCCTAGGTCTGTAATATACTATTCCGTACCTACGATTTTTGATTGCTGGCAGTTGGTCGACTATGACCCGGAAACTTGCATAGCCTTCTTAGCTGTGATAGTTTTCCTTTCAGCTGCGTTATATATATGCCACCATGATTTTTTTCAACTATCTGAAAACCACAATTTAGCTGGCAGGGGGGGGGGGGGGGGCACTTGACTACCGAAAACTAGCACTTTAAAGCTTAATACTTACCGCTATAGCCCGTATTATCAAGCTGTTAGCGTCCAATATGGACATTCATGACTTCATGACCCAACTGTCCCCATTGTCGTCCCAACTCCTCCCACAATACATCCAGGGACTCACCCCATAAAAATCCTCAAATGTGCTTGAATCGTTTTCTATGTTAATACCATACACATAGGTACCATTATAAGTAAAAAGATATAAATTGTGTTTTTCTGTTTCCAATAAGCCCCGTTAGTATATAAACGATAACCGAAAGGTTGATGAACACTTACTTTGGCAAATTTTAAGTACAAACGAAGTTAAATTCAAACAAAAATCCGCCGTTTTCGAGCATCATTAACTTTGACAATGAATTTGTGTTTTAAAATTGTATGAAAGAAGACAAAATATGTCTAAAAATATAATCAAATTACTTTAAGAGCAAACTGAGCCCGAAAATTAAAGTAGCCACTGAAAAAATAAATTCTGGATTGGCATCCCTACTCCCCCCGCAATCCCTGCTCACCCCATTTTACCGTACCGGGGAAGGCTTCGGGAAGGACATCGGCTACTTTTTGTCCCGGAAAAACGCACAATTATAATTTTATATTTTTGTTAAAAAGTTCCAAGATCTTATCGTCGTTCAAAATGTCAAAATGTGTGGCTTGGCCGTTTCGTTTCTCAATTATCTAGGCACAACATTATCATAGCTGTGAATTATTTATTATGTTGGTAGCTCATATGAGATTTTTATGACAATCTTACGACCAAGCCCCAGGTTTTGACTTTTTGAACGACACAGTCATCTCTTGTGTAAGGGTTAAGGGTTGTGACTAAATAGGTATTTTGAGATCTGTAACCAGTATTCTGAATACCAATTTTCATGTTCCTAGCTTGAAAGTCAACAAAAGTTCCACACAAACTTTCATCACGCTATTTTAAAAAAATACTGATTTCTTAATTTTCATGTTGTTTGTGCCCTAATCCTAGCTTACATACCCAATTTCAGCTTTCTGTGACTTCAGGAAGTACCCAAACATTTTGATGATCTTTGAATATCTAAAATACCCTAATTTCGTCACACACTCACTCACTCGCTGAGTGATCTCATTTTAGATATTAATCAAATCTAAAGTATAATAGCTATTTATTTGAAACTTAGCATGTTTGACAACAGCACTCTCTTGTATATCCTGAAATTTTGGAATTTCTAGTATCCAGACCGAACCTACAAGGGTACGAAAATACGACGAAACGCTTCGAGAAAAGGTAGGCGTAGTGCCCTGCCTGCGCTGTCGTTGGCTCGTCTTCGCGGGGGCACTGCCGTGCCCCCAGATAATTTTTTTACATATAATTTTATTTTGTAAATAAACGGTCTGGTCCTGCGTAGACAATGTTTTATTCAGAGTACTCCTTGGGTGTTTAATAGCATCCGTATTAAAATTGGAGCAAACATGACGTGATCTTAGTGCCACCGTCTTACTTGGGTAAAACTTCTGACCAGAAGCTACCATGGATGGTGGTACGATAAGGGGAGCAGGGGAGAGCAGTAGCGCTTGGATTTCACCATGTTATAAGTACTTACTTAATGCACACGTCCCAAAAAAACTGGGTCGATTAGCACCTTCCTAAATAAGACGTTAAGTAAAATGAAAGCTACTTTAAATGAAGCCTTCATAACATAACGAAAGGAAGCAATCACAGGAATGTCAATACGAATTGAGAGAACTGCAAACCGGTCCAATCACAATCGGTATTTGTGCCAAAGGGATTTTTTACTACAGTTACTTACATTAAATTTTTATGTGTTCGACAGTACCAATAAGGTGAGGAGGTTTGTGTGTCAATAAACAAATTTGTAACCGCCAAGTTTCCATTACCGTCGACTGGATAACGTATTAATTGTGCAATTTTTCAGCTATTTTGCGACGAAATTAGGTTTTGGCGAATATGTTCCGAATTTCCGATACACTTCAAGTATCCGAGATACGGCTGTGTTATACATGGTTATACGATAAGGTACCTATGTTACTTAAATGTAATGAAATTTGAATTGTAACGACTTTTATATTATTTTCAGTAAGTATTATAGCTGGAGTTTTGGTACAGCTTTGTATGATTTTTATCATGTTTAAGTCCATCCTGGACAAGTGTTACTGATTAAACGAACTTACCTGTGAGTGAAGTTCTATCTATATCTATCATAATATGTATTACATTGGTAACGGTGACGTATACAAAATTACGATGAATGTGTCAGGTGATTGCGTAAATAGTTATGGCCTGTGACGTACGGCTTCCAATGCCATTTAGTGCAAAGCAGCGCCAATTTGTGTCGCACAGAACAAACAGCGAATTCCCCGAAGTGTGCCGGGCTGCCGGCACAAATGCGGGAAGTGAACCGTGGGTTTAATAAATTCATCAAGGCAGTGATTGAAAAGATTATACCTACTTACTTTTTATGTAATTACTTAAGTATTATAGTAGGTACCCGGGCGAACGAGTTTTGCTAGGGTGGAAATAGTTGAAAATGAGTTTTTGCAATGTGTATTTCCCAGTAAACCCATTCATGATTTCATCCAAGACCTGCTGCTGAGGTCCTATATAAAAAAATTGTTTAAAGTAAGATAAAATAAGGTTATACTGCTGGATAATTTTATTATAGAAAACAAATCTAGAGTTAGTTTCTACACGTTTGTCAAATGAAAGCACGTGTTGAAGTAGTTCTTAGAAATGTTCGAGATCAGTATTAAGTTGTCGGACGCAATCTTAATGAGGTGATCAGGTGACGTCTGTGGCCGGTCGTCCTTGCCGAATGTTGCTCTCCTCGACTGCTTTTTCCCTCATTTATTATGTGAAAGTTCCATCGAAAAGAGTAAGTACCAAGTCAGCGATTAAGTAACCAATCGAGTTAAAGTTTCACTTTTAAATATAGCCGCTAATGAAGGGATTTCTAATACGTTTTCTGCATAAGCGTCAGATAAAGTAAGACTAAAATACATTTATAAATGTAGTTATGGGCATATTGCATTGGCCGTTAGACCTAGTAACACTTTTAATATCAGAATATCATCATGGTGAGCACACCATAATGATTGTGTATACACAATTTTGCGAAATTATTTTATTTTTATTAAATTAAATTAATCCATAACCTACTAATATTATAAATGCGAAAGTCCTAAATCTTCTGATTGTCTGTCTGTTAACTCTACGTACATGCTTTAACCTCTGGACCGAATGAGATGAAATTTGGAATGGAGATTGTTCGAAGAGGCGAGCGAAAGGAAAATAGCACACATACATTCCAGAAAAACGCATAGTTCCCGCGGGAACGCTATAACATACCTAACCAAATTCCACGACGGACAGCTGCTAGTTGATAATACATAAAGTGTCGCATTATTTTCGTTAGAATTTTAATATTAATGTCATGGTTAGAAAACACTTTCGAGTATTTAAGCGAAAATTGTTGATTAGCCAACTTTAATTCGTTGTAAAACCTAAACGGTTCTTTTAACTTTAAAAATGGGCAAAGAAACCTAATAATGATATTTTCACCTCACTGGCTCGAAAGTGGTCGTTTTGCAGCTTGATATCCGAGCGCAATAGTAGATTGTTTATCAAGGGACTAAAGCAAGCCATTATGACACGAGATGTTTAGCCACCCGAGCAGAGCGAGGGTGGCTATAGTTCGAGTGTCATTATGGTTGTTTAGTCACGCGTTAAACACTCTGCTTTTCACTTCGAATGCGAGGAAAAAAAACGAAGTTCCATACAAAATTACGATATTTATTATAACAAAGTAGATAACCGGCTACTTCCCGATGACCTAGAATCATGAAATTTGGCCAGAAGCAAGGTCTTACAGGACACGTACAGGAATAAATCTGATAACCTTAAATATTATATATTTTGGTGCAAAAACAGCCAATTTACTAATACAAACTTATCATTTGCGGTTGGCGCAGTAGCCGTGTCTACTTCAGCAACCGCAAATAATAAGTTTGTATTGTTAAATTAGCATCATCAAGTTTGTAGGTACGGAACCCTCGGTGCGCGAGTCCAACTCGCACTTGACCTGTTTTTTTATCACGTGACGTTTTGAATGATATTTAGCCAACAGATTCAAAATATTTTAAAACTAATTGGGCCATGCATTATTAAATGTATTCGCTTTAAATAAAACAAGATTCATAGGTATTCGTAATCATTAAATCGTGTTTCACGAAATTAAATCGTTTTTTCACGCCCTAGAAATTCTCTAGGTTCACTGGAAATGGGAATAATCCTCCTTTCACAAACTCTGTGGTTGGCTGTTTAGGCGGGTTTCCAATGTCAATTAAAAAAAAATTACTTTAGTCCCTAGAGACTAAAAAAGAGCTTTAGTCCCGATTTGCAGAGACTAAAGTAACATTTTACATGAGAAGTGAAAAAGTTGTTTTTATCCGCTAGCGTGGAAAGTGTTTTTGAAATTCGAACGACGCATGACGCCACCTGTCACATAAAAAAAACAACGATACGTTCTGAAACGCAATTCGTCGTGAGAGTTTTATTAAAATAAAGGTTCAATTTACTTAATATCATCATTAATAAAATTATATTAATAATACACCGTTTCAGATGTATTTCATTATTTCACTATGTTTTATCACAAAAATACTGAAATATGTGTATATTTTAACTGTATTCAATGAATAATTGAATCTTGAAGTACGAGTAGGAGTGATTTGGAACGCAACCTCCGGAAAAAAAACATAAAAAAATATATTAAAAAAAGTTTTAGATTGCTGGTTTTGTAATTTAGAATACCTATACGAAGTAATAAAGAAAATATGAGCGATTCTAGCGATGAAGATACGAATTTAACTCCTCCAGAGTTAGCACAAACTGTACGTGACGCCGAACTAAGTCTTCTTCCAGAAAAATCGCGAAAAATTTTGTGTTGCGCTCAGCAGCAAAGTCATTTGCTGTCTCGTGCCTTGAAACCCTCGTTACACTCAGGATTCTATATTTGAACCACTCGCTTCTAACCCTAGAATCCTTCGTTCACTCGGGTCTCAATCACGCACTCACAGCAAACAACAACTTTGCAGCCTTGCATAACAAATAACTATTAAATACCCATTCAACGATACCCCACATGACATAGGGTGACTTTTATTTTTTTATTTTGTACAATATGGCGTCTGGTGGCCGCCATTTTGAATTTTGATTAATGTCATGTCTTCAGTGACACTCGCGGGATTAAGACTAATCGATTGACGTATGACTCATTAAAATAAAATCGACTCACGCGTTTGATCTCTGGAGTGCCACAAAGGAACAAACATACATACATAGACAGGTAAACACATAACCCTCCTTTGCAGAGCGCAGTCGGGTCAAAAAGGAGGGGTGTTATACCTAATTATAAGTGTCACGCGTGTGTCTATCTGCATGTCTGTTTGTCTGTCTGTGGTTTTTTTCGTTTGATAGGTGAGAATCGGGAATGTTCTGTTAGGTATGTTTGAAGAAAATCGGTTCAGTAGTTTACAGCTTTTAGGTTAGCTTTGCTCATCTCTATTGGTAGGTATTATAATTGTTTCAAAATAAAATATAAGTAAATTTGTTTTCATGCATTATTTGAGTTAAGTATATCATTTTGTGTGCGTGATAATCGATTTAGTATTTAGATGATTAGCGCTGGTAGTTCGTTTTTTCCCCCCAAGGAAGTTCCTCTAACAAAGTACTTACTACATTAAGCAAGCCTGGGTTTTTACATCAACAGTCCCAAAAACGTGAACAACAAAGATAACTATAGGCTCATTACCGTTGTTTTGTGTTTTTTTAGGATGGTACCTAATGATGACAATGTTTCTTTTCGCAGTACTAAATAGCCGTCGGGAAGATAATTTTAGTTACCTACCTATTTTTACAGTTTGTATACTTAAATAAGTATTTATATTTATACTCAGTATCAGGTTCCATAAATGACATTGAATATTTTACCCGAGTTTTTTAGCTTTTTACCCGACTGCGCCAGAAGGGGGCTTATGTTTTTCGAGTGTAGGTATGTATGTATGTATGTGGGGTATATTTCTTCGGCACGCTTTGCAGCCTAAACAGCTGGATGGATTTTGGCTTGTGAGGTGTCGTTGGATTAGATTAGTCTTGATTATGAGAGTGACACTGGGTATGAATATAGGTATATCAAAAATTTGTGCAGTTGGTTTTATTATATTTTTTTCAAAAATCGAGTTGTTATGACTCAAATTTTAGAAAAAATAAATAAGTATAATATTGATCTAGTCATTTTTACTTAGTACCTAACTACAAAATAACATAATCATCTTATTTTGTAGTTAGGTACTTACTAAGTCATACCGTCCATATAATCATATGGACCGTAGGACTTAATACATCTTTCCTAGGTACCTACTTAAATTGGAATCAGTTCGGCTCGCTTATTTATACTTAGTACATTTATGTGTTATATTAGGGTGGACATAATAAATGCCGTCAATTAACATGGCGGAAACTGTGCAATATGGTTTGGTCGGAGCGGGCCGCGCCGCCCTCACAGTTTTCTTGAACTATGATATCCATTATCTTCGGCCACTGTATCGTTAAGTAGCCATGTTATTTACCCATTTGTAAATCTTTGATATAGGTAGGTAGATTGATAATCATACCTACTTCCTGCGCATAGATTTTCGATAGTTATACCTTCTCGTATAGGTATGGTCATTACTGTTGTAAAGCTCAAATGTGGAGTTTGAATAGAACGGAACTCTATCGCGAGGCCTTGGACCTGTTGCCGGAGCCCATTTGGCTAATTATCGATTGTTGGTGATGTCGTGATTTACATTCGCGTGTCCGATTGACACCAGTTGCTGCACCATGCAATTATTCTATTGACCTTAACTGATGCAACGGATGAGTTTATTGTCCATCCATGTTTATTTTTTAATTCAGTACCTATCCTATATTGTACAGTTTAGTGCATAAGAGTTAAGTTCCGTACAGTTCAGTAGTTGAATAGAGTACAGTCGGGTGCATAAGTGCTAAAGCCGTGAGTACTTACTAAAACCCAAATAGTAAAGTATTAAAATCCATTCTTCCTAAAGCGGGCGTTTTCATTTCAATCACGCACCCCAATCCCGTAACAATACTTTAATAAACAATACGCACTTAATCAATACTTAAGAGTAAACAATTTTTGAACAAAGATAAGCAAGCAGATCACATGCGACGTATGAATATGAGAATATGACTTGTTAACGGACGTCACGTTTGTACATGCAAGGCGGCGTTAAGCGTTTCATGGTCTCGGATCGATCGCAGCCGCATGCGGCCGACATGAGTTTTATCGATATTTTTTGCCTTTAACTGCTATTTATAGTTACTAAAATAATCATTTGTGCCTACGTAATGGAAATAATTTTGTAGTAATTATAAATAGCAAGTAAAAAAATATCGATAAAACTCATGTCGGCCGCATGCGGCTGCGATCGATCGGAGACCATGACACGCCGTCTTGCATGTACCAACGTGACGTCAGTTAACAAGTCATATTCATACGTCGCATTCGCATGTGATCTGCTTGCTTATCTTTGTTCAAAATTTTTTTACTTCTTAAGTATTGATTAAGTACGTATTGTTTATTAAAGTATACAAGCCTTAAACTGAATTGAATCGAGTAAGTATATTCACTCTAGAATGAGTAAGAGCAAATTGCATAAGATAAATTAAAAAAACCGGCCAAGTGCGTGTCGGGCCAAGCGCAAAGTATAGGGTTCCGAAGTTGACGATGCCCACAGTACCTTTCTAAGACTTATTAGCATCTAGCTAGCCTGTGGTATGACGTGCCCGCCCGACGCCCCTGCCGCTCGAGAAAAAATATAGGTTTTTTAATCATTTCATGAGTTGGTCGACTATGACTCGTAAATTTGTAAAGCCTACTTAGCTGTGATAGTTTTCCTTTCAACTACGTTATATATGCCACAACCGTGTTTTTTTTCAGCCAACCAATACCATCATTTAGCTGGCAGGGGGGGGGGGGGGGGACACGTGACTCTAACAAAAAATAGCACTTTTAACAAACCCACAATATTTTTTCAAGACCTATTCAACGATAGGCCGCACCATGGGGTACGCAAGAAAAAAATACATCCCCACTTAACGAGTAGGGGAGGTACCCTATAAAAAAATATATTTCAAAATTTTATTGTACCAGTTTGTCAGCGTAACTAATATGTATGTTCATGCCAAATTACAGCTTTCTACAACTAAGCATCTCCTATAGTGCGGACAGACGGACGGACGGACGGACATGGCGAAACTATAAGGGTTCCTTGTGGACTTCGGATCCCTAGACACGAGACGCGTCATTCAACCATAGCATGAGAAGTTAGAAATTAAGAATTGAGAAATTAATACAAACAGCGAAATATTTGACAGATATATGCGACGTTGCCAACTTTCGGGATAAACCCTCTTAACAAGCTCGATATTCAGACATCATATTACATCTACTTACATAGAGTATTTTCAATTAGCAAGTTTATTAATTAATGTATTATAGATTTTTTAAATCTTATTTATATTATCAAATCCTTATAGGACGTTCCTATGGAATGATTTTGGAATGGTTTTCTCATTAGCTCACCTGAACCACAGAATACAAATTACAGTAAATCGACATCTTATTCCCCCGAGTAAAGCTCATGGAGGTGAGGCGTGAGATGATTCTGCAGTCTTCAGGTGACGCTAGTCATTTCAGCAGCTCAATAGACGGATCTCGAAGTCTCTGAAGCGTGATGTACGCCGATTCAATACCAACAGTATTGAAAAGGCTATTGAGCGTAACCGAGGCTCGAAGGTGTTTGCCAAAGATCTGTCTATTGGCCAAAGCCAATTGACAAAGTTGAAGACCGAAGACGGCAGGATCGTTTCATCCAAACCGGAGCTGTTGGGAGAAGTTGAGAAGTTCTATGGGCAGTTATACACGACAACCCGATCACCCGTCGCTGATCCAGCTAAAGACCCTAGAGCTAGACTAACCCGACACTATACCGAAGATATCCCGGACGTCAGCCTGTACGAGATTAGTATGGCTCTCAAACAGCTTAAGAACGGCAAAGCTTCCGGTGATGACGGAATTATTTTACAGCTGAACTCCTGAAGGCGGGTGGTAAACCAGTCCTTAAGGCCCTTCAGACGCTGTTTAATTCCGTCATCCACGAAGGGAGAACGCCGCGAGCATGGAACAGAGGTGTGGTGGTGCTCTTCTTCAAAAAAGGTGATAACAACTTGCTGAAGAATTATAGACCCATCTCACTTCTGAGTCATGTCTACAAGCTGTTTTCGAGAGTCATCACGAACTGTCTCCCGCGCAGGTTTGACGAATTCCAGCCTCCCGAACAAGCCGGTTTCCGAAAAGGCTATAGTACCGTAGACCACATACATGCGTTGCGGCAGGTTATACAGAAGACCGAAGAGTCCCCCTTTGCCTTGCATTTGTGGACTACGAGAAAGCCTTCGATTCGATCGAGACTTGGGCTGTGCTGCAGTCTCTCCAGAGGTGCCAAGTTGACTACCGGTACATCGAAGTGTTGAAGTGTTTATATGAAAACGCCACCATGTCCGTCCGACTACAAGACCAGACCACTAAGCCTATTCCACTGCAGCGGGGAGTCAGACAAGGAGACGTGATTTCTCCGAAGCTATTCACCGCTGCATTGGAGGATGCTTTTAAGGTGCTGGACTGGAAAGGTCGAGGCATCAATGTTAATGGCGAGTACATCTCTCACCTTCGATTTGCTGACGATATTGTAGTCATGGCTGAGACCATGGAAGAACTCAGTACTATGCTCGCTGACCTCAGCAGAGTTTCCGATCGAGTTGGTCTTAAAATGAACATGGACAAGACGAAAATTATGTCTAATGTCCATGTTGTGCCAACTCCCGTAATAATCGGAGGCTCTGCGCTCGAAGCTGTCGACCATTATGTATACCTGGGACAAACAGTCCAGTTAGGTAGGTCCAACTTCGAGAAAGAGGTCAATCGTCGAATCCGACTCGGTTGGGCAGCGTTCGGGAAGCTTCGCAGTGTCTTTTCGTCCAAATTACCGCAGTGTCTCAAGTCGAAAGTCTTCGACCAGTGTGTGTTGCCAGTGATGACTTATGGTTCCGAGACGTGGGCGCTCACGATGGGTCTCATAAGAAGGCTCAAAGTCACTCAGAGGGCAATGGAAAGGGCTATGCTCGGGGTTTCTCTGCGTGATAGAATCAGAAATGAGGATATCCGTAGCAGAACTGGGGTCACCGACATAGCCCGAAGAATTGCGAACCTTAAGTGGTAGTGGGCGGGGCACATTGCTCGCAGGACTGATGGCCGATGGGGCCGGAAAGTTCTCGAGTGGCGTTCGCGAACCGGGAGACGAGCTGTCGGTAGGCCTCCAACAAGATGGAGCGACGACCTCGTGAAAGTCGCGGGAAACCGGTGGAAGCAAGTAGCACAGGACCAATCCTGCCAAATAATATGCAATATTATTTGGCAGGTCCATATCTATAAGTACGAGTATATGTATACAAATCCAATTTATAAATGTAGGTATGTTATTCTCGCAGTATGTTTTTCTATTTATTCATTTATTTAATAGGCTAACCAACTAAATTAACCTGACTACCCTGGCTCATTAGTTTCGAATTTGAATGTCGGCTTTAATTTAACACTGGATTTTGTTCATGACATTAATTACTTTAGGGTTCAGATAAAAGTATGAGCGAAGTACGTTTACCTAAGTACATAATTTTGAAGGCATTATTGTAATATACCAAAGTAACTTAATTACGAACAGTTTTATTAATAATAGTAGTCAATCGTACTACACAGTATATACCTAGTTACTCGTACATAGTTAAAGCGTAAACAACCGCCACTGCCGCCGCCGCGATGAAGGAAGGTCGACTTACCTAATCACAAGTGAATATTTTTCCAATGATTGTATTAAGCTACTGGTCAATGGTAAAGATTTGTAAACACAATCTGATTGATGAACTTTTTTTTCTACTTAACTTTTTTTATGTTACCAACAAGTTATATGTAACTTCTGTTCTGATCTGACGCTTTTATCGGACACGAACGAAACTGGTTAAATCGATTGAGTATGAGCATTATGAGACAATGCACAGTTACGTCAGTATGCAGGGCAGCCACTAGGTGTGATTTGCCGCGCATGTTGATCCGTTACTGCATTGAAATAAGTTCCAAAAGTGTACACATATTAATCAACTCGACTGTACTAACGAAACTAGGAGGAAAACTATCATTTCTCACTTCAGATGGCGCATTAAGCGACTGTACCTACCAAAGAGTTTAGTAAGTATGTAGGTACGATTTATGGAGGCAATAAGTACATCTGGATCGAGTAAAGTCAATTGAAAAACAACCAAAATTGAGCTTCTTTATGTGACTCGCTACAAAGCTAGACAATTACATTATTGCAGAGGCCGCCAAGTACCGCATTGCCGGATAAGTCAGTTAGAAGCTTAGAAGGCTTAGATGACGAGTCCGGAAATCGCCATTGCGGCCGAGGTCTATATTATACTACGCTTATCTCAAACATTTCCGAGCATGTTTGAGAAATAGTACATTACTATAGAGGCCGGGAAGGAGGCCGACAACTTCCGTTCCCCGCCGATGTATGTATAGTGCTTTTCTCAAACATGCAATGAAATAAATAAATAAAAAAAATATAGCTGTATTGGCAGAATGTCATAGCGAACCATAGTGTAAATATTGCTTGTAGCTTTTAATAAATGGCGGAATGCCAAGATGCTGTGTCACAAATATATGAAATGGAAATTTAAAAAAGTGACTTGCCGGCCTTGGCCTGCAACGTTTGTATGAAATCTCATTATAGACCAATTGTCTAGCCGCGCGTGATACTTCCCAGGCTAATAAGAAGAACATAATATCAATATTTCATTGCATGTTTGAGAAAATAAATAAAATAATATTTTATTTATAATATACATATTTTGTCTTGTTGACATAAATAACACTGCGATACCTATTGTAGCAAATAATTATGGTTCATGTTTTTTTAATAGCTGTATTGGCAGAATGTCATAGCGAACCATAGAGTTAATATTGCTTGTAGCTTTTTTTTAATGGCGGAATGCCAAGATTCTGTGTCACAAATATATCAAATGGAAATTAAAAAAAAGCGAGTTGCCGGCCTAGGCCTGCAACATTATGAAATTTCATTATAGACCAATGGGGCATCGCGTGTGAATTTGCCACTAGAGGCGCTAGTGTCGCGTGAGGTCCAATAACATACACTTTTCACTGGTTTTGGCAGGCTTCGTGACATAAATTATAATTTCTTTAATTTACTTGCTTTTTACCTGTTGAAAAGTGATCTCCTTCGTGAAATTATCGCAAATATGGATTATTTGGCGATGAATGTGAACGCTTCGACTCGTGTCCAAAAACTCTTCGCAACATTTGACACGCCTCTCCATGTCAAATGCAGTTAGCATTCTGGGGACCCAACGTGCACTAACCTTGGACATGTTCAAATGCTCATGAATTATTTCATTGACTCGCTCTTTACTGACGCCCACATCTCTAGCTATCTCCCACTGCTTCACTCGTCGGTCCTCTAATATAATTTTTTCCACCCTGGCTACATTTTCATCGGTGCGGCCGAAACTGGTCTTCCGCTACGAGGATCATCTTCCAGGCTCTCACGACCTAACTTAAACTGCTTTGACCAAAACTTTAGAACAAATTCGGAAGAACACGAACTGCCAAACACAGTAACATACGCTGTCTGATATCCGAAGGCGTATTCCCTTCTTTAGTCAAAAACTTAATCACCGCACGCTGCTCGATTTTATCCATTTTCACTTTTTCCGACATGTTCGAAACAATTCGATGTTCGATGCAATAAGCAAATGAATGTAATTACATTTTGAAAATAAAATAACAAACGAAATCCATACCAGCCAGGATTATTTTTGTATATATTTCTGACCAAGGAGATTACTTATCAGCCGCCCCTCGTATGTCCGGATTTAACTCGAAAACAAAAACACCACACAGGTCGGATTGCAACAAAAATTGGTATGGGAGTAGTTTATAACACGGGCCAACATCCATATGTTGGCCCGTGTTATAAACTACTCCCATACCATGCCATGCCATGCCATGCGTTTTTCCAGGATAAAAGTAGCCCATGCTACTTTTATCCTGGAAAAACGCATAGTTCCCGCGGGAACGCTATTTACCGAATTTCACGAGGACGAGGTAGTATTAAGTATTAATTAACTGTTGTAAATTTTGTGTTGCAAGTGAACCGACCCAAAGCTGATGACAATCTTAGTGAACTTGACACGTACTTTGTAGGCTGTCGGAGTTTGAAATCGGTTTTTATTTTTTTATTAAAATTAGTTCTACTTTTATATCTCTTTCTATGTATCACATTACACTTCTCGTTTACTTTACGGTATATAAAAAACGGCTTGTAACATATATTTCACTGATTGAGCAATGAAAAACGCCGTGGATGATTTCGTGTACTGCACGATACTCTCGCATCGCATCTCATTATCGAAGAAGAAAGAGTTTCTCAGTACAACCAGAGTTGCTTTTAATAATTCAAACGGAAACTATCCGCTTTGCGGCGGACTATACGTGATTTTAATGGAAATTTTCCAAATATATTTCGCAATATGCAAGCACAGGCACTCACGTCTCACCAATAAATTCGCTTGGCGGCACTGGTGGCACGCTAACGTTTACGTTTCGTGGACAAACAGCCCGCCAATGAGGGTCACCGGTGAATGAATCCGCCGCTAGAGGCGCTTGAGTCGCATGAAGTGCAGTGTTGCCAATTTAGAGCATAATACCCATTTTACCAGCTAAATTGGCAACAAAAAAATACACTATTGTATGGTATGACAACTTTAACATTAACTATCGATACCTCATAGGATAGAGGCGCCAACTGGTGACTCATTGGCTAAAAAGGTTACGTTTCAAGCTTCACGGTTACGTGCTGAGAACAACGGCGTGGATAAACGGTAGCGTACAGACACAGAATATTTAATAGTACTACGTACAGAATGGCCACGGAATCACCCGCCTGAATCTAGCCCCCGCCCGCGCAACTCGCCTTACCGTCATTTGTTTCATCCGGAGATGGTGAGTGAATCGTTGGCCCACGTATTGGTACACACACATATAAAAATGTATACAGACGTCCTCGCAAGCACACATTGACTCTGCATTCATATGTAGTACTATTTGGTAATATTAAATATTCTGTGATTGTGTTCGAAATCGTGCTTTTACAAGCCGTGTCCGTGGTGTGGTACAGACCACCGCAGAAGCAAGAGAGAGCCTTGGTGTTATGGGAAAGAGTCACATACTGTGCAAAAAGCGAAAACAAAATTTTATTTCGTTTTCCTATGCAAACCAGTTTAAAAAAATGTATTCTGTAAGAAATTATTAAATATGTACTAGCATCTGCCCGCGACTTCGCCCGCGTGGAATTCGGTTATTTCGTTCCCGCGGGAACTATGTGTGTTTCCGGGATTAAAAGTAGCCTTCCTTTCCCGAGACTCCAACTATGTCCAAACTTCATCCAAGTTGGTCCAGCGGTTGAAGCGTGAAGAGGTAACAGACAGAGAGACAAACAGAGTTACATTCCCATTTATAATATTAGTATGGATATTTATTAATATTTATATTTATTAAATATATGTATAAGCATACGTGATTTTACTCGGGGCACGAATACCAAAGTGATGTAGCAAAAATATAATCGATGTCCTGCTCACTGTCCTATTCAAGATGTAATTTATAACAGCAATAATCTTTTTTTTTTCTCCCTAAGTTTCAATTAAAAACGATAAACAAGTTTTTTTTAATTTCAAATTGTTTAAAATTACATCCTTATATCTTAAGAGGGTTTACTCCGAAAGTTGGCAACGTCGCAAATAGCTGTCAAATATTTCGCTGTTCTCATTAATTTCTGAATATTACTGAATGAAATCATGTATGATTGCTCTATGGTTGAATAAAACATTAAGTATGGATTGCAACAATTATCCTAGGAACACGAAATATGTAGGATTATGGAAGTGTTATCTTTTGAAAAGTTTCCATCGCATTTTCCTTGCATTTTAATGTAATCTTATCATTTGAATGCCTAACCAACAAATATAAAACCGGCCAAGTGCGTGTCGGGCCACGTGCAAAGTATAGGGTTCCGAGGTTGATGATGCCCACAGTACCTTTATAAGACTTATTAGCTATGACGTGCCCGCCCGACGCCCCTGCCACTCGAGAAAAATCATTGGTTTTTTTATCATTTCATAAGTTGGTCGACTATGACTCGTAAGTTTGTACAGCCTACTTAGCTGTGATAGTTTTCCTTTCAAGTACGTTATATATAGGTACCACAACCGTGATTTTTTTCAGACATCCAAATACCACCATTTAGCTGACAGGGGGGGGGGGGGACACGTGACTCTAACAAAAAATAGCACTTTTAACAAACCCACAATATTTTTTCAAGACCTATTCAACGATAGGCCGCACGATGGGGTACGCAAGAAAAAAATACATCCCCACTTTACGAGTAGGGGAGGTACCCTATAAAAAAATATATTTCAAAATTTTATTGTACCAGTTTGTCAGCGTAACTAATATGTATATTCATGCCAAATTACAGCTTTCTACAACTAAGCATCTCCGAGCAATAGTGCGGACAGACGGACGGACGGACGGACATGGCGAAACTACCTATAAGGGTTCCTTGTGGACTTCGGATCCCTAGACACGAGACGCGTCATTCAACCATAGAATGAGAAGTTAGAAATTAAGAATTGAGCAATTAATACAAACAGCGAAATATTTGACAGATATATGCGACGTTGCCAACTTTCGGGATAAACCCTCTTAACAAGCTCGATATTCAGACATCATATTACATCTACTTACATAGAGTATTTTCAATTAGCAAGTTTATTAATTAATGCATTATAGATTTTTTAAATCTTATTTATATTATCAAATCCTTATAGGACGTTCCTATGAAATGATTTTGGAATGGTTTTCTCATTAGCTCACCTGAACCACAGAATACAAATTACAGTAAATCGACATCTTATTGCCCCGAGTTAACTTACGTATGTTTTTGTTTAGCTAGGAGAGTCAAAAAATATTAGCTAGGTGCTATTTCTTTTGCACAGGGCAGGGTAATACAGTATTATGAGACACGGCTTCAATATATGTAAAAAACAAGGTGATGTTAAATTACTGAACATTCACTCTAACGTGTTGACCAATAAGATTGTGTTCAGATATTTACGTTTTTCTGGTATGTCCGTATTTCTGGTGGCAACCGTACGTCAAAACCACAGTGCTTGATAAAAAAACGTAGAGAAAGAAAGTAAAGAAATAAAACAGTGCAGCACAATAAAAAAACAATCATAAATTGAAAGTTATTACTACTATAGTACAGCCTATTTGCGTCCCACTGCTGGGCACAGGCCTCCTCTCATCACGAGAGTCCAGAAGTTGGGCCGTTATTATATTATTTCTAATTGTATAATAGGTAGGTATACACAGTTTTTGTATTACCAGCTTCTGAGCGCGACTTCGTACCGCGTGGAATTCGGTAGATTTCCCGCGGAAACTACTTATGCGTTTTTCCTACATAAAAGTAGTTTAAGAGTAATTCCGAGATAAATCATCCAAACTTTAAACAGACAAAATATTTATGTTTAAAGTATTTTTATCCCGTTATAAGTTTTTCAAGGAACAAAACGTAGTTTAATTAATTTATGATTTTAGTGGCAAGATTGTCTTGACGGACTACCTTTACCTTGTTGCCATCGATATCTAACTATATTTTTTTATATATACTAATAACAAGTCTGTTAAAAAACGTCGCGTGTGTAACTTGAAAATTAAAAGAAAGTATCACGTCAGGGGGACTATATAAACAAAACTGAACGCAAAATATATAGGCTACTTCTTATCCCGTAAAACGCATAGTTCCCGCGGGAACGTTACTACCGAATTTCACGCGGACGAAGTCGCGGGCAAAAGTTACTAGTTCTGTAGAAGTCACGTGAACGTATTGTATATCCGGTTTTAACTCGAAATATTATGCAGATTACTACAGAATTTGGTATGGAGGAAAATTATAAGACCGACCAACATTTATGCTACTTTTTATACAAAATGTATATATACTTTTTATACATAGTTCCCGTGGGAACGTTCTAACCGCACTCCACGGACAGGAGCTAATAATATTCGCTGCGCTGGAACAAAGAGCAACCGCGGACAATCTGTCAAATCATATAATACCAGGATCCTTATATATCCACAAAACGCCTTGTTTTGGCTACGGATGGTTAAAACTTGACAGATTCTCAGTTGGCAACTACTACAAATATGAGATTATAAAATTCGCTTGGCATGCAGCATTGGTAATAAATAGAAAGTTACAGATAAAATCATAAAACGAAACAAAATTTAATAGGCTTGATATCAAGAGGCTTGATAAAGGTCCACGTAGCCCACGTAGTAGGAGATTGAGTACTACAGCTAAAAAAGCGTACTTATATCATGCAATACTGCAATTAAACTGGTATTCATTAGTCTAGTCAAACCAAGGTAATTTCAAATATCTGATCCATACCTACTTAGTATACCTTACCTCGAGACCTCGTGTATCTTTTCTTCGGGGGAAGAAGTATCCAAATTAGAAGAATGTAGCGGTTAAGTTTAAATAATATTTAGTTTCATTCAGTTATAATCTCGTGGGTCAATGATTAGAGACATCATCATGATCTTAGGTGTCGGGTGACGGTGAGGTGCCGGGTCACGGCAGCCGTCGCGGGTTACGCAAGCCGCGGGCAACGACCAGCAGCGGCATTGCGTTTGGCCACCGTTTGCGATGCAGATTACGACCAGTGGTTTTCCAATACTAGTGGCACCCATAAAGTTCAATTTCACACTATTGAAAAACTGCTTTACGCACCTCGCCCTGCGACAGTGTTAATCCGTATCGCAAACGGACGAATAAACGCAATGCCTCTGCAGCAGCCACGCCGGGGTCGTGTGTTCACCTAACGAGCGTCTCACCCTTTCGAGACTTCATTAGTTACAATTCTAGTATATGAAGTTATTACAGCTCTCAGTATTTTTTACAAAATAACTGTTATGAAGTTGTTTTATAAATGCTATTTCTCAGTAGGTAATCATAATTTATTATAGTGCCTATAAACTTAATATTACACTTGTACACTCCAAGTTCACACAAATGTAAGGTCATGTGATGGGATACAATGAGTACCTACTTGTACCTAGGCGCGAGCGTGGCTGGTAGGTACTCCGTAAATACCAGTAACTACTCGATCGATACCTACCTGTAAACGGAAGCTGTATTGCCGTACTTCCTAGGTACAAAGCTTTCCACGTTTAGATGCAAGTGAGGAAATTAAATAAATAGTATGAAATATTAGTATGTGGCGCTAGTAGCACATTGGAACATGTATCGTACCTCATTAGAATTAGGCCGAAGGGAAAACACACCGTAAATTGAAACGAGACTATACACTTTATGATATAATACAAAATGCCTCGGAGAACCGTATCGTAAAGAAAAAGTTCTGGGTATAAGTATTTTGAGGACAATGTTCATAATATTAAAACTTGCTTACTTTCACTTTTGGTTTCATCTTTAAATAGTATTTATATACCTACACGAGTATTTAAGTGTTATACCTACGGTATGCTACGGTCTACATAAAAGGTGAATTTCTTAAAAGGTTTACTTAGTGCTCATGAATTAACAATTTACTTTCATTATTATTTTTAACTAAATGGTGAGTAATTTAAAATTGACAATGTTACCTCCAGTCTAATGTAAGGTCACGATTGTAATTTTTAGTAACCATCGTACTTAACTTTAGATAGGTAATTGTCTAATCGGTTTCAACAGGATGATTAGAAGGAAGTAGATCGACGCTAGTCGCGACTCCGCGCTAGGCGGCCGCGTGTTGGCTCAGCATTTCAGTTATAATAAAGTGTATTTTTTCATGTCAATGGTATAGGCAAACGAGCGCACAGCCCACGTGCCCACATGGTATGGATCTTAACATAATATAAAATGTAAAAGTAATGCTTATTTACTTGAAACGTTTGTGAGGCATTATAAACCCCCATACCAAATTTTGTTGCAATCCGTCCAGTAGTTTTCGAGTTAAATTCGGACATACATACATATTACACACATGTAATATGTATGTATGTATTTTATTTTATGTTATGTATAGTTTATCTATTTAGGAGTTAGTATTTTAATGTATCACCGTCTGTGTCTTTTCACCGAGCGGTCTCAGCGGAAGATCAGCGTTGGCTTGACTCTGGAGCCAGGCCAACATATGCTGAGTTGAGACCGTTTCGCAACTATCACTTCTTATCGTCTATTTCTCTTTTTATGTATACATGTATGTGTGATGTTGCGAATAAATGTTTTTTCACCTCACTGGCTCGAAAGTAGTCGTTTTGCAGCTTGATATCCGAGCGCAATAGTTGTTTTTATCCGCTAGCGTGGAAAGTGTTTTTGAAATTCGAACGACGCATGACGCCACTGTCACAATAAAAAAACAACGATACGTTCTGAAACGCAATTCGTCGTGAGAGTTTTATTAAAATAAAGGTTCGATTGCTGGTTTTGTAATTTAGAATAACCTATACGGAGTAATAAAGAAAATATGAGCGATTCTAGCGATGAAGATACGAATTTAACTCCTCCAGAGTTAGCACAAACTGTACGTGACGCCGAACTAAGTCTTCTTCCCGAAAAATCGCGCGTGAGGTGAAAAATTTTGTGTTACGCTCAGCAGCAAAGTCGTTTGCTGTCTCGTGCCTTGAAACCCTCGTTACACTCAGGATTCTATATTTGAATCACTCGCTTCGCTCGTGGTTCAACCCTAGAATCCTTCGTTCACTCGGGTCTCAATCACGCACTCACAGCAAACAACAACTTTGCAGCCTTGCATAACAAATAACTATTTCTGACGTGTAAAAGTGCCCCTATGTGGCCAATTTGCTGGATAAATGATTGAATATGAATTTATTAAAAAAAAAGTATGAGAATAGTGTCATATTCAGTGATCGGATATTTGGATTAGACACGGGGTGAACGACCTCAATCATTATGTTAGTATGGATATGCCATGGGAATCCGGGCTTTATGTTGTTAGAAAAGGCAAAAAAATACAATGTGTTTATTTTATTACACTTAAAAACATCTAAGTAGCTGATAGACACGCGTACTTACTCGCCAGCTCATTTGCTACAACACAACCCTAGAATCCTTCGTTCACTCGGGTCTCAATCACGCACTCACAGCAAACAACAACTTTGCAGACTTGCATAACAAATAACTATTTCTTTCTTTCTTTCTTTTCTTTCATAAAAATCGTTATTTTGTGTTCAGTGTCGTTTATACATATAGCCCCTCGACTTGATAGATTCTTTTAATTTTCAAGTTTTAGATGCGAGTTCTTCTACAGACTTATTATTAGTAGGTATAGATAAAGATTTATGCAAGCGATCTTAGAAGCCGCTCCACCGATTTGGAATATATAGAGCTACGGGGGCGAAAAATCGAAATACCTACATCTCCATATACATGGGAAAGCTGATTTTGACTCTTTTCTTGAAAATGATCGGTCGTCGACGACGATATTTTTAATCTCAAGAAGTCACACGGCCCGGTGTTGATCTAAACAACCATGTTGTACATAAGTATAGTGAAATGATCGACAATGCGTCTTGACAAGCGTGTGACAGTATGCCGGGTGGGTCTCAATGGGGGCTATCGCGTGTGAATTTGCCACTAGAGGCGCTAGTGTCGCGTGAGGTCCAATAACATTCACTTTTCATTGGTTTTGGCGGGCTTCGTGACATAAATCATAATTTCTTTAATTTACCTGTTGAAAAGTGATCTCCTTCGTGAAATTATCGCAAATATGGATTATTTGGCGATGCATTGTGAACGCTTTGAAAAATAAAGCAACTTTTCCGAACAAAACGGAACTGCACAACATTGCGTTGTTATTTATAATTAATAAACTCAATGAGATTCAAGATTTAAGACTTTGTTTCAGCGATGATCTTATAAAGTCGCCTTTGACAGCTATACCTCTGGACCTTAGTCAACAGTGGCGCCAACTGGTGAAAGCCAAAACCAAAGAAACGATAGTCCCCATTGGGCGGACACAGGTTTTCGACGACGCACCACTTTTGCGCACAATTTAGGCCTTGGTCAAGTGTCGTGCAAACCGCCCACTCGCGGGGAACTCGGTCGCGGCCGACGCGCGGTCGCTAAACAAACAACCGATCTCAATAACACTCTCTTTCACGTGATCTCTGTTTTGCGGTGCAAAAACCGCCAATATACAGAGTGATTTTTGAGATGAGAGAAAAGTAATTTATAAGCAATCAATTATCTGAATTACAGTCAAACTAGGACTACTAACTTTGATTATTTTGCTATTGTGGAATGACCATTAATTGTTAATAAAAGAAGTACCTAAACCCATTTCACAAATACATACCCTACTACAGGGTCGATTATTACCTAATTAACTGATTTACGGAGGGTTGGTTCCGGTCACATCTCCTGCAGCGGAATTTAATTACGTTTGGCTATTCGTTTGCGATACGGATCACGACCAGTAGGTACTTTTTCGATTACGAATGGTGCGCATAAGGTTCAACTTCGTCTAGAAAAACTATTTTCACCTCAGCAGCTCGAACAAGTAGACTTTGCTGTCAGAAATTAGTGAGCAAAATCGTGTTTGTTTCACTCAGTGAGACAAAGTATTTTTTAATTTGATTTTTTTAAATCCTTTTATCCCATCAGACAATCCCATCAGGCAAAGGCAAAGGCCTAAGCCTTGCAGCCACAGTTAAATCGTTACCGCGCTTTTTTTTAAATTTGATTTAAATGCGAATGGTCATTTCAAACTGCGGCATCTAGCCAGTAAAGTTACTGGTTAGATGCCGCAGTATGAAATGACCTTACTTCTTATACCAATAATTCAAACTATCTCGATTTTATCAGCTCTCTTCTTTTCATTTCTTTAAGAAAAGAGGTAGAATTATACTAGGCAAGTCTTAGTGCGAACCTATTTTCGTAGAAAAAAAAAACTGAACTAGAAACGTTCGGATACGCGCAACGCATCAGTAGGTACCGCCGTATTTTAGACATTAAAACTTCATTAAAATTATACGTTGATTTAACTTCTGAAAATCTTACAAATTTTAAATGACTTATATTTCATATAATTATGTTATTTGGAAACATTTTAAACTAAAGTTTTAATTTAAAGTTAACTAAAAGTTTTCAAATATTACCGAATAAATTCGAAATTTATCATCGTACTAGTTTCCGAACATACGTTTAGAAAATTGCCGCCATTCTCTCGTGTCAAATCATGTCTTTCTTCTTAATTTTCGATAACTAACTTTAAAGTAATTCTTTTAAAACATTAAATTCAAGTATTAATTTGAGTGAAAGGAGTGAAGAAGAAATGTTATTTTATATTTTTCGTGATGTAAGTGTTCTTTGGAAGTACCTTTTATGTGTTGTCGCTACTGAGGTAAGAAATTGTATGTGCTACTCGAGAGCAATTTCTTTTACTTCTCGTGCTCTTGAGTCCTTCGCTAAGGTCAAGATTCTAAACTAGAATCACTCGCTGAACGCTCGTGATTCAACTAAAGAATCTTTCGCTAGCTCAGGACTCAAACAGAGTCCTTCGCTAAGGTCAAGATTCTAAACTAGAATCACTCGCTGAACGCTCGTGATTCAACTAAAGAATCTTTCGCTAGCTCAGGACTCAAACATGGCACTCGAAGCAAAAAACAATTTTGCTCTCTTGTTGCACAAATAACTATTCACGCATCTCGCTTTTTGACAGTCGCAAACGGATGGCCAGACGTGATGCCGCTGCGTGATGACCTGGATCACCTGCATTTGGAAATTGTCAACCCTAAAATCTTACAACCACAATCCCACACTTTTCGGTCACTGACCCTAATAGCATCGGGTAAAAATTCCCAAGCAAAAAAGGGCTTATATTTTACTATTATTTACCAGAGATAATGACTATATTATATTAATACCTACATTAATCAACTGCAATAGTAAGGCCTATTGGCTAACTCATAATTATATCGTGGCACGGACAATATTGACGACTAGCTTCTGTCCGCGACTTCGTCCGCGTGGAATTCGTTAATAGCATTCCCGCGGGAACTATTTATTTTTCCTGGATAAAAAGTAGTCTATATGTTGACCAGTGTTTTAAACTACCCCCATACCAAATTTTGTTGCAATCCGTCCAGTAGTTTTCGAGTTAAATCCGGACATATATACAATTATACACACATACATGCAGATTTTTTTTCTAAAAATCGTTAGTTTGTTTTTCGTATCGTTTATATATAGTCCCCTCGACTTGATAGTTTCTTTTAATTTTGTCAAGAGGCAGACGCGACTTCTTCTACACTTATTATAAGTGTAGACAGATGACCTTCTTCCGGCAATGAACTGGCCCTGGAGATCCAATGTGTGAAAGATATGATGACAACTAACATGCAACTAACTAGTGGTTGACACATTTGTGTTTTGATGTGTACTGTCAAACGGGTCCAAAGTACTATCTTAAATGGTTAATGAGAGCCCGGTTCCTGCGTACGGGACAGTTATCGGTGGCTGCCTGCATTAACCAATGAGGTGGCAGCTGAGTGACTACAATTACCCGGAACATCTGAATTACGCAGGAAACAAAAACACGACGTACCAACTGAACTACTGCTCGGTCAAATACATAACAGGTTGACCGCGCTGCAAATTGTGTTTCTCGTGTTCGTATATTGTGAAAGGCATTTACTAGAAGAGTATTAGGTATGGATGTCTATGGATGGATATAGAAGTAGAGGTAGATTTAGGAAGGTGTGGTCGTTAGACCAATATGGCTGCTGAACGTGGGAAAATGGCAAGAGAATGGTGATGTTCGTAAGTTTCTATTGAGAATTGAAACTTTAAAAATATTACTTACTAAATAGAAGTGTTCACTTGAGGCACACGGCGCTTTTTGTAGCGATTCAGATTCACATAGCTAATCGTAAGTTTTCACTTTGATGTGGAAAACTGGCGTCTGACACAGACCACACAGCAAATCAACAAAGTTGGAAAGTCGCCGCTTTGTTCCTAAAATAAAATGAAAAACCGCAAGTTTAAAATAAATCGCAAATACTTTAGCTTGAAATCATCTTGACATCGTGGACCATTCCTTGCCATTTCGTCGTATAAGGAATATGATAAATGGACTGTTTGGTTTAACATCCGTATGTTTTTGAGGCTTTTGGTTATTTCCATTTGACACCTTTACGCGATGTTCAGAATAGTTGACAGTCGCCGCGGTCTGTCGGGTTATCCGGTTAAGATGCCGATCATAATTTGTAAGTTCCAGATGGTGCCACTGCTGGTACGGCGCGCTCGACACGCGAAGCCTTTCGTAATGTTTTGTTTAAATTGCCATTTACGTTCAGTACGTATTTGGTTTACGTAAAAAACCGGATAGATGTGTACCTCAATATAGCCAGTATTATTTACGTTCAATTTCCGAGAAGACCATTAACATACCAACCGTGATATCATCTATAGATACTCGGTAGGGCGCTTACCAAGATCGGGACAGGAAAGAACGTTGATATCAGAAGTAGGCTCACTATAATATTTTATAATTACACCTACATTATAGCTACGCGACGCCTGTGGTGTGGATGATCTCTTAAATTCAGAGACCCTGGTACAGTTTGTGTATCTTATAAAGAAATACTTTGGTAGGCAATATTTGAATTATATCTAGAAGTAAGTAGTAAATACTGGATAAAAGTGGCATAAATAATATTATAATGAAAAGAGTTAGGTATATTGTTGCACTTATTGTCGTCTGGGGCAGCATTGTATAGGACATCTGTTGTTTTGTTGCTTAAGTAAATACTTTTATACCTATGCAAATAAAAGCGTTACCTATTGCCAATGAAACTGAAAAAACATAGTCAGGAACGTTTTTAACCGACTTCGAAAAAAGGAGGAGGTTCTCAATTCGTCTGTATATATTTTTTAAAATGTTTTTTGTATGTACTCGTATGTTCCGTGATTATTCCTTCAATTGTAAACCGATTTATATCATTCTTTTTTTAATCGAAAGGTGGTACCTCCGGATTTGTCCCATTTTAATTTGGTTTAGTTTTGATGATGGGATCCAGGAGAAAATGAGAGAACTCCTCAAAATTTGTTAGCACGTGTAGGTACGCTTTTGGCATCCGGCAGCCTACAAAGTCGGTGTCAAGTGAACCGACCCAAAGCTGATGACAATCTTATAGTGAGCTTGACACCGACTTTGTAGGTTGTCGGAGTTTGAAGTGGGTTTTTATTTTTTTATTTAAAAATAATTGAATTCATGTTCGTTACGTGAACTGGATGAAGGACATATAAAATTGGATTGGATTGTTGTATTTGATAAAATGTTATTGAAAATTTCGTAAGCCTAACGTTTCGAAACTCTATAAGTTTTTACGAGTAGATACAAGATTATCGGAAATAGGCATTTGCTAGAACTATGTGTATTCACTGTTTTTATTGTCGATATTATTACGTACACCTGTGTAACATGCGCGGCGAGGCATGATACGCTCAAGGGCTTGCGCGGCACGCCGCGCCGAACTTACTGGTACATACCTATAGATAATACATGTACCTGCCCACGATCCAGAATACCATTAATAAAACAGTGCCTAGATATACCCTGCCTGTTATTTTTGACCTTGTCTTGTTTTGACACAAAAGTTCCTTACTTAATTAAATTATGTACTTACATATTTTTTTAAACGAATACAATAACAAAATCCCCAAAATATAAAAAGTTCTCAATGTTATGTGGTATATTATTATTTACTAATTTCTGCCCGCGGCTTCGTCTGCCCGGTAAGAGCGTTCTCGGGGAACTATGATTTTTACCGGGATAGCCTCTATGTTGATTTCTTCTAGAAATATATTTTTAATTTTCCAGGACATAAAAGCGACTTTTTTTACATCCTTATAATAAGTAATATTTATCGATGAGTCGATATATAAAATGAGACAGCAGCCTCAGGCATTATCTGTTCAATCGAATCGGGACTTTTTGTAATCAATTGTGGTCGTAACCAGATTCTGAGAAAGTGATATATTAATATTTAACTCATTTCCAAAATTATATATCCATTAAGCAACACGTTCCAAATTAAAAACAAATATTGTTAAGCGTTAAATCATTAGTTTAATATGTTTTTTATGAAGAATTAAAATGTTTCATTAGTGATTCATGTAGGTAAAGTAATCGGATCTAACGTGATATGTGCTCGTGGTGGTATTTAAATGGTTCGACCATTTCAGGGATAAAAATCGAATCACATTATTATTTGATAGGTAATCTAATCTCGTGATGAGAGGAGGCCTACACCCAGTACTGGGACGCAAATAGGCTGAAGTAGTAGTATTTAGTAGGTAATCTAAAAGGATGCCGTTAAGAGCGCTGTTTTAACACTAAACAAGTTACAAAAGCATGATATTTTAACAAGATTTTGTAATTGCATTGATAATTTGCTCTCGTTTCATAAAACACTGTAAAAGTGGTTGTTGCAGACAATAAGCAGCATCGCATGAATACTTTAGCATACATGTAGAACAAGTACAAGTTTGTTCGCGCGGATCGGCGCGGCGCGGGCGGGCGGCGCCCCGGCGCAGGCGCACCCGACCGTGCTCACTATAAATCTGACGCCCAGCTTGGTAGTTCAAGTAAAAAGGCTAGGCCAACTCGAAGACTAGTTTCCAGCTAATGAGCTTGCTATAAATAGATCATCGCTGAGAAACCATAAAAATATAGCGTAAAAACACGTCTCCCGGGGTAAACGCACCCTGGGCCCGGGGTGATGTGTGCTCAACCGCCCGCTCGCTCTTATAAATAGACTAAACTAAAAGGAAAAGGGAATTCGATCAAGTTTTTTTATGTGCCACTTAATGTGCGCATTGTTTAGAATAATTAATTATTTATAAGGCAGGTAGTACTTATGCTCCATGACACATATATATGTAGCTTGCGCGATACGCGCGTATTTAAGTACGTGTAGCCATAAAACGATTATCTGTTATAAAATACTTACGGGTAGTATGCCAGTATTTACTGAGAAGTATTATGTCCTTTTAAATTACGTTACATTTATTCAGTATACGAAGTCAATTTTGATCGATAAATTTATTTTTATGCAGGAAATTCTTACAAGTTACTATATCCGCGTGGGTGGTTTCTTGATGGAATATCAGTCAATATCATTAATATAACTTGACTTATAATTCGAAGGCTATATAAATAGTCATTAGAGATCGGGATGAATATTGCTTACCTACCATTGTCGTTTGATGCAAGGCTCTCAGAATGCGGAGTCTGAGTGACGCGTTGGTAATTAGAGGAAATTATATTATAATCCATTAGACAAGGCAACTATTTATAGATCCGACACAAATCTGACTTAGGTATTTGACACGCGTTTATTTAATAGCATTTTGAGTGAGGAATATAGAGAAATTAGCTTCTGCCCGCGACTTCGTCCGCGTGGAATTCGGTTATCGCGTTCCCGCGGGAACTATGCGTTTTTCCGGGATAAAAAGTAGCCTATGTCCTTTCCCGTGTCCTCAACTATCTCCATACCAAATTTCATCTCAATCAGTCCAGCGCTTGAAGCGTGAAGAGGTGACATACAGACAGACAGAGCTACTTTCGCATTTATAAATATTAGTATGGAGATATATATATATAACTCAAAGGTGACGACTGCTATCAACGCACAGCTGAAACTACTGGACGGATCGGACTGAAATTTGGCTCACTATAGTTACTGTGACGTAGACTTCCGTTGAAAAAGGGCTTTTGGATATTCCGCTCCTAAGGGGGTAAAAGGGGATTTTAAAGGTTGTATGGGAATAGGAATCAACGCACAGCTCAAACTACTGGACGGATCGGAGTGAAATTTGGCAAACTAAGCGTACGCCCGAAATAAGTGTTACCTAAATGCGATATAGATGTCGCTGAATAGGTAGACTGGATACAAATTTGAACTCCATGAGCTACATCTAGAATAGCGCTGTGCAGGCGAAGTATGAAAATTTGAAGCTCTAATAGCCAGGGAGCTTAAAATTTTCATACTTCGCCTGTACAGCGCCATCTAGGTGTAGCTCATGGAGTTCAACTTTGTATGCAGCTTGATGCAGCTTAGGCTACCTAGGTTAATCAGCGAGATCTTTAACACTTATTTCGGGCGTACGCTGATTTGTTTGAAGATTGACATTCAAAGTTTACCTTACTTCTTCTATTGATAAAATTGACTCTTTGTGGAACACCTGTGCACACGTCCACTTAATATTTATCCGCACAATTTTACTTGTTATTTAATTGAGCTGAAAACGTATTGACGCACATTTGTACGAGACCTTGTCGTGGCTGTCAATTTGGTTAGGGGTTAAATAAACTCTTTATATACGCTACTACATATAAAAATAAACGTGCACGAACTAGCAGACACTATCTATGGTTGATTTATATACCTACTCGCCCATTTTAATTGCGTTGGTGCTACGATTGTTCTTTACCCTCTAATTCCCTGCTCTTTCCTTTGATACCCCACTCGATAAGGTACGGTTTTTTTGTATTCTTGTCCAAAACCCAGTCGAATGACAACAGTTTCATCAAAATCGTTCCAGCTCTGTACCTATTATTGAGCAATATTCAGGGGCGCTTCCAATTTCTATACGTAGTCTGTATGATAATTGGAAGCGCATTTAAGAAGCGGATATGCTCATAGATTTCAAATTTTCATAAAGGCTATACCTACTTAGCGAAATCTATTGTAGTATTAACACTTATTTCGGGCGAAAGCTTTTTATTTACTTAAGTATAGTATACCTAATTAAGTACATCTACGCCATAAAGAAAAAAAATACAACAGAGATACGTAGGTATTGTTTCTAGTATTTTAAACGTGAAATAAAATTTCTTAATTCTTAATATGTAGTGTACTGTTTTTTTTCACGTTCAACATCAAATAAATTCGCCTCGGCATTTTCTTAAAGAACAAAGAAGCAGCGAAAACACAATCCAGTGGGAATATGTGTAGGTAACTATTAAACTAAATTTCTTCCATAATAACTTAAATTTATTGTTAGCACACTCCGTAGGAAATAATATAGCTTAATTATATTTTGTCTCCTTGGTACTTGATATACCTAGTTACCTACGAATTTTCAGTGATCGCGATGATCATCCGACTCGGTAATACTGAGGTACATTTAAATGTAAAATTAAACCCTACTATTGAACGACGTTCCACTTGATTTTAGTATGTACTTTAAATTCAAAATATTTTAACTTTGTATATCAATAATGACGTCTTAAATAACTCCCTTGAGTTTATAAACAAAGGATTTATAGGTGAAAAACTCAAGAAAATTTCCTGTTGTATGTAGTTCCAAATTGATATGAAAATTCGAGGAAAATTCAAATATGCAACGTCAAACTTTCGTATACAGACAGATTATTACTACCAAGAAAGGTCATTTTCTGAGGTTTCTCACCTATAACAGACCTGACCTAACAGTGAAAAAGAAGGATCCACAGTATACAATTGGTCAAGTCGCAGTGCTTTTAAAATCACCTTAAAACCGAGCGAAATATTTTAGGTGCCTGTATATGTACTCTATCAATAAGCTACATCATTGTTGACCTTTCATACGAGTGACTTCATTTCTTTGCACACTTGTGCGTCTTATTACTAATAATTCAGAAAATTTGTAACATGGGAAACTGGACGAAATTGTTGCAACTCATTATTTATTAATTCAGAAAAGTACTACTTAACAAAGTTTCGAATAAAGTTATCTTCTGATTTGAACTACATACACCTGCTAAACACTGCTGCTGCTGTGTGTATACGCTTTTAATGTCATTGCACTTGTGGTACCATCAGCAAAAAAGGAGCACTAAAAGTGAAACCAGCAAAACTGGTGGCAATCCTTGTTAAGGAATGTAGGAAGCGTTAACAGATTACCTACCTTTTATACCGTTTTATGTTGTGCATTTGGCCCTGACCGATGGAACAAAGCTGAGTTGCATTACACATGCAAGCCGCCAAAGGTTTTTCTTTTTCTTTTGCGCATCACCTTGTAATACTGTTGGACTTGCAAGTGCAAATAAAAGGTCACTTTGTAATTTTTTACGCGGGTAGGTACTTTGTTCGTTGGCTCTGTTGATTTTCCTTGTCAAAGTCGAATAAGAAAGCGGCGCGAAGAACTTACTTTTCGAGGCGGTCGCCGAGCTTGTCGGAGAGGTGGTTGTCTTTGGGCCGCGTGAGGTCGGAGTCGTAGAGGTCCCGCTTGTAGCCGCGCCAGAACGTCGGCATCATCCACATGAACCACGCTCGCGACACATAGTTCGCCCGCAAGTAATTATTGCTTTTCTTTTCACGATTCTTTGGTGGCACTTTGTTGGGATCGCTTGCGTCTTTGTTGGTACTAACCATTTTGATATCTTTAATTTTTAAAATACTAAAGGAAAATTCAATTTATAGTTACTTATTAGTCCCTGTTTTTTGTTGTGAACC